>OX359196.1:2402500-3002500 GCA_947172415.1 Chondrosia reniformis
TCTTTAGCCACATTTCCAGTTCTAGTTCATCCAATCTTCGTTCTTGTTGTTTCCCCAGTGTCTGTTCCCGGGCTCTGATCAGCACGTTCAGGTTTAATGAATGGAACTCCCTCCTAAGCTTTCTTTAGAGTACTTTCTGGCGTTTGGTCATAGGATTATTATTCTGTTGACACGCTATTTCCACATCCAACCAGGCAAGCAGTCTTAACCTAAGGCCCTTGGCTTTCTAGTCACTTACTTCCCTTCTGATATTCTGATTTCCTTCCCTGGTTGTATGGCTGTGATTCGTTGGTTGTTTTTCCCCTCACAGCCATAGCAACAGAGTAGACCAGGCAGTTCAGGTGCCAGGCCAACCTAAGGCCTTCCTGCCACTTTTTCTTAACCCAATTGTTGGCCTCCTGAAGCAATACCATATCAACATAGTTGAACCACACCGCCCCACAGGGTTTTCTATCAGAGAAATCTCCAGGTTTCTTTCGGAGACAGGCATCTTTTCCTTTTCCAAAAGTTGCATCAAATGATCATTGCCACATGTCCTGGGACTTTACCGTCAATTACCGTATATCGTGATATGAATGCGAGAGTAAAAGATTGCGAATTACGGGTTTAAGTAAACATTGTGGTTAAAAGAATGCGAGATAAAGCTTAGATGTACGGAACATGTATACGAAATTATGAGGTGTCAAATCAATACGTTTCAAAAGTTTGCGCATACAGTCAAAATTCGCAATTGACATTCTTTTGACACAAGCATTCTATTCCCAATATACAGTATATAGGTTTATACCACAGTATCAGGGAGTACGGTAGTACTCCCTATGTAGGGATGACGGGGTTTTTTTGTTTTCCCCATACATCAGTATAGGAACAAAATCCCGATATAGACCGAAAATCGACAAAACAAGGCTTTGTATGGCTAAATATACAATATACATACTTTAAATAGACCTTAAAGGCAAGCGAATATGTCCCGCTGGCGAAATAATAAACTTAAAAAATTCCCATTTTCATCTTCTTCATATTCTTCTTCTTATTCTTCTTATTCTAGTTGTACATACTACCTGTATTTACTCGTTACTAGTTGTATGTAGTAGTTGTTTGCAGTAGTTTTATGTGTGCATCATATGTGGGAGTTTCAACAGGGCCTGTAGACAGCTCACCATTTTGTTCAGTCCCAGCCTGAACTTGGTGAAGCTCCTCCTGTCCCTGGGCTCTCACACCTTCCTCCACAGTCCAAGTTAGGGTGGCTACACCACAAGAGTCAGGTTTCACAAGATTTAATCTTGAGAGACCTTGACCTCTTCGGATTCTACCAATTCTTTCAATTAGGGCTACCTTTGTGGTTTTATGGTCTGGCATTGCAGCATTCCAAGCCTAGTACAAACGCTGAGGCAAATGTGGGTATTTGTTCAGCCATTCCCGCTCTAAACGCTTCAGATAGCCACCTCTTTGGAGTTCAGATCGCTCATAGCAATCAATTAGTGCCCTAGCCATTTCCTCAGTCCAGAGAGCTGGTTGGCATGTCCGACCATCAAAGAAGGGCTATTACATTCAGGTACATCTAACTGAGGGGCACCAGTGGAATCACCGTTTTCTTCATCACTGGTGCACCTAGGCCACAGCCTGTCTTGCAATTTGTCATTCTCATGGCGCAACGTAACCCAGTGAAACTAAGAGACCAGTTAGTCCAATCTGGCACGGAGGCTGATTTAGCCACAGGATGCCACAAAAGGAGCTAAGCTTCGTCAGGGGGTAGAACTGGAAAATACCCATTCTCTTGTCAGCTCGGAACTACACCCTCCAATTCCCACGACAAATAGTATATACAACTAGTCCATACAACTAGTCCATACACCTAGTACATACAACTAGTACATACAAGTAGTACATACAACTATTACACACAACAAGTAACGAGTATATACAACTTGTACTAGTGAATATAACTTGTACTAGTACTTACTACTAGTACCTACAACTATTACATAAAACTAGTACTACAACTGGTACATAAAACTAGTACATAAAACTAGTACATAAAACTAGTAAATACAACTAGTACATATAACTAGTACTAGAACTAGTCCATACACCTAGTACATACAACTCTTACATACAACTAGTACATAAAACTAGTAAATAAAAGTAGTACATACAATTAGTATATATAATTATTACATACAACTAGTACATCCAACGAGTACCTACAAATAGTAAATATAACCAGTGCTAGTACATACCACTAGTACATACAACTAGTACATACAAATAGTACATACAACTAGTAAAGAGGACATACAACTAGTACATTCAATTAGTTCATACAACCAGTACCTACAACTAGTACATATAACTATTCCATATAACTAGTACATACACCTAGAACATACATCTAGTTCATACAACTAATACATACAACTAGTACCTCCAATTAGTAAATATAACTAGTACACACACAACTGGAACTCACAACTAGTGCATAGAACTAGTAACTAGTCCATACAACTAGTACATACAACTAGTCAATATAACCTGTACTAGTACATACAACTAGTACATACAACTAGTTCTTACAAAAAGTACATAAAACTGGTAACAAGTACACAAAACTGTTCCATATAACTAGTGCATACAACTGGTACATTCAACTAGTACAAACAACTAGTACATACAACTAGAACATACAACTATTGAGTACAACTAGACAATACAACTAGTAAATAGTGAGTACAACTAGTACAAACAACTAGTACACACAACTAGTACCTACAATTAGTAAATTTAACCAATACTAGTGCATACAACTACTGCAAACAACTAGTACATACAACTAGTAACGAGTTCATACAGGTAGTACATACAACTAGTACATAAAACCAGTCCATACAACCAGTACATACAAATAGTATATATATACAACTAGTACATATAACTAATACCTACAACTAGAACATACAACTAGTACAAACAACTAGTACACACAACTAGTACATAACTAGTACATACAACTAGTACGTACAACTAGTAAATACAACAAGCACATATAACTAGTTCTAGAACTAGTCCATAGAACTAGTACATACAACTAGTACATACAACTAGTACATACAACTAGTACTAGAACTAGTACATAAAACTAGTAAATATATGTGGTACATACAGCTAGTACATACAACTATTACATACAATTAGCACATACAACTAGTACATAGAACTAGTACTACAATTAGTACATACAACTAGTACATACAACTAGTACATTCAACTAGTACATACAGCTACTACACACAACTAATACATACAACTAGAACATAAAACTAGTACATTCAAGTAGACCATAACACTAGTGCCAGTACATACTACTAGTACATACAACTAGTACATACAACTAGTAAAGAGGACATACAAATACTACATTCAATTAGTTCATACAACTAGTATTTACAACTAGTACATATAACTAGTACATATAACCAGTACATACAGCTAGAACATACATCTAGTTCATACAACTAATACGTACAACTAGTACCTACAATTAGTAAATATAACTAGTACCCACAACTGGAACTCACAACTAGTACTTAGAACTAGTAACTAGTACATACAACTAGTAAATATAACTTGTATTCGTACATACAACTAGTACCTACAACTAGTACCTACAACTAGTAATTATAACCAGCACAAGTAAATACAATTAGTTTTAGTACTAGTTGTATGTAATATATAGTTTCATGTACTGGTTGTATGTACTAGTTGTAAGTACCAGTTGTCTGTGCTTGTTGTATTTACTAGTTTTAAGTACTAGTTGTTTGAACTAGCTGTATGTAGTTATATGTACTACCTGTATGTACTAGTTGTGTGTATTTTTCGTATGTACTAGTAACTAGATGTATGTACTTGTTGTATGTACTAGTTGAATGTTCTAGTTGTATGTACTAGGTGTATGAAGGAGTAACAATCTGTATTTACTAGTTGTAAGTACTAGCTGTATGGACAATTTGTATGTAGTTATATGGACTAGTTGTATGTACTAGTTGTGTGTAATTGTTGTATCTACTTTTTATATGTACTAGTTGTATGTTCTAGCTGTATGTACCAGTTATATGTACTAGTTGTGTTTACTAGTTTTACATATTAGTAACTAGTTGTATGTATTAGTTGTATGTACTAGTTCTATGTACTAGTTTTTTGTATAAGCTGTATGTACTAGTTGTTTTTACTAGTTTTATATACTTGTAGTTTGAACTAGTTGTATGTAGTTATATGTATTACTTGTATGTACCAGTTGTGTGTAATTTTGTGTTTACTAGTTATATTTACTAGTTGTAGTTACTAGTTTTATGTACTAGTTGTATATACTAGTTGTGTGTAATTGTTCTATGTACTAGTTATATGAACTAATGGTATGTACTAATTGTGTGTAATTGTTGTATGTATTACTTATATTTACTAGTTGTAGTTACTAGTTGTATGTACTAGTAGTATGTAATAATATGTACTAGTTTTATGTGCTAGTTGTGTGAAATTGTTGTATGTATTAGTTATATGTACTAGTTGTATGTAATAATTGTATGTACCAGATGTATATACTAGGTGTAAGAACTAGTAACACTCTGTATTTACTAGTTGTAGGGACTAGTTGTATGTACTAGTACTATGTATATATTAGTTTTATGTACTAGTTGTGTGAAATTGAATGAACAAAATGGGCTTAAAAACCATCCTTACTAAAACAATGCAACATAAAACTTGCGCAAAAATTGACAGCCAACAAGAGTCGATCTGATATCAGTTTACCAGATATCCATGAGAACCGGCCAAGTATTTCGAGTTTAATCAGGGTAGCCTAGGGCCCCACGAGTTTTTTATATCTACTGATTTTAATTACTAATTGTAGTTACTAGTTGTATGTATTAGTTGTATGTAGTAATAACTAGTTGTATGTACTACTTGTATGTACTCTTTGAATGTACTAGTTGTATGTACTACTAGTATATACTCTTTGAATGTACTAGTTGTATGTACTAGTTGTGTTAAATTGTTGTATGTACCAGTTATATCTACTAGTTGTATGAACTAGCTGTATGTACTAGTTATATGTACTAGTTGCATGAACTAGCTGTATCTACTAGTTGTATGTACTAGTTGAATGTGCTAGGTGTGTGTAATTTTTGTATCTACTAAGTATATTTACTAGTTGCAGTTACCAGTTGTGTGTACTTGTTCTATATAGTAGTAATTAGTTGTATGTACTTCTTGTATGGACTATTTGTATGTACTATTTGTATGTACTCGTAATATATACAGGTTATATGTACTAGGACTATGTCCTAGTTGTAGTACTAGTTGTAAGTACTACATAGTTGTATGTACTGGTAGTATATACCAAATTTTATGTACCAGTTGTGTCTACTTGTTGTATTTACAAGTTGTATGTACTAGTTGTATATAGTTAAATATATGTACTTGTTGTTTGTACTAGTGCGTGCAATTGATGTATGAACTAGTTATATGTTCTAGTTTTATGTACTAGTTGTATGTACTTATATGTACAGTGTAACTTGGAAAATCTGCCACAATTCGTTTTTTGGCAGAATATTGAGTTTGGCGGATTAGCCAAATAACGTCATTATGCAATACTAATTATAACCATCTAAATAAAACGATGAACGATATTTGCTTTTGCGTTGCTGTCGAATTCATCCTCTTATAGTCACATATCGGGCAATTTTCAAGTCAGTTTTGGAACCCTTAGAGGCAATCTCTAAGATTTATTTCGTACGATTAAAATGTTGATGAAAGCGGCGGATTACAAAGGTGGAAAACGCCTATAAGTGTACATCTGAGGTAAGAAAATAATGGCGGATGGCAGATTTGGTGGTTGGCGGATTACATAGATACTTCTAGTATGTAAATGAATTCGTTTAATACGAACTCAGGCGGATTGGGGGGTTGTCCGTATTAAGCGGATGCTGATTATCCGGGTTACACTATACTAGATTGATGTACTAGTAGCGTGTAATTGTTGTACATACTAGTTTTATGTACTAGTTGTATGCACTAGTAGCTTGTTGCATATACTAGTTGTATATACTAGTAGCTAGTTGCATGTACTAGTTGTATGTACTAGTTGTATGTACATGTTGTATATGTGTTCTAGTAAGTAGTTTTATGCACTACTTTTATGTGCTAGTTGTATGTACTAGATGTATGAACTTGTTGGATGTTCTAATTGTTTGTAGTAGTTGAATGAACTAGTAAAAAGTTGCATGTTCTATTTATATGTACTAGTTGTATGTACTAGTTGTATTTACTTGTTGTATGAACTAGTTATATGTACTAATTGTGTGTACTGGCTGTATATACTAGGTGTATCTACTAGTAACTCTCTGTATTTACTAGTTGAATGTACTAGTTGTATGTACTAGTACATAGTTGTATGTACTAATTGTATTTACTGGTTGTATTTACTAGTTGTGTGTAGAAAAAATAGGGGAACTTTAAGATTTAAAGCCGATCTTAAAGCATCGATGTCATCATCATTTAACTCTGGGTATTACCCCTGCCCACTCATGTCCCCTGAGGAGCGCAATGAGCTAATCGGCAGAACCAAAGTTCGCTTGATGGGAAACAGAGTCTCCCCTTAGCCACTCAAAAAGATGGTTGAGACATAGACAGCTGTTTTGTCCTTATTAGGACTCATCAGTTTGGCATACGATGGAAGTTAGAGTGGCTATTCGGCTAATAAGTACTCCCAGAAGCTAAAGAATCTTGTGGTTTCCTTATCAGCAGATATGGGATACAGCCAAAAGTGTGGCTGACCACTAGTATGGAAAAAATAGGGAACTTTAAGATCTAAAGCCGATCTTAAAGCATTCATGTCATCATCATTTAACTCTGGGTATTACCCCTGCCCATTCATGTCCCCTGAGGAGCGCAATCTTTTTTCCATACTAGTGGTCAGCCCACTTTTGGCTTTATCCCATATCTGCTGATAAGGAAACCACAAGCTTTTAGCTTCTGGGAGTACTTATTAGCAGACTAGCCACTCTAACATCCATCGTATGCCAAACTGATGAGTCTTAATAAGGACGAAACAGCTGTCTATGGCTTGAGCATCTTTTTGAGTGGCTAGCGGGAGACTCTGGTTCCCATCAAGCGAACTTCGGTTCCGCCCATTAGCTCATTGCGCTCCTTAGGGGACATGAATGGACAGGAGTAATACCCAGAGTTAAATGATGATGACATAGTTGTGTGTAATTGTTTTATGTACTAGTTATATGTCCTAGTTGTGTGTAATGATTTTATGTACTAGTTCTATGTACTAGTAAGTAGTTGCATGTACTAGTTGTATGTACTAGGTGTAAGTACTAGTAACAATCTGTATTTACTAGTTCTATGTACTAGTTGTATGTACTAGATGTATGTACTGGTAACAATCTTTATTTAAATATTGTATGTACTTGTTGTTTGTAATTATATGTACTAGTTGTATGTACTAGTTGTGTGTAATTGTTATATGTACTAGTTATATGTACTAGTTGTAGGTACTAGCTGTATGTACTAGTTATATGTACTAGTTGGATGTACTAGCTGTATGTACTAGTTGGATTTTACTAGTAACTAGTTGTATGTACTAATTTTATGTACTAGTTCTATGTATTAATTTTATGTACTAATTCTATGTATTAATTTTATGTACTAGTTTTGTGAAATTGATGTATGTAATAGTTATATGAAGTAGTAGTATGGACTATTTGTAATTACTAGTTGTATGTACTAGTAATAAGTTATATGTACTAGTTGTACGTACTAGTTTGATGTACTAGTTGGATGTACTAGTCACCAGTTGCATATACTAGTTGTATGTATTTTTATGTAAATAATTTTATGTTTATACTAGTTGTGTGTAATTGTTCTATGTACTAGTTATATGTAGTAATTGTATGTAGTTAACATATGTACTAGTTATATGTATTAGTTGTATGTTCTAATTATATGTACCAGTTGTATGTAGTAGTTGTATATTGTTATATATATTTACTAGTTGTGTGTACTAATTGTATGTATATATATACTAGTTGTATATACTAGTTATATGTACTACTTGTATGTACTTATCTGTACTAGTTTTATGTGCTAGTTGTATGTTCTAGTAGGTAGTTGCATGTAATAGTTGTATGTACTAGTTCTAAGTACTAGTTTTATGTACTAGTTGTAGGCAGAAGTTGTATGTACTAGTTATATGTACTAGCAACTTTAAGTATATACTAGTTGTGTGTATTAGTTGTTTGAATTAGTTGTATGTAGTTGTATGTACTACATGTATGTACTAGTTGTGTGTATTTTTTGTGAGCACTAGTTATATTTACTAGTTATATTTACTAGTTTAAATTACTTGTTTTATGTACTAGTTGTATATACTAGTAACTAGATGTATGTGCTTGTTGTATTTATAAGTTGAATGTACTGGTTGTATGTACTAGTTTTATGTACTAGTCTTATGTACTTGCTGTATATGTGTTGTAGGAAGTTGTGTGCACTAGTTTTATGTACTAGTTGCATGTACTAGATGTATGTTCTAGTTGTATGAATTAATGTTAAGTATTATTTGTATGTACTAGTAGTTAGTTGTATTTACTAGTTGTATGTATTAGTTGTATGTACTAGGTGTATGAAGTAGTAACAATTTGTATTTAAGTACTAGCTGTATGGACAATTTGTATGTAGTTACATGGACTAGTTGTATTTACTGGTTGTGTGTAATTGTTGTATCTACTTGTTATATGTACTAGTTGTATGTACTAGTTGTATGTACTAGTTTTACATACTAGTAACTAGTTGTATGTATTAGTTGTATGTACTAGTTCTATGTACTAGTTCTATGTACTAGTTTTATGCATAAGCTGTATATCCTAATTTTCTTTAATACTTTTATGTACTAGTTGTTTGAACTAGTTGAATGTAGTTTTATGTACTACTTGTATATACTAGTTGGGTGTAATTTTTGTAGGTACTAGTTATATTTACTAGTTGTAGTTACTGGTTTTATGTACTCGTCGTATGTACAAGTTGTATGTACTAGTTCTAGATGTATGTATTAGTAGTATATATTAGAAGTATGTACAAGTTTTATGTACTAGCATCTAGATGTATGCATTAGTTGTATGTACTAGTTGTATCTACTAGTTTTATGGACTATTTCTATGTACTAGTTGTATTGATGTGCTAGTAAGTAGTTGTATGTAATAGTTATATGTACTAATTGTATGTACTAGCTGTATTGACTAGTGTATGTACTAATTGTATGTACTAGTTGTAAGTACTAGTTGTTTGAACTAGTTGTACGTAGTTATGTGGACTACTTGTATGTAATCGTTGTGTGTATTTTTCGTATGTACTAGTAACTAGATTTATGTACTTGTTGGATATACTTGTCGAATGTTCTAGTTGTATGTGCTAGTTGTATGTACTTGTTATACATTTGTTCTAGTAAGTAGTGGATGCACTAGTTATATATACTAGTTTTATCAACTAGATGTATGTACTAGTTGAATGTACAAATTTTATGTACTAGTAGTGTGTACTAGTAGTTAGTTGTACTTACTAGTTGTATGTACTAGTTGTATGTATTAGTTGTATGTACTAGGTGTATAAAGGAGTAACAATCTGTATTTACTAGTTGTAAGTACTAGCTGCATTTAAAATTTGTATGTAGTTATATGGACTAGTTGTATGTAGTAGTTGTGTGTAATTGTTGTATCTACTTGTTATATGTACTGGTTGTATGTTCTAACTGTATGTACCAGTTTTATGTACTAGTTGTAAATACTAGTTGTACATACAAGTAACTAGTTGTATGTATTTGTTGAATGTACCTATTCTATGTATTAGTTTTTGGTATAAGCTGATTGTACTAGTTGTTTTACTAGTTTTATATACTAGTAGTTCGAACTAGTTGTATGTAGTTATATATATTACTTGTATGTACCAGTTGTGTGTAATTGTTGTATGTATTACTTATATTTACTAGTTGTAGTTACTAGTTGTATGTTCTAGTTGTATGTAGTAGTAACTAGTTGTATGTACTACTTGTATGTACTTGTTTTATGTACTAGTAGTATGTACTAGTTGTATGTCCTAGTTGTATGTACTAGGTGTATGTACTAGTAACAATCTGTATTTACTAATTGTATTTACAAGTTGTATGTACTAGTTGTAAGTAATTATATGTACTAGCTGTATTTACTATTTGTGTGAAATTGTGGTATGAACTAGTTATATTTTCTAGTTGTATGTAATATTTGTATATATCAAATGTATATACTAGGCGTATGTACTAGTTGTATGTACTAGGTGTATGTACTAGTTGTATTTCCTAATAACTAGATATATGCACTAGTTGTATGTAGTAGTTGTATGAACTAATGGTATGAACTAGTTGTCAGTACTAATAAGTAGTTGCATGTACTAGGTATATGTAATAGTTGTATGAACTAGTTGTAGGTACTAGGTGTAGGTACTAGTAACAATCTGTATATACTAATTGTATATACCAGTTGAATGTACTTGTTTAAAGTAATTATATGTACTACTTGTATGTACTAGTTGTGTGAAATTGTTGAATGTACTAGTTGTTTGAACTGGTTGTATGTAATTATATGGACTACTTGTATGTACTAGTTGTGTGAAATTGTTGTATGTACTAGGTATATGTACTAGTTGTATTTACTAGTTGTATGTAGTAGTTGTTTGAACTAGTTGTATGTAATTATATGTGCAACTTGTATATACTAGTTGTATGAAATTTGTGTATGGACTAGTTATATTTACTAGATGTACTTACAAGTTGTATGTACTTGTTGTATGTACTAGTTGTATGTACTTGTAACTAAATTTTTTAACTAGTTGTATGAACTAGTTGTATGTACTAGTTGTATGTAATATTATATAGTTATATGTACCAGTTATATGTACTAGTTGTATGAACTAGCTGTATCTACTAGTTGTATGTACTAGTTGAAAGTACTAGGTGTGTGTAATTTTTGTATCTACCAAGTATATTTACTAGTTGCAGTTACCAGTTGTGTGTACTAGTTCTATTGTGTTTTAATTAGATGTATGTACTTCTTGTATGGACTATCTGTATGTACTATTTGTATGTACTAGTTATATATACAGGTTATATGTACTAGGACTATGTCCTAGTTGTAGTACTAGTTGTAAGTACTACATAGTTGTATATACTGGTAGTATATACCAAATTTTATGTACCAGTTGTGTCTCCTTGTTGTATTTACTAGTTGTATATACTATCTTTGTAAAGGTTCATCTTTCGACTTTTAGAGCGTCTAGAGACGCAGTTTTTTCCAATTCTTCTGTCTGCCAAACGTTTCGACCCTGGGTGTCTTCTTCAGGGACTGGTGGTGGTCTTCAAGGTGTCTTCATTTATAGGCATTTTTTCCCGCCATTTTCGATTACCTCATCAGTGATGTCATCGGTTACATCATTTCCGGAGGAAGGAGAGGTGGAAGGAGTATTCATAAAAAAGGGTTTCCAACCACTTTTAGTACAAATCCTTTATCTAAGTTCATTCTTACCTGACATTGTTGGATCTTCAGGGCTTCCTTTATTGTTCTTCTGTACCAGTTCTCTTCCCTCTCCACCACTCTGGCTTGGCTCCACTAAACGTAAACTTTTTATTCCATATGTGAAAGGCCTCAGTGAAATGATCTCCAGAAAATGCCGGAAGATGAACATTGAACCATCTTCACAAAGCAGAGATCACTGAGGAATATCCTCTCTAGGCCTAAACAACCCCAGCCTACCATGGATATTAAAGGTGTCGTTTACTAGATCCCCTGTTCTTGTTGCCCTGCAGTGTACACTGGAGAAACTGGAAGAACGCTAAAAGTCAGGATGGCGGAGCACAAACGTGCCGTCAGGATGGGGGATGTGAACAATGGCTTAGCTGTTCACTCCCTAAAAACCGGCCATCCAATTGAGTGGAGCCAAGCCAGAGTGGTGGAGAGGGAAGAGAACTGGTACAGAAGAAGAATTAAGGAAGCCCTGAAGATCCAACAATGTCAGAATGAATGAACTTAGATCAAGGATTTGTACAAAGAAGTGGTTGGAAACCCTTTTTTATGAATACTCCCTTCACCTCTCCTTCCTCCGGAAATGAGGTAACCAATGACATCACTGATGAGGTAATCAAAAATGGCGGGAAAAAATGCCTATAAATAAAGACACTTTGAAGACCACCACCAGTTACTGAAGAAGACCCCCAGGGTCAAAACGTTTGGCAGACAGAAGAATTGGAAAAAACTGCGTCTCTAGACGCTCTAAAAGTCGAAAGATGAACCTTTACAAAGATAAGTTCGACGCAGTTAGAAGAAATCCTTATTCCATTATTGTATGTACTAGTTGTATATAGTTAAATATATGTACTTATTGTGTGTACTAGTGTGTGCAATTGATGTATGAACTAGTTATATGTAATAGTTTTATGTACTAGTTGTATGTACTTATATGTACAGTGTAACCGGGAAAATCCGCCACAATTCGTTCAAGCACTTTTTTGGCAGAATATTGAATTTGGCGGATTAGCCAAATATCGTCATTATGCAATTCTTATTATAACCAGCTAAATGAAACGATGAACGACATTTGCTTTTGCGTTTCCGTCGAATTCATCCTCTTACAGTCACATATCGGGCAATTTTCAAGTCAGTTTTGGAACGCTTAGAGGCAATCTCTAAGATTTATTTCGTACGATTAAAATGTTGATGAAAGTGGCGGATTACAAAGGTGGAAAACGCCTATAAATGTACAGTTATATAGTGCGAGAAAAAAGGCGGATGGCGGATTTGGCGGTTGGCAGATTACATATAAACTTCTAGTATGTAAATGAATTCGTTTAATACAAACTCAGGCAGATTGGGGCGTTGTGCGTATTAAGCGGGGGCAGATTATCCGGGTTACACTGTACTAGTAGCGTGTGATTGTTGTACGTACTAGTTTTATGTACTAGTTGTATGTACTAGTAGCTTGTTGCATGTACTAGTTGTATATACTAGTAGCTAGTTGCATGTACTAGTTGTTTGAACAAGTTGTATGTAGTTATATGTACTACTTGTATGTACTAGTTGTGTGTATTTTTTGTATGTACTAGTTGTATTTAATAGTTGTATGTACTAGTTGTATGTACTAGGTGTATGTACTAGTTGTATGTACTTCTTGTATATGTGTTCTAGTATGTGGTTTTATGCACTAATTTTATGTGCTAGTTGTATGTATCTTTGTAAAGGTTCATCTTTCGACTTTTAGAGCGTCTAGAGACGCAGTTTTTTCCAATTCTTCTGTCTGCCAAACGTTTCGACCCTGGGGGTCTTCTTCAGTGACTGGTGTTGGTCTTCAAGGTGTCTTCATTTATAGGCATCTTTTCCCGCCATTTTCGATTACCTCATCAGTGATGTCATCGGTTACATCATTTCCGGAGGAAGGAGAGGGGAAGGGAGTATTCATAAAAAAGGGTTTCCAACCACTTCTTAGTACAATTCCTTGATCTAAGTTCATTCTTACCTGACATTGTTGTATCTTCAGGGCTTCCTTAATTCTTCTTCTGTACCAGTTCTCTTCCCTCTCCACCACTCTGGCTTGGCTCCACTCAATTGGATGACCAGTTTTTAGGGAGTGAACAGCTAAACCATTGTTCACATCCCCAATCCTGACGGCACGTTTGTGCTCCGCCATCCTGACTTTTAGTGTTCTTCCAGTTTCTCCAGTGTACACTGCAGGGCAACAAGAACAGGGAATCTGGTAAACAACCCCTTTAATATCCATGGTAGGCTGGGGTTGTTTAGGCCTTGAGAGGATACTCCTCAGTGATCTCTGCTTTGTGAAAATGGTTTCCATGTTCATCTTCCGGAATGTTCTGGAGATCATTTAACTGAGGCCTTTCACATATGGAATAAAAAGTTTACGTTTACCATCTTCCCTACTTCCCTGGTTCCGTTGTCTCTTCTTCATGTGCCTAGCAGCAACCTTACTGGGGTATCCGTTGGCCTGGAGAACCCCTTTCAGGTGCTCTTTTTCCTCTTGGAGGACACTTGATCCAGCACCACAGATCTTCTCCGCTCTGTCCCTGAGGCAAAGGGCAATGCCAGCTTTCACCCTAGGATGGTGATGAGACGAGAAGTGAAGGTATCTATGGGATGTGAACAATGGTTTAGCTGTTCACTCCCTAAAAACTGGTCATCCAATTGAGTGGAGCCAAGCCAGAGTGGTGGAGAGGGAAGAGAACTGGTACAGAAGAAGAATTAAGGAAGCCCTGAAGATCCAACAATGTCAGGTAAGAATGAACTTAGATCAAGGAATTGTACTAAGAAGTGGTTGGGAACCCTTTTTTATGAATACTCCCTTCCCCTCCCCTTCCTCCGGAAATGATGTAACCGATGACATCACTGATGAGGTAATCGAAAATGGCGGGAAAAGATGCCTATAAATGAAGACACCTTGAAGACCAACACCAGTCACTGAAGAAGACCCCCAGGGTCGAAACGTTTGGCAGACAGAAGAATCGAAAAAACTGCGTCTCTAGACGCTCTAAAAGTCGAAAGATGAACCTTTACAAAGATAAGTTCGACGTAGTTAGAAGAAATCCTTATTCCATTAGTTGTATGTAGTAGATGTATGTACTAGTTGGATGTTCTAATTGTATGTAGTAGTTGAATGAACTAGTAAAAAGTTGCATGTTCTATTTATATGTACTAGTTGTATGTCCTAGTTGTATATACTTGATGTATGAACTAGATATTTATACTAGTTGTGTGTACCGGCTGTATATCCTAGGTGTATCTACTAGTAACTCTCTGTATTTACTAGTTGAATGTACTAGTTGTATGTACTAGTACATAGTTGTATGTACTAATTGTATTTCCCAGTTGTATTTACTAGTTGTGTGAAATTGTTGTATGTACTAGTTATATGTACTAGTTGTGTTTAATAATTTTACGTAATAGTTCTATGTACTAGTAAGTAGTTGCATGTACTAGTTGTATGTACTAGGTGTAAGTACTAGTAACAATCTGTATTTACTAGTTCTATGTACTAGTTGTATATACTAGTTATATGTACTAGCAACTATTATAGAATGTACTGGTAACAATCTATATTTAAATATTGTATGTGCTTGTTGTATGTACTAGTTGTTTGTAATTAATATACTAGTTGTATGTACTAGTTGTGTGAAATTGTTATATGTACTAGTTATATGTACCAGTTGGATGTACTATCTGTATGTACTAGTTGTATGTTCTTGTTGTATATGTGTTCTAGTAAGTAGTTTTATGCCCTAATTTTATATGCTAGAATATGTACTAGATGTATGTACTAGTTGGATGTTCTAATTGTATGTAGTAGTTGAATGAACTAGTAAAAAGTTGCATGTTCTATTTATATGTACTAGTTGTATGTACTAGTTGTATATACTTGTTGGATAAACTAGTTATATGTACTAGTTGTGTGTACTGGCTGTATATACAAGGTGTATCTACTAGTAACTCTCTGTATTTACTAGTTGAATGTACTAGTTGTATGTACTAATTGTATGTATATAATTATATGTACTAGTTTTATATACTAGTTGTGTGAAATTGTTTTATGTACTAGTTATAAGTACTAGTTGTAGGTACTAGCTGTATGTACTAGTTATATGTACTAGTTGTATGTACTAGTTGTATGTATTAGTTGTATATATGTACTAGTAACTAGTTGTATGTACTAGTTGTATGAACTAGTTCTCTCTATTAGTTTTAAGTACGAGTTGCAAGAAATTGATGTATTTACAAGTTTTATGTTCTAGTTGTATGTACTAGCTTTATATACTAGTTATAGGTCCTAGTTGTATGTACTAGTTGTATGTACTAGTAACTATCAGAATATACTAGTTGCATATACTAGTTGTTTGAACTGGTTGTATGTAGTTATATGTACTACTTTAATGTACTAGTTGTGTGTATTTTTCGTATGTACTAGTAACTAGATGTATGTACTTGTTGTATGAACTTGTTGAATGTTCTAGTTGTATGTGCTAGTTGTATGTACTTGTTGTATATGTGTTCTAGTAAGTAGTTGGATGCACTAGTTATATGTACTAGATTTATGAACTAGATGTATGTACTAGTTGAATGTACAAATTTTTTGTACTAGTAGTATGTACTAGTAGTTAGTTGTATTTACTAGTTGTATATACCAGTTGTATGTATTAGTTGTATGTACTAGGTGTATGAAGGAGTAGCAATCTGTATTTACTAATTTTAAGAACTAGCTCTATTTAAAATTTGTATGTAGTTATATGGACTAGTTTTGTGTACTAATTGTTTTTACTAGTTTTATGTATTACTAGTTGAATGTAGTTATAGGTACTACTTGTATGTACTACTTGTGTGCAATTTTTGTATGTACTAGTTATATTTACTAGTTGTAGTTACTAGTTTCATATACTAGTTGTATGTACAAGTTTTATGTACTAGTATCTAGATGTAGGTATTAGTTGTATGTAGTATATAGTTGTATGTACTAGTTGTATGTATTAGTTGTATATATGTTCTAGTAAATAGTTGTATGTACTAGTTATATGTACTAATTCTATGTACCAGCTGTATGGACTAGTGTATGTACTAATTGCATGTACTAGTTGTATGTACTAGTTGTTTGAACTAGTTGTGTATAGTTATATGTACAACTTGTATGTACTAGTTGTGTGTATTTTTCGTATGTACTAGTAACTAGATGTATGTACTTGTTGTATGTACTAGTTGAATGTTCTAGTTGTATGTGCTAGTTGTATGTACTTGTTGGATGTACTAGTTGTGTGTACTAGGTGTACATACTAGTAACTGGTTGTATGTACTAGTTCTATGTACTATTTTTAGGGGCTGCCTGTTGCAGCCCCCTCTATAGTTTTCATAACGCGATTTATGTATGGCTTCATGTTACGGATATATATATATAAATATATATATAATACGAGTTCATACGCAACTATTATAACACATTTTATAGGTCGAATTATGTATAATACGAGTTCATACGCAACTATTGTAACACTTAATTTATACGTCAATACATCGTTTTTGCAAATGGCGGCGTTCAGGAAGCTTTAGTTAACGAAGCTTTTCTGTCGTTATTTATAATTTTCAGGACACTTAAGCGTCCTCTATCGTTAGGATTAAGAATAGTATATCAAAGCCCAACGATGCGGCCAAGTAGTTCGAGTAAATTCGGGGGGCGGTAGCCCCACGAGTTTTTAAACTCGAACTACTTGTTTTGTATAAGCTGCATGTACTAGTTGTTTTTACTAGTTTTATATACTAGTAGTTTGAACTAGTTGTATGTTGTTATATGTATTACTTGTATGTACCAGTTGTGTGTAATTTTGTATTTACTAGTTATAGTTACTTGTTGTAGTTACTAGTTTTATATACTAGTTATATATATGAACTAGTTGTATGTACTAGTTCTATGTACTAGTTTAATATACTAATTGTACGAACTTGTTGTATAGGTGGTCTAGTATGTAGATTTTGCATTAGTTATATGAACTAGTTGTGTGTCCTAGATGTATGTACTAGTTGTATGTACTAATTGTATGTAGTAGTGGTATCTACTAGTAATTAGTTGCATGTACTAGTTATATGAACTAGTTGTATGTACTAGTTGTATTTACTAGTTGTATGTACTAGTTGTTTTTACTAGCTGTATGTAGTAGTTATATTTACTAGTTGTAGTTACTAATTGTATATACTAGTTGTATGTACTAGTAACTAGATATATGCAGTAGTTCTATGTAGTAGTTGTATGTACTAATGGTATGTACTAGTTGTAAGTACTAATAAGTAGTTGCATGTACTAGTTGTATGTATATAGTTGTATGAACTAGTTGTAGTTACTAGGTGTAGGTACTAGTAACAATCTGTATTTACTAATTGTATATACCAGTTGAATGTACTAGTTTTAAGTAATTATATGTACTAGTTGTATGTACTAGTTGTGTGAAATTGTTGAATGTACTAGTTGTATGTAATTATATGTACTACTTGTATATACTAGTTTTGTGAAATTTGTGTATCAACTAGTTATATTTACTAGATGTAGTTACAGGTTGTACTAATTGTATGTACTAGTTGTTTGCACTTGTAACTAGATTTTTTAAGTAATTGTATGTATTATTTGTATGTACTAGTTATATATACAGGTTATATGATCAAGTACTATGTCCTAGTTGTAGTAGTATGTATACCAAATTTTATGCACCAGTTGTCTCTACTTGTTGTATTTACCAGTTGTATGTACTTATATGTACAGTGTAACTGGGAAAATCGGCCACAATTCGTTCAAGCACTTTTTTGGCAGAATATTGAGTTTGGCGGATTAGCCAAATATTGTCATTATGCAATTCTAATTATAACCAGCTAAATAAAACGATGAACGATATTTGCTTTTGCCTTTCCGTCGAATTCTTCCACTCACAGTCACATATCGGGCAATTTTCAAGTCACTTTTGGAACGCTTAGAGATAATCTCTAAGATTTATTTCGTACAATTAAAATGTTGATGAAAGCGGCAGATTACAAAGGTGGAAAACGCCTATAAATGTACAATTGAGGCGAGAAAATAATGGCGGATGGTGGATTTGGCGGTTGGAGAATTACAAAAATACTTCTAGTATGTAAATGAATTTGTTTAATACGAACTCAGACCGATTGGGGGGTTGTGCTTTTTAAGCGGAGGCGGATTATCCGGGTTACACTGTACTAGATTGATGTACTAGTAGCGTGTATGTTTTGTATATACTAGTTGTATGGACTGGTTGTATATACTAGTTGTATGTACTAGGTGTATGTACTAGTTATATGTACTAGTTGGATTATACTTGTAACTAGTTGTATGTACTAATTGTATGAACTAGTTCTATGTATTAGTTTTATGTACTAGTTTTGTGAAATTGATGTATGGACTATTTGTATATACTAGTTTGATGTACTAGTTGGATGTACTAGTAACTATTGCATATACTAGTTGTATGTAGTTTTATGTAAATACTTTTATGTATACACTAGTTGTGTGTAATTGTTCTATGTACTAGTTATATGTAGTAGTTGTATGTAGTTATCATATGTACTAGTTATATGTATTAGTTGTATGTACTAGGTGTATGTACTATTAACAAACTATATTTACTCAGTTTGTGTACTAGTTGTATGTAGTAGTTGCATGTACTGGTTATTTGTAATAATTGTATGAACTAGTTGTATGTACTAGTGTATGCATTAGTAATAATCTGTATTTACAAATTCTGTGTACTAGTTGTAGGTACTAGTTGTATGTATATAATTATATGTACTAGTTGTATATACCAGTTATGTGACATTGTTTTATGTACTAGTTATACGTACTAGTTGTAGGTACTAGCTGTGTGTACTAGTTATATGTACTAGTTGTATGTACTAGGTGTGTGTATTAGTTGTATATATGTACTAGTAACTAGTTGTATGTACTAGTTGTATGTACTAGTTCTCTGTATTGGTTTTAAGTACAAGTTGCAGGAAATTGATGTATTTACTAGTTTTATGGTCTAGTTGTATGTACTAGCTGTATATACTAGTTATAGGTCCTAGTTGTATGTACTAGTTGTATGAAATAGCTGTATGTACTAGTTATATGCACTAGTTGTATATAATAGTTGTATGTACTAGTTGTATGTACTAGTAACTAGTTTTATGTAGTTATATATACTACTTGTATGTACTAGTTGTGTGGATTTTTTGTAAACTAGTTAAATTTACTAGTTGTAGCTACTAGTTTTATGTAGTAGTTGAATGTACTAATAACTAAATGTGTGTAGTAATTGTATGCACTAGTTGTATGTTCTAGTTGTATTTACTAGTTGTATGTACTATCTGTATGTACTAGTTGTATGTACTAATTGTATATACTAGTTGTATGTACTAGTAAAAACTTGCCTGTACTAGTTATATGTACTAGCTGTATGTACTTGTTGTGTGTAATTGTTGTATATAATTGTTATATGTACTAGTTGAATGTGTTAATTGTATGTTCTAGTTGTATGTACTAGTAAGTAGTTGCATGTACTAGTTATATGTACTTGTTGTATGTAATAGCTGTATGTACTAGTTATATATATTAGTTGTAGTACTAGTTGTATGTAATATATAGTTGCATGTACTGGTTGTATGTACCAGTTGTAAGTACCAGTTTTTTGTACTTGAAATATGTACTAGTTGAATGTAGTAGTTGTATGTTGTTATATATACGTATTGGTTGTGTGTACTAGTATATGTACTAGTTGAATGTAGTAGTTGTATGTACGAGTTGTATGTACTAGTTCTATGTACTAGTTCTTTGTACTAGTTGTATATATGTTCTAGTAAGTAGTTGTATGTACTAGTTATATGTGCTAATTGTATGTACTAGTTGTGTGTATTTTTCATATGTACTAGTAACTAGATGTGTGTACTTGTTGTATGTACTTGTTGAATGTTCTAGTATTATGTGCTAGTTGTATGTACTTGTTGTATATGTATTCTAGTAAGGAGTGGATGCACTACAGTGGACTCTCCATCCAAGGGATGGGCTGGGACGATAGCATTTGTCCTTTGTATGGAAATGTCCTTAACTAAGAAAGTATTAGAAAACCATATTATAAGCAAATTAACACACTGCTATCCATTAATGAAAGTGCTACAATCACAAAAGCACCAATTTACAGTGAACAAAATAAGTAAGTTATTTTTACATCATATTTATCAAGCTGTTTGGACACCTTTTGAAGGGCAGGTACTTCAACTGCAGTGCGAACCATTAAATCCAAAGGACAGATTCGCTGTGGTTGTTTGCCTGGACGGCAAGATAGTCGGAAGAGTTCAATTTCCTGCTAATCTTGCTCTAATGTTTTCTCCATTTCTAGCAAGGGGGTGTAACACCATCATAGCAACCATAACTGATGCTCGAGTCAATCGTGGAGCGGGTTTGGGTCTGGAGGTTCCTTGCTGCTACACACTAACTGGACCAAACTGTTTCGTGCATGCAGGGTGCAAAGGAACTTCTGACCCATTTAAACTAGCCTGCTTGTTGTTTGAGACGTTTCTGGTACTTTTATTGATTTACTGGTTCTTTGTGTCCGTTCATAGAGAGAATTTAGTATGTATGTTCGCAATCGGGAACTTTAAAGCGTCTGTTGGACGGTATTGAGAGCGTCCGCATTTGGGAGATTAAAACGTATTAACGACATGCGCGGGAGAAATCATGACGGCATGGAAGACGTTGTAAAGCGACTGATGGTTACTGGGAGAGTCCGTTAATGGAGAGTCCATTGTAGTTATATATACTAGTTTTATGAACTAGATGTATGTACTAGTTGAATGTACAAATTTTATGTACTAGTAGTATGTACTAGTAGTTAGTTGTATTTACTAGTGGTATGTACTAGTTGTATGTATTAGTTGTATGTACTAGGTGTATGAAGGAGTAGCAATCTGTATTTACTAGTTGTAAGTATTAGTGTAGTTATATGGACTAGTTTTGTGTACTAATTGTTTTTACTAGTTTTATGTATTACTTGTTTGAACTAGTTGAATGTAGTTATATGTACTACTTGTATGTACTAGTTGTGTGTATTTTTCATATGTACTAGTAACTAGATATATGTACTTGTTGTATGGACTAGTTGAATGTTCTGGTTGTATGTGCTAGTTGTATGTACTTGTTGAATGTAATAGTTCTACACCCTAGGTGTACATACTAGTAACTGGTTGTATCTTCTAGTTACTAGTCTACTAGTTTTTTGTATAAGCTGTATGTACTAGTTGTTTTTACTAGTTTTATATACTAGTAGTTTGAACTAGTTGTATGTAGTTAAATGTATTACTTGTATGTACCAGTTGTGTGTAATTTTTGTGTGTACTAGTTATATTTACTAGTTGTAGTTACTAGTTTTATGTACTAGTTATATGAACTAATTGTATATACTAATTGTGTGTAATTGTTGTATGTATTACTTATATTTACTAGTTGTAGTTACTAGTTGTAATTACTAGTTGTATGTACTAGTTGTATGTAGTAGTAACTAGTTGTATGTACTACTTGTATGTACTTGTTGTATGTACTAGTAGTATGGACTAGTTGTATGTATAGTTCTATGTACTAGTTTTTTATACTAGGTTTATGTACTAGTTGTTTGTAGTTATAGGTACTACTGGTATGTTCTGGTTGTATGTACCATTAACTGGAGGTAGGTTCTTGTTGTATGTACTAGTTGTATGTACTAGTTGTATGTAGTTATATGTAATAGTTGTATACATATACTAGTTCTTTGTAATTATTTTATATACTAGTTATTTGTAGTAGTTGGATGGAGTAACTGTATGAACTAGTTGTAAGTACTAGTAAGTACTTGCATGTACTAGTTATATGGAATAGTTGTATGTACTAGTTGTATGAACTAGTTGTAAGTAATTATATATACTGGTTGTATTTACTATTTGTGTGAAATTGTGGTATGTACTAGTTATATGTACTTGTTGGATGTACTAGCTGTATGTATTAATTGTATATACCAGATGTATATACTAGGTGTAAGAACTAGTAACAATTTGTATTTACTAGTTGTAGGGACTAGTTGTATGTTCTAGCTGTATGTACCAGGGCATACACTGAGGTGCAGAAGAAGCCTCGTTGTGAGGTCTGACAGTCTGAAGTGTATATGTAGCCCTGAAGAGTGATCAGAGCACACATATGTAATGCTATTCCAGACAGACTAAGTGCACAAAGCAAGATGACTACAGATACGCCCCCTTGTACAGCTGCTGGCTTTTTTGTGCCCGTGTAACGAGGGATTTTTCGTACCGGACGTGGGCAGAAAATGGCTGTCGCAACCTTTTCGCCAGGAAGTTGCGGGAAACACACAAACACAGGTCCAGCGAGGAAGCATTCCCAGCGTGAAACGATATCTCAACGATCTGAGCCGATGTGCAGCCACTGCTGGCAATAAGCTCCTTATGCGCTCGTGGCAATCACGCGTAAAGTTTTTACACATTCCTTCGCTAATCCATCTGGCTAGTCTACGCATGCGCAAGTGGCTAGCCAGGTTTGATCTGTCTCTAGTGTGAACAAAGCGGACAAATTTGTTCCGAGTCCGCGTGCCTCTTGCTCAACTAAGGTGTCGCGATGTAAATGCTATGGATATAGATATATATATATACATACATACAGACGCACGGTGAGACTGGCATCCAGATTACTTGCCTCGCCTTCCGGCTCGGAAACCACTTATCTCTACTAGTTCTATGCACTATTTGTAAATACTAGTTGTACATACAAATAACTAGTTGTATGTATTTGTTGTATGTACCTATTCTATGTACTAGTTTTTGGTATAAGCTGTATGTACTAGTTGTTTTCACTAGTTTTATATACTTGTAGTTTGAACTAGTTGTATGTGGTTATATGTATTACTTGTATGTACCAGTTGTGTGTAATGTTTGTATGTACTAGTTATATTTACTAGTTGTAGTTACTAGTTGTATGTACTAGTTGTATGTACTCTCTTCCTTAGGGTAGAACATTGAACGAACAAAATGGACTTAAAAACCTTCCTAACTAAAACAATGTAACATAAAGCTTATGCAAAAATTGACGGCCAACAAGAGTCGATCTGAAATCAGTTTACCGGATATCCATGAGAACGAGTCAAGTATTTCGAGTTTCCTCAGGGTCGCCTAGGGCCCCACAAGTTTTTTAAACTCCAACTCTTTGTTTTTGTATGTACTAATTTTAATTACCATTTGTAGTTACTAGTTGTATGTATTAGTTGTATGTAGTAGTAACTAGTTGTATGTACTACCTGTATGTCCTCTTTGAATGTACTAGTTGTATGTACTAGTTCTATGTACTAATTGAATGTACTAGTTTTATGTACTAGTTGTACGAACTTGTTGTATAGGTGTTCTAATATGTAGTTTTTTGCATTGGTTATATGAACTAGTTGTATGTACTAGATGTATGTACTAGAGTAAGGATTTCTTATAACTGCGTCAAACTTATCTTTGGGATGGTACATCCTTCGACTTTTGAGCGTTTAAAAACGCAGTTGTTTTTTTCAATTCTTGGTCAAACGTTTCGACCCTGGGGGTCTTCCTCAGTGACTGATGGTTGAGTGGAAGAATTGCCTCTATTTATAAAGGATTTTTCCCCGCCATTTCCACTTCCTGTCATGTGACCCTCAGCAGAATGAGAAAAACAGGAAGTATGAATATTAAATCGTCTCCAGGCTTGATGTAACACAAAGCCTTGATCTTGAGGGGAGTTTGCCTTTTTTCTCAAGTGACCTTAGAACTTCAGTTACCTTCCGTTCTATCTTCATTGTGGGGTTTCTCTTAATGGCTTGGTCTTCACCAGAAGATAAGGGCACTCTTGGATGATACGAGTTATCAAGCCATTAAGAGAAACCCCACATATGAAGATAGAACGGAAGGTAACTGAAGTTCTAAGGTCACTTGAGAAAAAAGGCAAACTCCCCTCTGATCTGAGGAAGAAGGTTCAGAACCAAAACAGCTCCACACCTCAGCTCTATGGATTACCAAAAATCCACAAGGCAAGTGTACCCTTGAGACCAATTGTTTCCTCCATTAATTCCCCTACCTACAAACTTTCCAGGTACCTGGCAGGGGTATTGTCACCACTATGGGGGAAAACTTCTCACTTTGTGCGGAATTCTCATGACTTTGTCGAGAAGATCAGGGGAATGGATGTGAACACTGAAGATAAGTTGATCAGTTTCGATGTAAAGAGCCTATTTACCAAAGTACCCATTGATCTATCTCTACAGATCATCAGGAGACGACTTGCGCAGGACCCTAACTTGGAGCAACGGACACCCTTGGATGTATCCACCATTGCGGATCTTACAGAACTCTGTCTCAGGACAACGTACTTCCTGTACAGTGATGAGTTCTTTGAGCAGAAGGAAGGGGCAGCCATGGGATCTCCTCTCTCCCCGGTGGTAGCGAACATCTTCATGGAGGAATTCGAAATAGAAGCTCTTCGTGCTGCTGTGATAAGGCCTAAGTTGTGGTTGAGATATGTGGATGACACATTTGTCATCTGGAATCATGGTGATGAGCAGCTGGAGGACTTCTTGAGTTTCCTCAATGGAAGACATCGCAAGATCGAATTTACCATGGAGAAGGAGACCAATGGTTCCTTACCCTTCCTGGATGTGCAAGTAAAGAAGTGCATGGGAAGTTTGGACACATTTGTGTATAGGAAACCAACACACACAGACAGGTACCTTCACTTTACCTCTCATCACCACCCTAGGGTAAAGACTGGTATCGCACTGTGTCTCAAAGACAGAGCCGAAAAGATTTGTGGACCAAACTCCAGTAGCTTGGAAAAAGAAAAGGAGCACCTGGAAGGAGTACTTCAAGCTAATGGATACCCTAAATGGGAGGCTCACAGACTGCTCAACAGGAGAAGGCAGACTAAGGGGAGTGAGGATGAGTGTAAACACAAACTCTTTATTCCATATATAAAGGGACTCAGTGAGATGATCGATAAAAGCTGTAGAAAAATGGGTATCCAGACCATTTTCTCCAAGCAGAGATCACTGAGAACCGTTTTATCCAACCCAAAACAGCCACAACCACCTATGGATATCAAGGGTGTAGTTTACCTAATTCCTTGCTCTGAGTGTTCTGCAGTCTACATTGGTGAAACTGGAAGGACCCTGAAAGTGAGATTGGCAGAACACAAGCGAGCAGTCAGGATGGGGGATGTGAACAACGGTATAGCTGTTCACTCCCTCAAGACTGGCCACTCAATTGCTTGAGACAAGGCCAAGATTACAGACAGGGAAACCCACTGGCAAAGGAGAAGGGTCAAAGAAGCCATCAGGATCCAGAAGAGTCAGGTGAGAATGAATTTAGATCAAGGCTTTGTGTTACATCAAGCCTGGAGACGATTTAATATTCATACTTCCTGTTTTTCTCATTCTGCTGAGGGTCACATGACAGGAAGTGGAAATGGCGGGAAAAATCCTCTATAAATAGAGGCAATTCTTCCACTCAACCATCAGTCACTGAGGAAGACTCCCAGGGTCGAAACGTTTGACCAAGAATTGAAACAAGTATTTCGAGTTTAAAAACTCGTGGGGCTGCCGCCCCCCGAATCGACTCAAACTACTTGGCCGTATCGTTGGCATTTAATATATATATTCGTAATGCTAACGATTGAGGACGCTTAAGTGTCCTGAACACTATAAATAGCGACAGAAAAGCTTCGTTAACTAAAGCTTCCTGAACGCCGCCATTTGCAAAACGATGTATTGATGTATAAATTAAGTATTATAAAGTATTATAATAGTTGCATATATATGAACCTGTATTAATTATATAGCGACGTATAAATAAAGTGTTATGATAGTTGCGTATCAACCCGTATTATATATATAGATATATATATATATATATATATCTTTCCGTAACATGAAGCCATACAACGTAATCGGCAAATGAAAACAATATAAGGGGTTGCCTGTGGCAGCCCCTAGAAACCAACTGCGTTACTGCAAGTACTAGTTAAATGTAATAATTGTATGAACTAGTTGTAGGTACTAGGTGTAGGTACTAGTAACAATCTGTATTTACTAAGTGTATATACCAGTTGAATGTACTAGTTTTAAGTTATTATATGTACTAGTTGTATGTACTAGTTGTGTGAAATTGTTGAATGTATTAGTTGTTTGAACTAGTTGTATGTAATTATATGTACTACTTGTATGTACTAGTTGTGTGAAATTTGTGTATGAACTAGTTATATTTACTAGTTGTAGTTACTAATTGTATGTACTAGTTGTATGTACTAGTAACTGGATATATGCACTAGTTGTATGTAGTAGTTGTATGTACTAATGGTATGTAATAGTTGTAAGTACTAGTACGTAGTTGCATGTACTAGTTATATGTAATAGTTGTATGAAGGAGTTGTGGGTACTAGGTGTAGGAACTAGCAACAATCTGTATTTACTAATTGTATAAACCAGTTGAATGTATATACTAGTTTTAATTTATAATATGTACTAGTTGTATGTACTAGTTGTGTGAAATTGTTGTATGTACTAGTTATATGTACTAGTTGCATGTACTAGTTGTATGTACTAGTTGTATGTACTAGTTGTTTGAACTAGTTGTATGTAATCATATGTACTACTTGTATGTACTAGTTGTGTGAAATTTGTGTATGAACTAGTTATATTTACTAGATGTAGTTACTAGTTGTATGTACTATTTCTATGTACTCTTTGTATGTACTAGTCATATGTACTTGTTGAATGTACTAGTTGTATATATCTGCTGGTCAGTAGTTGTATGTACTAGTTGTATCTACTAGTTGTATGTACTAGCTGTTGTACCAGTGGTATGTACTAATTGTATGTACTAGTAACAATCTGTATTTATTAGTTGTATAGACTAATTGTATGCACTAGTTGTATGTATTTATATGTACCAGTTGTATGTACTAGGTGTGTGTAATTTTTGTATCTACTAAGTATATTTACTAGTTGCAGTTACCAGTTGTGTGTACTAGTTCTATATAGAAGTGATTATGTTTATGTACTCCTTGTATGGACTATTTGTATATACTATTTGTATGTACTAGTTATATATACAGGTTATATGTACTAGGACTATGTCCTAGTTGTAGTACTAGTTGTAAGTACTACATAGTTGTATGTACTGGTAGTATATACCAAATTTTATGTACCAGTTGTCTCTACTTGTTGTATTTACTAGTTGTATGTACTAGTTGTATATAGTTAAATATATGTACTTGTTGTGTATACTAGTGTATGCAATTAATGTATGAACTAGTTATATGTAATAGTTTTATATACTAGTTGTATGTACTAATTGTAAGTACTACATAGTTGTATGTACTGGTAGTATATACCAAATTTTATGTACCAGTTGTCTCTACTTGTTGTATTTACTAGTTGTCCTACACCTACCGCGGCACCTCCATCTGGAGATCACTTCCTACAGATGCAAAGACAGCCTCAACCCTGGCCACGTTCTCAGTGCTTGCTGGTAATTCTATAAACACTTAACCTATTATTTATTTTTATGTATTATACTCACTCCCATTTCCTGTAAATTTGGTATTTATTATTTCCTGTTTTATTATCACCCTAGTTATTTCTTGTACATGACAATTAGGCCTTTTATTTTCGACCAGCTTTTCCCCCTCATGTTCTTATTCCCATCTTACCCTATTTTTGTCATCCCCCATTTTTAATACTGGGTGCCTAGTATAGTAGCCAATGGCTAAAGGCCTCCCCAGTCTAAATAAGATACTTGACTTGACTTGACTTGTATGTACTAGTTATATCTACTAGTTGTGTGTAATAATTTTACATACTTGTTCTACGTACTAGTAAATAGTTACATATACTAGTTGTATGTACTAGGTATAAGTATTTGTTACAATCTGTATTTACTAGTTGTATGTACTAGTTCTAAGTACTAGTTCTATGTACTAGTTGTATGTACTAGTTATATGTACTAGCAACTATTATATGTAACAGTTGTACGAAAGTAGTTGTATGTACTTGTTGTTTGTACTAGTTGTTTGTAATTATATAAACTAATTGTATGGACTAGTTGTGTAAAATTGTTTTTTGTACAAGTTGTATGTGCTAGTTGTATGTACTAGTTGTTTGAACAAGTTGTATGTAATTTTATGTACTACTTGTACATACTAGTTGTGTGTTTTTTTGTATGTACTACTTGTATGTACTAGTTGTATGTACTAGTTGTATGTACTAGTTGCATATACTTGTTGTATATGTGTTCTAGTAAGTGGTTTTATGCATTAATGTTATGTGCTAGTTGTATGTACGAGATGCAAGAACAAGTTTGATGTTCTAATTGTGTGTAGTAGTTGAATGAACTAGTAAAAAGTTGCATGTTCTAGTTATATGTACTAGTTGTATGTAATAGTTGTATATACTTGTTGTGGGTAATTGTTGTATGTACTAGTTATATCTACTAGTTGTGTGTAATAATATTACGTACTAGTTCTATGTACTAGTAAGTAGTTGCATGTACTAGTTGTATGTACTAGGTGTAAGTCCTAGTAACAATCTGTATTTACTAGTTCTATGTACTAGTTCTATGTACTAGTTCTATGTACTAGTTATATGTACTAGTTATATGTACTAGCAACTATTATACTCTCTTCCTTAGGGTAGAACATTGAACGAACAAAATGGACTTAAAAACCTTCCTAACTAAAACAATGTAACATAAAGCTTATGCAAAAATTGACGGCCAACAAGAGTCGATCTGAAATCAGTTTACCGGATATCCATGAGAACGAGTCAAGTATTTCGAGTTTACTCAGGGTCGCCTAGGGCCCCACAAGTTTTTTAAACTCCAACTCTTTGTTTTTGTATGTACTAATTTTAATTACCATTTGTAGTTACTAGTTGTATGTATTAGTTGTATGTAGTAGTAACTTGTTGTATGTACTACTTGTATGTCCCCTTTGAATGTACTAGTTGTAAGTACTAGTTCTATGTACTAATTGAATGTACTAGTTTTATGCACTAGTTGTACGAACTTGTTGTATAGGTGTTCTAATATGTAGTTTTTTGCATTGGTTATATGAACTAGTTGTATGTACTAGATGTATGTACTAGTTGTATGTACTAATTGTATGTAGTAGTGGTATCTACTAGTTATTCGTTGCATGTACTAGTTATATGAACTAGTTGTATGTACTAGTTGTATCTACTAGTTGTATGTACTAGTAACTAGATATATGCACTAGTTGTATGTAGTAGTTGTATATACTAATAGTATATACTAGTTGTAAGTACTAATAAGTAGTTGCAAGTACTAGTTAAATGTAATAATTGTATGAACTAGTTGTAGGTACTAGGTGTAGGTACTAGTAACAATCTGTATTTACTAAGTGTATATACCAGTTGAATGTACTAGTTTTAAGTTATTATATGTACTAGTTGTATGTACTAGTTGTGTGAAATTGTTGAATGTACTAGTTGTTTGAACTAGTTGTATGTAATTATATGTACTACTTGTATGTACTAGTTGTGTGAAATTTGTGTATGAACTAGTTATATTTACTAGTTGTAGTTACTAATTATATGTACTAGTTGTATGTACTAGTTGTGTGAAATTTGTGTATGAACTAGTTATATTTACTAGTTGTAGTTACTAATTGTATGTACTAGTTGTATGTACTAGTAACTAGATATATGCACTAGTTGTATGTAGTAGTTGTATGTACTAATGGTATGTAATAGTTGTAAGTAATAGTACGTAGTTGCATGTACTAATTATATGTAATAGTTGTATGAAGGAGTTGTGGGTACTAGGTGTAGGAACTAGTAACAATCTGTATTTACTAATTGTATATACCAGTTGAATGTATATACTAGTTTTAATTTATAATATGTACTAGTTGTATGTACTAGTTGTGTGAAATTTTTGTATGCACTAGTTATATATACAAGTTTTGTGAAATTGTTGTATGTACTAGTTATATGTACCAGTTGAATGTACTAGTTTTAAGTAATTATATGTACTAGTTGTATGTACTAGTTGTGTGAAATTGTTGAATGTATTAGTTGTTTGAACTAGTTGTATGTAATTTTATGTACTACTTGTATGTACTAGTTTTGTGAAATTTGTGTATGAACTAGTTATATTTACCAGTTGTAGTTACTAATTGTATGTACTAGTTGTATGTACTAGTAACTAGATGTATGCACTAGTTGTATGTAGTAGTTGTATGTACTAATTGTATGTAATAGTTGTAAGTACTAGTACGTAGTTGTATGTACTAGTTATATGTAATAGTTGTATGAAGGAGTTGTGGGTACTAGGTGTAGGAACTAGTAACAATCTGTATTTACTAATTGTATATACCAGTTGAATGTATATACTATTTTTTATTTAAAATATGTACTAGTTGAATGTACTAGTTGTGTGAAATTGTTGTATGAACTAGTTATATATACTAGTTGTGTGAAATTGTTGTATGTACTAGTTATATGTACTAGTTGTATGTACTAGTTGCATGTACTAGTTGTTTGTACTAGTTGTATGTACTAGTTGTATCTACTATTATTTAGTTGTATGTACCAGTTATATGTACTAGTTGTATGAACTAGCTGTATGTACTAGTTGTATTTACTAGTTGAATGTACTAAGTGTGTGTAATTTTTGTATCTACTAAGTATATTTACTAGTTGCAGTTACCAGTTGTGTGTACTAGTTCTATATAGAAGTGATTAGGTTTATGTACTCCTTGTATGGACTATTTGTATGTACTATTTGTATATATATACAGGTTATATGTACTAGTACTATGTCCTAGTTGTAGTACTAGTTGTAAGTACTACATAGTTGTATGTACTGGTAGTATATACCAAATTTTATGTACCAGTTGTCTCTACTTGTTGTATTTACTAGTTGTATGTACTAGTTGTATATAGTTAAATATATGTACTTGTTGTGTATACTAGTGTATGCAATTAATGTATGAACTAGTTATATGTAATAGTTGTATATACTAGTTGTATGTACTAATTGTATGTACTAGTTATATGTACTAGTTGTGTGTAATAATTTTACATACTTGTTCTACGTACTAGTAAATAGTTGCATATACTCGTTGTATGTTCTAGGTATAAGTATTTGTAACAATCTGTATTTTACTAGTTCTATGTACTAGTTCTATGTACTAGTTGTATGTACTAGTTATATGTACTAGCAACTATTATATGTAACAGTTGTACGAAAGTAGTTGTATGTACTTGTTGTTTGTACTAGTTGTTTGTAATTATATATATTAATTGTATGTACTAGTTGTGTAAAATTGTTTTTTGTACAAGTTGTATGTGCTAGTAGTATATACTAGTTGTATGTACTAGTTGTATGTACTAGGTGTATATACTTGCTGTATATGTGTTCTAGTAAGTAGTTTTATGCATTAATTTTATGTGCTAGTTGTATGTACGAGATGCAAGAACTAGTTGGATGTTCTAATTGTGTGTAGTAGTTGAATGAACTAGTAAAAAGTTGTATATTCTAGTTATATGTACTAGTTGTATGTAATAGTTGTATATACTTGTTGTGGGTAATTGTTGTATGTACTAGTTATATCTACTAGTTGTGTGTAATAATATTACGTACTAGTTCTATGTACTAGTAAGTAGTTGCATGTACTAGTTGTATGTACTAGGTGTAAGTCCTAGTAACAATCTGTATTTACTAGTTCTATATACTAGTTGTATGTAATAGTTATATGTACTAGCAACTATTATACGTAATACTTGTATGAACTAGTTATATGTACTAAATGTATGTACTGGTAACAATCTTTTTTTAAATATTGTATGTACTTGTTGTATGTACTAGTTGTATTTACTAGTTGTGTGAAATTGTTATATGTACTAGTTATATGTACTAGTTATAGGGACTGGCTGTATGTACTAGTTATATGTACTAGTTGGATGTACTAGCTGTATGCACTAGTTGGATTATACTAGTAACTAGTTGTATGTACTAATTTTATGTACTTATACTAGTTGGATGTAGTAGTAACTTGTTGCACATACTTGTTGTATGTAGTTTTATGTAAATAGGTTTATTTATATACTAGTTGTGTGTAATTGTTCTATGTACTAGTTTTATATACTAGCTGTATGTACTATTTGTATGTACTAGTTCTATGTCCTAGTTGTAGTACTAGTTGTATGTAATATATAGTTGCATTTACTAGATGTATGTACTAGTTGTAAGTACCAGTTGTATGTACTTGTTGTATTTACTAGTTTTATGTACTTGTTGTATTTAGTTATATAAACGTACAGGTTGTGTGTACTAGTTGTGTGCTATTGTTGTATGTACTAGTTATATGTACTAGTTGTGTGTAGTAGTTGTATGTTGTTATATATATTTACTAGTTGTGTGTACTAATTGTATGTATATACTAGTTGTATATACTAGTTATATGTACTAGTTGTATGTACTTATCTGTACTAGTTTTATGTGCTAGTTGTATGTTCTAGTAGGTAGTTGCATGTAATAGTTTTATGTACTAGTTGTAGGCAGAAGTTGTATGTACTAGTTATATGTACTAGTAACTTTAAGTATATACTAGTTGTATGTATTAGTTGTTTGAATTAGGTGTATTTAGTTGTATGTGCTACATGTATGTACTAGTTGTGTGTATTTTTTGTAAGCACTAGTTATATTTACTAGTTTAAGTTACTTGTATTATGTACTAGTTGTATATACTAGTAACTAGATGTATGTGATGGAATAAGGATTTCTTCTAACTGCGTCGAACTTATCTTTGTAACGGTTCATCTTTCGACTTTGGGAGCGTCTAGAGATGCTACCAAAGTCAAAAGATGAACCGTTACCAAGATAGATGTATGTGCTTGTTGTATTTATTAGTTGAATGTACTGATTGTATGTACTAGTTTTATGTACTAGTTTTATGTACTTGCTGTATATGTGTTGTAGGAAGTTGTGTGCACTAGTTATATGTACTAGTTGTATGTACTAGATGTATGTACTAGTTGTATGAATTAATGTTATGTAGTAGTTGTATGTACTAGTAGTTAGTTGAATTTACTAGTGGTATATACTAGTTGTATGTATTAATTGTATGTACTAGGTGTATGAAGTAGTAATAATCTGTATTTACTAGTTTTAGGAACTAGCTGTATGGACAATTTGTATGTAGTTATATGGACTAGTGGTTTGTACTAGTTGTGTGTAATTGTTGTATCTACTTGTTATATGTACTAGTTTTATGTTCTAGCTGTATGTACCAGTTATATGTACTAGTTGTATGTACTAGTTGTATGCCCTAGTTGTACATACTAGTGACTAGTTGTATGTATTAGTTGTATGTACAAGTTCTATGTACTAGTTCTATGTACTAGTTTTATGCATAAGCTGTATGTCCTAATTTTGTTTACTAGTTTTATGTACTAGTTGTTTGAACTAGTGGAATGTAGTTAGATGTACTACTTATATGTACTAGTTTGGTGTTATTTTTGTATGTACTAGTTATATTTACTAGATGTAGTTACAAGTTTTATGTACTCGTTGTATGTACAAGTTGTATGTACTAGTTCTAGATGTATGTATTAGTTGTATATATTAGAAGTATGTACAAGTTTTATGCACTAGTATCTACATGTATGCATTAGTTGTATGTACTAGTTCTATGTACTAGTTCTATGGACTAGTTCTATGTACTAGTTGTATATATGTTCTAGTAAGTAGTTTTATGTACTAGTTATATGTACTAATTGTATGTACTAGCTGTATGGACTAGTGTATGTACTAATTGTATGTACTAGTTGTATGTACTAGTAACTATCAGAATATACTAGTTGTATGTACTAGTTGTTGGAACTAGTTGTATGTAGTTATATGTACTACTTGTATGTACTAGTTGTGTGTATTTTTCATATGTACTAATAACTAGATGTATATACTTGTTGAATGTTCTAGTTGTATGTGCTAGTTGTATGTATTTGTTGTATATGTGTTCTAGTAAGTGGTTGGATGCACTAGTTATATGTACTAGTTTTATGAACTAGATGTATGTACTCGTTGAATGTACAAATTTTTTGTACTAGTAGTATATACTAGTAGTTAGTTGTATTTACTAGTTGTATGTACTAGTTGTATGTATTAGTTGTATGTACTAGGTGTATGAAGTAGTAACAATCTGTATTTACTAGCTTTAAGTACTAGCTGTATGGACAATATGTATGTAGTTATATGGCCTAGTTGTATGTACTAGTTGTGTGTAATTGTTGTATCTACTTTTTGTATGTACTAGTTGTATGTACTAGCTGTATGTACCAGTTATATGTACTAGTTGTATGTACTAGTTGTAAATACTAATTGTACATATTAGTAACTAGTTGTATGTATTTGTTGGATATACCTATTCTATGTACTAGTTTTGGTATAAGCTGTATGTACTAGTTGTTTTTACCAGTTTTATATACTAGTAGTTTGAACTAGTTGTATGTAGTTATATGTACTACTTGTATGTACCAGTTGTGTGTAATTTTTGTATGTACTAGTTATATTTACTAGTTGTAGTTACTAGTTTTATGTACTAGTTATATGAACTAATTGTATGTACTAATTGTGTGTAATTGTTGTGTGTATTACTTTTATTTACTAGTTGTAGTTACTAGTTGTATGTACTAGTTGTATGTAGTAGTAACTAGTTGTAGGTACTACTTGTATGTACTTGTTTTATGTACTAGTAGTATGGACTAGTTGTATGTACTAGTTGTGTGTACAAGTTGTGTGTAATTGTTCTATGTACTAGTTATATTTAGAAGTTGCCTGTACTAATTGTATTTACTAGTAACTAGTTGTATGTACTAGTTCTATGTACTAGTTTTTTATACTAGATTTATGTACTAGTTGTATGTAGTTATAGGTACTACAGGTATGTTCTGGTTGTATGTACTAGTAACTGGATGTATGTTCTGGTTGTATGTACTAGTTGTTTGCACTAGTTGTATGTAGTTATATGTAATAGTTGTATGCATATACTAGTTGTTCGTAATTATTTTTGGGGCGCCACAGGCGCCCCTATGTTGTTTTCAGAAATTATGTTAACGTATGGCTTCCTGTTCGTAGTCTTGTATATATATATGTATATATCTGTCAAAAAATGGCGGATGTTCGGCTAGCTTTCGTTTTCTAGCTTAAAATTAGCTTTCTCTTCCTTAGCGTAGAACATTGAACGAACGAAATGGACTTAAAAACCGCCCTTACTAATACTATGTAACGTAAAGCTTGCGCAAAAACGTTTTCTACGAGATATGGCCTTGAAAAATTGACGGCCAGCAAGAGTCGATCGGAAATCGGTTAACCGTATATCTATGAGAACCAGCCAAGTAGTTCGAGTTTACTTAGGGGCGCCTGGCGCCCCACGAGTTTTTTAAACTCGAACTCCTTGTTTGTACTAGTTATATGTAGTAGTTGTATGTAGTAACTGTATGTGCTAGATGTAAGTACTAGTAAGTACTTGCGTTTACTAGTTATATGTACTAGTTGTATGTACTAGTTGTATGTACTAGGTGTATGTACTAGTAACAATCTGTATTTACTAATTGTATTTACAAGTTGTATGTACTAGTTGTAAGTAATTATATGTACTAGTTGTATTTACTATTTGTGTGAAATTGTGGTATGTATTAGTTATATATACTTGTTGCATGTACTAGTTGTATGTAATAATTTTATGTATCAGATGTATATTTTAGGTGGAAGAACTAGTAACAATCTGTATTTACTAGTTGTAGGGACTAGTTTTATGTACTTGATGTATGTAGTAGTTGTATGTCCTAATTGAACGTACTAGTTGTAAGTACCAGTAAGTAGTTACATGTACTGGCTATATGTAACAGTTGTATGAACTAGTTGTATGTACCAGGTGTATGTACTAGTAAAAATCTGTATTTACTAATTGTATGTACTAGTTGTATGTACTAGCTGTTTGTACTAGTTATATGTACTAGTGGTTTGTACTAGTTGTATGTACTAGTTGTATTTACTATTATGGAGTTGTATGTACCAGTTATATTTACTAGTTTTATGAACTATTTGTATGTACTAGTTATATATACAGGTTATATGTACTAGTATTATGTCCTAGTTTTAGTACTAGTTGTAAGTACTACATAGTTGTATGTACTGGTAGTATATACCAAATTTTATGTACCAGTTGTCTCTACTTGTTGTATTTACTAGTTGTATGTACTAGTTGTATATGGTTAAATATATGTACTTGTTGTGTGTACTAGTGTGTGCAATAGATGTATGAACTAGCTATATGTAATAGTTTTATGTACTAGTTGTATGTACTTATATGTACAGTGTAAATGGGAAAATCGGCCACAATTCGTTCAAGCACTTTTTTGGCAGAATATTGAGTTTGGTGGATTAGCCAAATATCGTCATTATGCAATTCTAATTATAACCTGCTAAATAAAACGATGAACGATATTTGCTTTTGCGTTGCCGTCGAATTCTTCCTCTTACAGTCACATATCGGGCAATTTTGAAGTCAGTATTGGAACGCTTAGAGGTAATCTCTAAGATTTATTTCGTACGATTAAAATGTTGATGAAAGCGGCGGATTACAAAAGTGGAAAACACCTATAAACGCACAATTGAGGCGAGAAAATAATGGCGGATGGTGGATTTGGCGGTTGCCAGATTACATACATACTTCTAGTATGTAAATGAATTCGTTTAAAACGAACTCAGACCGATTGGGGGTTGTGCGTATTAAGCGGGGGCAGATTATCTGGGTTACACTGTACTGGTAGTGTGTAATTGCTGTTTCTAGTACTAGATGTATATACTAGTAGCTTGTTGCATATACTAGTTGTATATACTAGTCGTTAGTTGTATGTACTTGTTGTATATGTGTTCTGGTATGTAGTTTAATGCACTAATTTTATGTGCTATTTGCATGAACTGGATGCATGTATTAGTTGGATGTTCTAATTGTATGTAGTAGTTGAATGAACTAGTAAAAGTTGCATGTTCTAATTATATATACTAGTTGTATGTACTTGTTGTATATACTTGTTGTATGAACTAGTTATATGTACTAGTTGTGTGTACTGGCTGTATATAATAGGTGTATCTACTAGTAACTCTCTGTATTTACTAGTTGAATGTAGTAGTTGTATGTACTAGTACATAGTTGTATATATTAATTGTATTTCCCAGTTGTATTTACTAGTTGTGTGAAATTGTTGTATGTACTAGTTATATGTACTAGTTGTGTGTAATAATTTTACGTACTAGTTCTATGTACTAGTAAGTAGTTGCATGTACCAGTTGTATGTACTAGGTGTAAGTACTAGTAACAATCTGTAACTACTAGTTCTATGTACTAGTTCCATGTACTAGTTATATGTACTAGCAACTATTATACGTAATAGTTGTACGAACTAGTTGTATGTACTAGATGTATGTACTGGTAACAATCTTTATTTTAATATTGTATGTACTAGTTGTATGTACTAGTTGTTTGTAATTATATGTACTAGTTGGATGTACTAGTTGTGTGAAATTGTTATATGTAGAAGTTGTATGTAGTTATCATATGTACTAGTTATATGTATTAGTTGTATGTATTAGTTGTATGTACTAGTTGTATGTACTAGGTGTATGTACTATTAACAAACTATATTTACTAACTTTATGTACTAGTTGTATGTAGTAGTGGTAAGTACTAGTAATTAGTTGCATGTACTGGATATTTGTAATAATTGTATGAACTAATTGTATGTACTAGTGTATGCATTAGTAATAATCTGTATTTACTAATTCTGTGTACTAGTTGTAGGTACTAGTTGTATGTATATAATTATATGTACTAGTTGTATATACTAGTTGTGTGACATTGTTTTATATACTATTTATAAGTACTAGTTGTAGGTACTAGCTGTATGTACTAGTTATATGTACTAGTTGTATGAAATAGCTGTATGTACTAGTTATATGCACTAGTTGTATATAATAGTTGTATGTACTAGTTGTATGAACTAGTTCTCTCTATTAGCTTTAAGTACTAGTTGCAGGAAATTGATGTATTTACTAGTTTTATGGACTAATTGTATGTACTAGCTGTATATACTAGTTATAGGTCCTAGTTGTATGTACTAGTTGTATGAAATTACTGTATGTACTAGTTATATGCACTAGTTGTATATAATAGTTGTATTCACTAGTTGTATGTACTGGTAACTAGTTGTATGTACTAGCTGCGTGTACTAGTTGTATGTAGTTATATATACTACTTGTATGTACAAGTTGTGTGGATTTCTTGTATACTAGTTAAATTTGTAGCTACTAGTTTTATGTAGTAGTTGAATGCACTAATAACTAAATGTGTGTAGTAATTGTATGTACTAGTTGTATGTACTAGCCCTATGTACTAGTTGTATGTACTAATTGTATATACTAGTTGTATGTACTAGTAAATGGTTGCCTGTACTAGTTATATGTACTAGTTGTATGTCATAATTGTATGTTCTAAGTGTATGTACTTGTAAGTAGTTGCATATACTAGTTATATGTACTTGTTGTATGTAATAGCTGTATGTACTAGTTATATATATTAGTTGTATGTACCTTTTGTATGTACTAGTTGTATGTACTGGTAACTAGTTGTATGTACTAGTTGTATAAAATAGTTCTATGTCCTAGTTTTATATACGAACTGTATGTACTATTTGTATGTACTAGTTCTATGTACTAGTTCTATGTACTAGTTGTTTATATGTTCTAGTAAGTAGTTGTATGTACTAGTTATATGTACTAAGTGTATGTACTAGCTGTATGGACTAGTGTATGTACTAATTGTATGTACTAGTTGTATGTACTAGTAACTATCAGACTATACTAGTTGTATGTACCAGTTGTTTGAATTAGTTGTATGCAGTTATATGTACTACTTGTATGTACTAGTTGTGTGTATTTTTCGTATGTACTAGTAACTAGATGTATGTACTTGTTGTATGTTCTTGTTGAATGTTCTACTTGTATGTGCTAGTTGTATGTACTTGTTGTATATGTGTTCTAGTAAGTAGTGGATGCACTAGTTATATGTACTAGTTGTATGAACTAGATGTATGTACTAGTTGAATATACAAATTTTATGTACTAGTAGTATGTACTAGTAGTTAGCTGTAATTACTAGTTGTATGTACTAGTTGTATGTATTAGCTGTATGTACTAGGTGTATGAAGGAGTGCCAATCTAAATTTATATACTAGTTGTAAGTACTAGCTGTATTTAAAATTGGTATGTAGTTATATGGACTAGTTTTATGTACTAATTGTTTTTACTAGTTATATGTATTCGCTGTTTGAACTAGTTGAATGTAGTTATATGTACTACTTGTATGTACTAGTTGTGTGCAAAGTTTGTATGTACTAGTTATATTTACTAGTTGTAGTTACTAGTTTCATATACTAGTTGTATGTACAAGTTAGATGTACTTGTATCTAGATGTATTAATTAGTTGTATATACTAGTTGTATGTACAAGTTTTATTTACTAGTATCTAGATGTATGTATTAGTTGTAATTAGTGTATAGTTGTATGTATATGTTCTATGTACTAATTGAATGTACTAGCTCTATGGACTAGTGTATGTACTAATTGTATGAACTAGTTGTATGTACTAGTAACTACAAGAATATACTAGTTGTATGTACTAGTTGTTTGAACTAGTTGTATATAGTTATATGTATTATTTGTATGTACTAGTTGTGTGTATTTTTCGTATGTTCTATTAACTAGATGTATTTACTTATGTAGTTACTAGTTTTATGTACTAGTTATATGAACTAATTGTATGTACTAATTGTGTGTAATTGTTGTATGTATTACTTATATTTACTAGTGTTTGGTAATAGTTGTATGTACTAGTTGTATGTAGCAGTAACTAGTTATATGTACAAGTTGTCTGTACTAATTGTATATACTAGTAAGTAGTTGGATGTACTGGTTGTATGTACTAGTTCTATGTACTAGTTTTTATACTAGATGTATGCACTAGTTGTAAGTAGTTATAGGTACTACTGGTATGTTATAGTTGTGTGTAATTTTGTATACTAGTTATATTTAGTAGTTGTAGTTACTAGATTAATGTACTAGTTGTATGTTCTGGTTGTATGTAATAATTGTATGTACCAGATGTATATACTAGGTGTAAGAACTAGGAGCAATCTGTATTTACTAGTTGTAGGGACTAGTTGTATATACTTGTTGTATGTAGTAGTTGTATGTCCTAATTGTACGTACTAGTTGTAAGTACTAGTAAGTAGTTGCATGTACTGGTTATATGTAACAGTTGTATGAACTAGTTGTATGTACCAGGTGTATGTACTAGTAACAATCTGTATTTACTAATTGCATGTACTAGTTGTATGTACTAGTTGTATGTAATAATATGTACTAGTTTTATGTGCTATTTGTGTGAAGTGGTTGTATGTATTAGTTATATGTACTAGTTGTATGTACTAGCTGTATGTACTAGTTGTATGTACTAGTTGTATGTACTAGTTGTATGTATTAATTGTATATATGTACGAGTAACTAGTTGTATGTACTAGTTGTATGAACTAGTTCTCTCTATTAGCTTTAAGTACTAGTTGCAGGAAATTGATATATTTAATAGTTTTAAGTACTAGTTGTATGTACTAGCAGTATATACTAGTTATATGTATTAGTTGTATGTACTAGTTGTATGTATTAGTTGTATATATGTACTAGTAACTTGTTGCATGTACTAGTTGTATGAACTAGTTCTCTGTATTAGTTTTTAGTACTAGTTGCAGGAAATTGATGTATTTACTAGTTTTATGGACTAATTGTATGTACTAGCTGTATATACTAGTTATAGGTCCTAGTTGTATATACTAGTTGTATGAAATTACTGTATGTACTAGTTATATGCACTAGTTGTATATAATAGTTGTATTCACTAGTTGTATGTACTGGTAACTAGTTGTATGTACTAGCTGCGTGTACTAGTTGTATGTAGTTATATAAACTACTTGTATGTACAAGTTGTGTGAATTTTTTGTATACTAGTTAAATTTGTAGCTACTAGTTTTATGTAGTAGTTGAATGTACTAATAACTAAATGTGTATAGTAATTGTATGTACTAGTTGTATGTACTAGCTGTATGTACTAATTGTATATATATACTAGTTGTGTGTACTAGTAAATGGTTGCCTGTACTAGTTATATGTACTAGTTGTATGTACTTGTTGTGTTTAATTGTTGTATGTAATTGTTGTATGTAATAGCTGTATGTACTAGTTATATATATTAGTTGTATATACTTGTTGTATGTACTAGTTGTGTGTACTAGTAACTAGTTGTATGTACTAGTTGTATAAAATAGTTCTATATCCTAGTTTTATATACGAGCTGTATGTACTATTTGTATGTACTAGTTCTATGTACTAGTTGTATATATGTTCTAGTAAGTAGTTGTATGTACTAGTTATATGTACTAAGTGTATGTACTAGCTGTATGGACTAGTGTATGTACTAATTGTATGTACTAGTTGTATGTACTAGTAACTATCAGAATATACTAGTTGTATGTACTAGTTGTTTGAACTAGTTGTATGTAGTTATATGTACTACTTGTATGTACTAGTTGTGTGTATTTTTCGTATGTACTAATAACCAGATGTATGAACTTGTTGTATGTACTTGTTGTATATGTGTTCTAGTAAGTAGTGGATGCAATGGTTATATGTACTAGTTGTATGAACTAGATGTATGTACTAGTTGAATGTACAAATTTTATGTACTAGTAGTATATACTAGTAGTTAGTTGTATTTACTAGTTGTATGTACTAGTTGTATTTATTAGCTGTATGTACTAGGTGTATGAAGGAGTGGCAATCTGTATTTATATACTAGTTGTAAGTACTAGCTGTAGTTAAATTTTTTTATGTATTATATGGACTAGTTTTATGTACTAATTGTTTTACTAGTTTTATGTATTCGCTGTTTGAACTAGTTGAATGTAGTTATATGTACTACTTGTATATACTAGTTGTGTGCAATGTTTGTATGTACTAGTTTTATTTACTAGTAGTAGTTACTAGTTTCATATACTAGTTGTATGTACAAGTTGGATGTACTAGTATCTAGATGTATGTATTAGTTGTAAGTAGTATATAGTTGTATGTATAAGTTCTATGTACTAATTGTATGTACTAGCTCTATGGATTAGTGTATGTACTAATTGTATGTACTAGTTGTATGTACTAGTAATCCTCAGAATATCAGGGAGTACGGCAGTACTCCCTATGTAGGGATGACGTGTTTTTTCCTTTTCCCCATACATCGGTATAGGAGCAAAATCCCGAAATAGGCCGAAAATCGACAAAACAAGGTTATGTATAACCAAATATACAATATAAATACTCTAAATAGACCTTAAAGGCAGGCGAATATGTCCCGCTGGCGAAATAATAAACTTTAAAAATTCCCATTTTCGTCTTCTCCATATTCTTCTTCTTATTCTCATTCTTCTTCTTCTTCGTCAGCCATAACTAAAAAACTATATAAGCTTTTGGACTAATTGTTAAACGAAACGATTGCAAATTTTCCGAGCTGTATTCTTTTGCAGAAGCGAGAGCGATAGCGCTATTATTGAGTATGACAGTTTTCATGGCCCCAGAATCAAGACCTCAATAAATCTCCATTTTAATGACGTCACATTCAGTTGAAGATTGCGAAATCAAAATGGGTTTAAATACAATCGAATTCCTAGCTTTTGCTCCATAAAAAGAACAGAAACTAGAGAAAAATAAAAATTTTCTACAGAAATAGTGAAGATGTAGGGATGGCACAAAAAGCACATAAACAAGAAAGGGATGTTACACAGTGAAGCATTAGCTATGCATGAATCCTCCAAGTAAGGGTGTTGTATGATTCATGCATATATAGCTAACGCTTCACTGTGTAACATCCCTTTCTTGTTTATGTGCTTTTTGTGCCATCTTCACTATTTTTGTAGAAAATTTTTATTTTTCTCTAATACTAGTTGTATGTACTAGTTGTGTATCTTTTTCGTATGTACTAGTAACTAGATGTATTAACTTGTTGTAGTTACTAGTTTTATGTACTATTTATATGAACTAATTGTATGTACTAATTGTGTGTAATTGTTGTATGTATTACTTCTATTTACTAGTTGTAGTTACTAGTTGTATGTACTAGTTGTATGTAGCAGTAACTAGTTCTATGTACTAGTTTTTTTATACTAGATGTATGTACTAGTTGTAAGTAGTTATAGGTACAACTGGTATGTTATAGTTGTGCGTAATTTTATATACTAGTTATATTTAGTAGTTGTAGTTACAAGATTAATGTACTAGTTGTATGTTCTGGTTGTATGTAATAATTGTATGTACCAGATGTATATACTAGGTGTAAGAACTAGGAATAATCTGTATTTACTAGTTGTAGGGACTAGTTGTATATACTTGTTGTATGTAGTAGTTGTATGTCCTAATTGTACGTACTAGTTGTAGGTACTAGTAAGTAGTTGCATGTACTGGTTATATGTAACAGTTGTATGAAATATTTGTATGTACCAGGTGTATGTATTAGTAACAATCTGTATTTACTAATTGTATGTACTAGTTGTATGTACTAGTTGTATGTAATAATATGTACTAGTTTTATGTGCTATTTGTGTGAAATTGTTGTATGTATTAGTTATATGTACTAGTTGTGTGTACTAGTACCTAGATATATGTACTTGTTGTATGTACTAGTCCCATGTATATATTAGTTTTATGTACTAGTTGTGTGAAATTGATGTATGTACTAGTTATATGTACTCATTGTATGTGCTAGCTATATGTACTAGTTATATGAACTAGTTGTATGCACTAGTTGTATGTACTAGTTGTATGTACTAGTAACTAGTTATATTCACTAGTTGAATTTAGTAGTTGTGTGAAATTGTTGAATGTACTAGTTATATGTACTAGTTGTATGTACTATTTATATGCACTAACTGTAAGTATATACTAGTTGTATGTACTATTTGTATGTGCTAGTTGTATGTTCTAGTTGTCTCTAATTGGGACGCCGCAAGGGCCCCTATATTGTTTTCAGAAATTATGTTAACGTATGGCTTCCTGTTTGAAGTTTTGTAAATATATACATTTATATATCTGTTAAAAAATGGCGGATGCTCGGGTAGCTTTCATTTTCTAACTTTCTCTTCCTTTGGGTAGAACATTGAACAAACAAAATGGACTTAAAAACCTTCCTCCACTTGTACAAACAACTAGTAACTAGCATATACAACTAGTACATACAACTAGTACATACAACTAGTACACACAGCTAGTATACACAGTTAGTAAAAAAACTAGTACATACAACTAAAACTTGTCCTTAAAACTAGAAGATATGACAAGAAAATAAACATACAACTAGTACATACAACTAGTACATATAACTAGTTCAAACAAGTAGTTCATACACCTAGTTCATACAACAAGTATAAAACTAGTACATACAACCAATACATTCGATAAGTTCCTACAATTAGAACATACAACTATTACATACAATATGTACATACAACTAGTCCTACAATTAACTAGTGCTAGTACATACAACTAGTGCATACAACTAGTACATGCAAATGGTACATAATACTAGTGCATACAATTAGAACCTATAACTAGTTCATACAACTAGTACATTCAACTGGAAACTAGTACATACAACTAGTACATTCAACTGGAAACTAGTACATACAACTAGTACATAGAAATAATACATATATACAACTAGTACATACAGTTAGTACTTACAACTACTACATACAACAAGTACATACAGCTAGTACATCCAACTCGTAAATATAACTAATGCTAGTTTGTTCAACTAGTGCATACAACTAGTACATTCAACTGGAAACCAGTACATACAACTAGTACATAGAAAAAGGACATATATACAACTGGTTCATACAATTAGAACATACAACTACTACATACAACAAGTACTTACAATTAGGACCTGCAACTCGTAAATGTAACTATTGCCAATACATACAACTTGTGTATATAACTTACCTTCAACTAGTAACATGTACATACAACTTGTACACACCACTAGCATATACAACTAGGTCATAGTTCATACAACTAGTAACTATTACATACCACTAGTACATATAACTAGTGCATACAACTAGTATATACATATAAGCAGTAAAAACACATATAAATAGTACAGAAAAATAGTACATACAACTAGAACATACTACTAACACATACAACAATAAATACAACTAGTAATTTAACTAGAACATAAAACTACTTCATACAACTAGTACATATAACTAGTACATTCAACTAGAACATACAACTAGAAACTAGTATATACATACAACTAGTACAAAGAACTAGTAAATACAACTAGTACACACAACTAGTATATACAACTAGTACATACAACTAGTACTACAACTAGGTCACACAATTAGAACATAAAACTACTACATAGAAATAGTACATACAACAATAACCCACAACTAGTAAATACAACTAGTGTTAGTACATACAACTTGTGCATACAACTAGTACATGCAACTAGTAACGAGAACATACAACTAGTACATGAAATTAGCACATGTAAATAGTCCATACAACTAGTGTATACAACTAGTACTACAACTAGTACATAGAACTATTACATAGAACGAGTACATAAAACTAGTTCATACCCCTAGAACATGCAACTTGTACATATAACTAGTACGTACAACTAGTAACTATTACATGCAACTAGTACAATCAACTAGTACATACTACTAGAACATACGACCAGTATATACAGCTAGTACATGCAACAAGTACAGATGATTTTTACACATACCTAGTTAAAACAACATGTACATACAACTAGTACATACAACTATTACCTACAACTAGTACATATAACTGGTACCGGCAACCACTACATATAACCGGTACATACACATATAACTAGTGCATATAACTAGTACTTACAACTAGTACATACAACTAATACATACAACTTGTACATACAACTAGTTCATACAACTTTTTAACACACCTAGCACATACAAGTAGTACATACAACTATTATCTAGTGCATAAAACTAGCAGCTACATAGTACATAGTATAACCAGCACTAGAACCGACATCTTCTACGCACAACTAGTACATACAACTAGTACATACAACTAGTACACACAGCTAGTATACACAACTAGTTTAAAAAACTAGTACATACAACTAGTACATACAACTAGTACAAACAGCGAGTTCATATAAGTAGTACATACAATTTTACAAACATCCAGTACACTCAACTAATGTACACGACTAGTTCATAAAACTAGTACATACAACTAGTACAAACAACTAGTACATATAACTAGTTCGTACAACTTTTACAAATGACTATTTCATAGAACTAGTATTACAACGGGTACATAAAACGTGTCCTTACAACTAGAACGTATGACAAGAACATAAACATTCAACTAGTACACACAACTAGTACATACAATTAGTACATATAACTAGTTCAAACAACTAGTTCATACGCCTAGTACTTACAACAAGTATAAAACTAGTACATACAACCAATACATACAACTAGTTCATTCAATTAGAACATACAACTATTACATACAATTAGTACATACAACTAGTACTTATAACTAGTTCATACAACTAGTTCATTCAACTAGAAACTAGTACATACAACTAGTACATAGAAATAGTACATATATACAACTAGTACATACAGTTAGTACTTACAACTACTACATACAACAAGTACATACAACTAGTACCTCCAACTCGTAAATATAACTAGTATTAGTTTGTTCAACTAGTGCATACAACTAGTAAATGCAACTCGTAAAGAGTGCATACAACTAGTACATAGAAATAGGACATATATACAACTGGTTCATACAATTAGAACATACAACTACTACATACAACAAGTACATACAACTAGTACCTGCAACTCGTAAATGTAACTATTACTAGTATATACAACTAGTGTATATAACTAGTACCTGAAACTGGTAATGTGTATATACAACTAGTACATACAAATTGTATATACAAGCGGTACATACAAGTAGTACATACAACTAGTACATAGAACTACGTCATAGTTCATACAACTAGTAACTAGTTCACACCACCAGTACATATAACTAGTGCACACAACTAGTACGTATAAGCAGTAAATACATATGTAAATAGTACAAATAAATAGTACATACAACTAGAACATACTACTAACACATACAACAATAAATACAAATAGTAATTCAACTAGAACATACAACTAGCAACTAGTATTTACATACAACTAGTACAAAGAAAGAGTAAAGACAGCTAGTACATACAACTAGTACATACAACTAGACATAACTAGTACATACAGCTAGTACTACAACTAGTTCACACAATTAGAACATAAAACTACTACATAGAAATAGTACATACAACAAAAACCCACAACTAGTAAATATAAATAGTGTTTGTACATACAACTAGTGCATGCAACTAGTACATGCAACTAGTAACTAGTACATACAACTAATACATACAACTAGTACTACAAATATTACATAGAACGAGTACATAAAACTATTTCACACCCCTAGTACATACAACTAGTAACTATTACATACAACTGGTACATACAATAAGTACGTACAACTAGTAGATACAACTTGTACATACAACTAGTTCATTAAATTAGTACATGTAACTAGTATATATAAGTAGTACATACGACTATTTCAAACAACTAGTATATATAACTAGTACATACATAAAAGAATACATATATACACATATACTTGGTACTTATAAATATTATGTACAACAATTAGTAGATAAAGCTAGTACACACAACTAGTACATTAAACTAGTACATTTAACTAGTACATATAACTAGTACATACAACAAGTACTTACAACTAGAAACCTGAACATAGAACTAGTACATAGATCAAGTACACATAACTAGTATATACAATTAGTACATACAACTTGTACATACAACTAGTAAATACAACTGGTATACAAAACTAGTTTTTAACACTAGCATATACAACTAGTATATGCAACAATTACCTAGTACATTCAACTAGTACCTACCTACTACTTACTACAATTAGAACATACCACTACCACATACCATCAGTATATACAACTAGTAACTCCAACTAGTAATCACAACTAGTGTTAGTACATACAACTAGTACATGCACCTAGTAACGAGTATATACAACTAGTACATACAACTAGTATATACAATTAGTACTTACAAATAGTACATACAACTAGTACATAAAACTAGTACATATAATTAGTTCTTAGGAATATTTCATAAAACTAGAAGATATAACTATGATATACAGCTTGTACATATAACTAGTATATAAACATATATCTAGTACTAATAAATAGTATTTACAACTAGTTCATACAGCTAGTACATACAACTAGTCCATAAAAGTAGTACATACAACTTTACATATATAGTACACACATATATAACTATTACATATAAAGAGTACAAACAACTAGTTCATATAACCAGGACATTTCCATATAACTAGTGAACAAAAAGAGTACACACAACTAGAATGTACTACTAGGGCATACAAATATTTCAAACAGTTAGTACATACAACAAGAACTTATAACTAGTACAAACAACTAATACATATAACTATAAACTAGTACATACAATAAGTACATACAACTAGCACATAGAACTAGTACATACAACTCATACATACAATTAGTACATACAACTAATAGGGACAATTAGTACATACATATAGTACATACAACTAGTACATAAAACTAGTTCATAGAACGAGTACATAAAACTAGTATATAAATCTAGTTCTTATAACTAGTACATACAAGTAGAAATTAGTACATACAACTTGTACATAGAACTAGTACATAGAAATAGTTCATACAACTCGGACATACAACTACTACATAAAACTTTTAGATACAACTAGTTAATGGAACTAGTATATATAACTAGTACATACTACTAGTACATACAGCTAATAACTAGTACATATATACAACTAATACTTACAACTAGTACATAAAACTAGTACATACAATTAGTACATACGACTTTTAAACACAACTAGTAAATAGAACTAGAACAAATAACTAGTACATTAAACTAGTACATATAACTAGTACATACACATATAACTAGTACATATAACTAGTACATACAACTAGTTCATACAACAAGTACATACAACTGGTAGACACAAGTAGTACAAACAACTAGAACCAAACACTAGGACATTTAATAGGTACAGACAACTAGCACATACAAGTAGTACACACAACTAGTACATAGAACTAGTACATCGAACTAGTACATAGACCGAGTACATAAAACTAGTACATCCCACTAGTACATAAAACTAGGTCATATAACTAGTACATACAACTAGTTCATACAACTAGTACATATAAGGAGTACATACACATATAACTAGTACATATTCATAGTACATACAACTAGAACATACTACTAACAGTAATTACAATTAGTAATTCAACTAGAACATTAAAGTAGTTTATACAACTAGAACATAAAACTAGTACATACAACTAGTACATAAATTTAGTACCTACAAATAGTACACACAACCAGTACATGCAACTAGTACTTCAAATAGTACATAGAACTATTACATAGAACGAGTACAAAAAAGCAGTACCTACCCCTAGGACATACAACTAGTACATATAAATAGGATATACAACTAGCACATACAATTAGTAACTATTTCATACAACTAGTTCATAAAATTAGTACCTGCAACTAGTACATATAACTAGTACATACAACTATTTCATACAACTGGTACGTATAACTAGTACATGGAGATAGTACATAAAATAGTACAGACACATTCACCTGGTACTTATAAATAGTATATACAATTAGTAGATAAAGCTAGTACAAACAAATAATACATACAACTAGTACATACAACTAGTACATACAACTAGAACATACAAATAGTACATAAAAGTAGTGCATACAACTAGTATACACAATTAATTCATGCCACAAGTACATACACTTGTACAAACAACTAGTACATATTACTAGTACATGCAACTATTACATACAACTAGTACATATAACTGCTACTTACAACTAGTACATACAGCTAGTACATAAAATTAGGTCAAATAATTAGAATATACAACTACTACATACAACTAATACATACAACTAGTATCTCCAACTAGTAAATTTAACTAGTGTTAGTACATACAACTAGTGCATACACCTAGTACTTGCAACTAGTAAGGAGTACGTACAACTAGTATGTACAATTAGTACCTACAAATAGTACATACAACTAGTCCATACAACTTGAATATACAGTTAGTACATACAACTCTTAAACACAACTAGTCAATATAACTATTACATATAACTACTAAATAAAACTTTTAGATACAACTAGTTAATGGAACTAGTATATATAACTAGTACATACTACTAGTACATACAGCTAATAACTAGTACATATATACAACTAATACTTACAACTAGTACATAAAACTAGTACATACAATTAGTACATACGACTTTTAAACACAACTAGTAAATAGAACTAGAACAAATAACTAGTACATTAAACTAGTACATATAACTAGTACATACACATATAACTAGTACATATAACTAGTACATACAACTAGTTCATACAACAAGTACATACAACTGGTAGACACAAATAGTACAAACAACTAGAACCAAACACTAGGACATTTAATAGGTACAGACAACTAGCACATACAAGTAGTACACACAACTAGTACATAGAACTAGTACATCGAACTAGTACATAGACCGAGTACATAAAACTAGTACATCCCACTAGTACATAAAACTAGGTCATATAACTAGTACATACAACTAGTTCATACAATTAGTACATATAAGGAGTACATACACATATAACTAGTACATATTCATAGTACATACAACTAGAACATACTACTAACAGTAATTACAATTAGTAATTCAACTAGAACATTAAAGTATTTTATAAAACTAGAACATAAAACTAGTACATACAACTAGTACATACAACTAGTACATACAACTAGTACATACAACTAGTAACTAGTACATACAACTAGTACAAAGAACTAGTAAATACAACTAGTACATACAACTTGTACAAAGAACTAGTAAATACAACTAGTACATACAACTAGTACATACAACTAGTACACACAACTAGTACATACAACTAGTACTTACAAGTAGTACACACATATAGTACCTATAACTAATACACACAACTACAACATATTACTAGTTCATACAACAAGAACATAAACCTAGTACATACAACTAGTACATACAACTAGTATACAAGTAGTACATTTAACTAGCACATGCAACTAGTCCATACAGCTAGAACATACAATTAGTATGTACTACTAGTTCATACAACTTTTAGAAAAAACTAGTACATTTGACTAGAACATACAGATATAACTAGTACATCTAAATAGTAGATACAACTAGTACATAGAACTAGTAAATACAATTAGTACACAAGTAGTACATTTAACGACTACATACAACTACACCAAAGAACTAGTACATACAACTAGTACATACAACTAGTACATACAACTAGTACTACAATTAGTACATAGAAGTAGTACATACAACTAGTTCATTCAACTAGTACATACAACTATTACATAAAACTAGTATATACAAGTAGTACTTACAACTAGTTCACACAACTCGTACATATATACAACTAGAACCTATGACTAGAACATACACCTATATGTAGTACATATAAATAGTGCCTACAACTAGTTCATACAACTATTATATATATATATATATATAGTTATATGTCCTAGTTGTGTGTAGTAGTTTTATGTTCGATATAATTGTATGAACTAGTTGCATGCACTAGTTGTATGTACTAGTTGTATGGACTAGTTGTATGTACTAGTTATAAGTACTAGTTTTATGTACTAGTTGTATGTACTAGTTTCATGTACTAGTTGTACGATGTACTAGTTGTATGAACTAGTTATAAGTACTAGTTGTATGTACTAGTTGTAGGTACTAGTTGCATGTACTATTTCTATGGACCATTTATGTGTGTGTACTAGGTATATGTACTAGTTATTTGTACTAGTGGTATGTAATTGGCGTGTTTAAAAGTTGTATGTACTAGTTGTATGTACTAGTTGTATGTTCCAGTTGTATAAACTAGTAACTAGTTGTATGTACTAGTTGTGGGTACTAGATTTATGTGCTAGTTGCATGTACTATTTCTATGGACCACTTATTTGTGTATGTTCTAGTTAGATGTACTAGTTGAATGTACTAGTTGTATTTACTAGCTGTATGCAATAGTTGTAGGTTCTACTACTAGTTATAGGAGGTCTTAAGTAGGAACCAATTGTATATACTAGTTGTTTAAACTCGTTGTAAGTACTAGTTGTATGTACTAGGTGTGTGTATAAGTTGTATGTATTAGCTGTATGTATTAGTTGTAGGTACTAGTTTTTTGTACTAGGTGTAGGTTCTATTACTAGTTATACTAGGTACTAGGGAGGTTCTAGTTGTATATACTAGATACTAGTTGTATGTACTAGTTGTATGTACTAGTTATATGTGCGCTAGTAATATGTGTATTTACTGCTTTATGTATTAGTTCTTTGTACTATTTATATGCACTACTTGTATGTACAGGTAACTAGGTCTATGTACTAGTTGTGTGTACTAGTTGTACTTGCTAGTTACTAGTTGTATTCTCTAGTTGTATATGTTCCAATTGTATGTAGTAGTTGTATGAACTAGTTGGAGGTGCTAATTGTGGGTACTAGCTGTATATACTAGTGCTACTTATGTTTAAAAATTGAAGGTACTAGTTGTATGTACTAGTTGTACGTACTAGTTATATATAAAAGTTATATGACACTAGTTGTATGTACTAGTTGTATGTATCAATTGTGTGTACCAGTTTTATGTACTAGTTTTATGTACTAGTTGCAGTACTAGTTGTATGTAGTATTTGAATGTACAAATTGTACGTACTAGTTGTATGTATTAGTTTTATACACTAGTGGTATGCACTCATTACCAGTTTTAGGTACTAGTTGAATGTACTACAATAGTTATATTTACAAGTTGGAGGTACTAGGTGTATGTCCTCAATTGTTTGTAGTAGTTGCATTTTCTAATTGTATGTTCTAGTTGTAAATACTAGTTGTATGTAGTAGTTGCATTTTCTAATTGTATGTTCTAGTTGTAAATACTGGTTGTATGTACTAGTTGTATATACTAGTTGTATGTACTAGTTATGTACTAGTTGTATGTACAAATTGTATATACCAGTTGTATGTACTTGCTGTAAGAACTAGTTGTATGTAGTAGTTGTATGTACTAGTTGAATGTAGTAAATGTATTTACTAGTTGTATGTACTAGTTGCATGTACTATTACTAGTTATATTTACTAGTTGTATGTACCAGTTGTATGTATTGATTGTATGAACTGGTTTTATAAACTATTTGTAAGATATAGTTGTAGGTATATACTAGTTCTTTGTGTTAGTTGTATGTACTAATTGTGTTTACTAGTTATTTGTACTTGTTGTATTTACTTGTTAGGAGTTGTATGTACTAGTTCTGTGTATATACTTGTTGCATGTACTACTTGTATGTACTACTACTAGTTATATTTATTAGTTGTATTTAATAGTTATATGTACTAGTTGTATGAACTAGTACTAGTTATATTTACTAGTTGTAGATACTAGTTGTATGCACAAGTTGTATTTACTAGTTGTAAGAACCAGTTACTACATGTATTTTAGGAGTTATATTTCTAGTCTTATGTACTAGTTATATGTTGTTGTATATTTGTACTAGTTGTGAGAACTAGTTGTATGCACTAGTTGTATGTACAAGTTGCACATACAAGCACATATAATTAGTTCAAACAATTAGATGATACAACTATTACATACCATCAGTACATACAACTAGTAACTCAATTAGTGAAGACAACTAGTGTTAGTACATACAACTGGTATATGCAAGTAGTAACTAGTACATACAACTAGTACATGCAACTAGTATATACAATTAGTATATACAAATAGTACAAACAACGAGTACATACAACTAGGACATACAAGGAGTACATACAACTAGAACTTTCAACTAGTACAAAAAAGTAGTACATACAACTAGTAAACACAACTAGTTCATACCACTAGTACATACAACTTGTACAAACAACTAGTACATATTACTAGTACATATAACTATTACAAACAACTACTACATACAACTACTACTTACAACTTGTACATACAGCTGGTACATACAATTAGGTGAAGCAATTAGAAGACACAGCTACTACATAAATCTAATGCATAAAATTAGTATCTCCAACTAGTAAATTTAACTAGTGTTAGAACATACAACTAGTGCTTACAACTAGTACATACAAAGAGTATATACAACTAGTACTACAATTAATACATACAACTAGAACATCCAACTAGTACATGGAACTAATACAAATAACTATTACATACAACTGGTACATACAACTAGTACATAATACTAGTACATTCAACTAGTACATATAACTAGAACACACAATTAGTACATACAACTAGTAAATAGTACTTACAACTAGTGCACACAACTAGTACACAAAACTTGTAAATACAACTAATACCTAGAACCAGTTCAAACAATTAATACATACAACTAGTACACACAACAAGTATCTAGTACATACAACTAGCACCTACCTAGAACCTGGTATAGCTAGTATAAGAACCTACAACTAGTACATGCAACTAGTACATAAAACTAGTACATACAACTTGAACATTTACCTATTACAACCACATATAACTAATACCTAAAAATAGTACAAACAACTAGAACATACTAGTAGTGCACACATCTATTTCAAACAGTTAGTACATACAACAAGTACATAAAACTAGTACATAAAACTAGTACATATAACTATAAACTAGTACATACAACTAGTACATACAACTAAAACATATAACTAGTACACACAACTAATTCATACAACTAGTACATACAACTAATGCACACAATTAGTACGTACATATAGTACATACAACTAGTACATATAACTATAAACTAGTACATACAACTAGTACATACAACTAAAGTACATGGAACGAGTACATAAAACTAGTATATAGAACTAGTTCGAGTTTGAAAACTCGTTGGGCTGCCGCCCCCCGAATTAACTCAAACTACTTGACCGCATCGTTGGTATTTAATATATATATTCGTAATAATAACAATTGAGAACGCTTAAGTGTCCTGAACTTTATAAATAACGATGGAAAGGCTTCGTTAACTAAAGCTTCCTGAACGCCGCCAGTTGCAAAAACGATGTATTGACTATAAATTAAGTAGAACAATAGTTACGTATGAACTCGTATTATACATATATCGGCGTATAAAATAAGTGTTATAATAGTTGCATATGAACCCGTATTATATATATATCTTTCCACAACATGAAGCCGTATGTAATCAGCAAATGAAAACCATATAAGGGGCTGCCACAGCTAAAAACTAGTCCGTACAACTAGTTCCTATAACTAGTCCGTACAACTAGTTCCTATAACTAGTCTATATAACTAGTACATACAAATAGTACATACAACTAGTATATACAACAAGTACATAACTAGTAGATACAACTAGTGCATACAAGAAGTTCAAACAATTATATCGAACATAAAACTACTACATACAATTAGTGCCTACAACTAGTACCTACAAGTAGTAAATATAACTAGTACTAGTACATACAACTAGTGTATACAACTAGTACATGCAACAAGTACATACAACTTGTGCATACAACCAGTACATACAACTAGAACACACAATTAGTTCATACAACTAGAACATACAATTACTACTCTCAAGTAGTACATACAATTAGTGCCTACAACTAGTAAATATAACTAATATATACTATTATATAGAACTGGTAAAGTACATACAATTAGTAAATACAACTAGCACATACAATTAGTACTTACAAGTAGGACACAATACTAGTACCTATAACTAATACACATAACTACTACATATAACTAGTTCATACAACTTTTAGAAACAACTAGTACATTTGACTAGAACACACAGATATAAGTAGTACATCTAAATAGTACCTCCAACTAGTACATACAACTAGTACACTAAACTAAGACTACAACTAGTACATAGAACTATTACATGCAACTAGTACTTACATGTAGTACATACAACTAGTACATACAACAAATACTTACAAGTAGTACACACAACTAGTATCTAGAACTAGTACACACAACTTCTACATATAACTAGTACACACACAAATAACTACTACATATAAATAGTACTTACAACTAGTACATAGAACCAGTAAATACAATTAGTACACAGGTATTAAATTTAACGAGTACATACAACTAGTACATACAACTAGTACATACAACTTGTACTACAAATAGTACATACAACTGGTGCTACAACTAGCACATAGAAGTAGTCCATACAATTTGTTCATTCAACTAATACCTACAACTAATACATAAAACTAGTATATACAAGTAGTACTTACAACTAGTTCACACTACTCGTACATACAACTAGTACCTATGACTAGAACATACACCTATAAGTAGTACATAAAAATAGTGCATACAACTAGTTCATACAACTAGTATATATATATAGTTGTATGTACTAGTTGTGTGTAGTAGTTTTATGTTCGATATAATTATATGAACTAGTTGCATGTACTAGTTGTGTGTACTAGTTGCATGGACTAGTTATATGTACTAGCGGTAAGTACTAGTTGTATGTACTAATTGTAAGTATTAGTTGTATGTACTAGTCGAAAGTACTAGTTACTAGTTGTCTGTACTAGTGGTGTGGACTAGTTATATGTACTAGTTGTATGTACTCGCTGTGTGTAAAAGTTGTATAAACTTGTTGGATGTATTAGATACTAGTTGTATATACTAGTTTTATGCACTAGTTGTATATATATATTAGTTTCTAGTCATATGTATTATTTGTATATACTAGTTATATGTAGTAGGTGAATGTACTAGTTGTATGTTCTAGCACCAGTTATACTATGTACAAGTTAGGTTCTAGTATTATTTACAAGTTGTATGTACTAATTGCATATCCTAGTTATATGCCTCCTAGAATTTACTTGAGACTATTTGTATATACTAGGTGTAGCTACTAGTTGTATGTACTAGTTGGAGGTACTAGTTGTATTCACTGGTTGTATGTACTATTTATATGTACTAGTTATATGTTTATGTACTAGTTATATGTAGTAGTTGTGTACTGTTTATATGTACTAGTTGCATGTACTAATTGTAAAGACTAGTTATAGGTTCTGGTACTAGTTATACTAGGTACTAGATAGGTACTGGTTTAATGTACTAGTCGTATGTAATAGGTAAATGTACAAGTTGTATGTACTAGTTATATGTACTAGTTGTATGTACTAGCTGTATGAACTAGTTGTAAATACTATTTATGAGTACTAGATATATGTGTTTGTACTAGTTATACGTACTAGCTGTATGTCATAGTTATATGTACTAGTTGTATGAAATAGTCGTAAGAACTAGTTATATGAACTAGTTGTATGTACTAGTTGTATGTACTAGTTGTATTTACTAGTTGTAGGTTCTTGTACTAGTTATACCAGGTTCTAGGTAGGGCCAGTTGTATCTACTAGATACTTGTTGTATGTACTAATTGTATGTACTAATTTTTTAAACTCGTTCTAAGAATTAGTTGTATTTACTAGTTGTGTGTACTATTTGTATGCACTAGTTTTATATACTAGTTTTATGTTCTAGTTGTATAAGCTACTTTAATGTTCTAGTTGAATTACTAGTTGTAATTACTGTTAGTAGTGTGTTCTAGTTGTATGTACAATGAATATGTACTAGTTATATATGTATGTACTCCTTATATGTACTAGTTATATATGTATGTACTCCTTATATGTACTAGTTTTATGCTCTAGTTATATGTACTAGTGCTATGCACTAGTTACTAGTTGTATGAACTAGTTGTATTCACTAGTTATATGACCTAGTTGTATGTACTAGTGGGATGTACTACTTCTATGTACTAGTTATGTGTACTACTTGTATGTGCTAGTTGTCTGTACCTATTAAATGTACTAGTGTTCGGTTCTAGTTGTTTGTACTACTTGTGTCTACCAGTTGTATGTACTTGTTGTATGAACTAGTTGTATGTAATATTTGTATGAACTAGTTGTATGTACTAGTTATATGTACTAGTTATATGTGTATGTACTAGTTATATGTACTAGTTTAATGTACTAGTTATATGTAATAGTTATATTTACTAGTTGTGTTTAAAAGTTGTATGTACTAACTGTATGTTCTAGTTGTATGGACTAGTTGTATGTACTATTTGTAGGTACTAATTGTATATACTAGTTGTACATACTCCTTACTAGTTGCAAGTACTAGTTGTATGCACTAGTTGTATGTACTAACACTAGTTAAATTTACTAGTTGGAGATACTAGTTGTATGCACTAGTTGTATGTACTAACACTAGTTAAATTTACTAGTTGGAGATACTAGTTGTATGTATTAGTTGTATGTAGTAGTTGTATATTCTAATTATTTAACCTAATTTTATGTACTAGCTGTATGTACTAGTTGTAAGAAGCAGTTGTATGTACTAGTTGTATGTAATAGTTGCATGTATTAGTAATATGTACTAGTTGTTTGTACAAGTGTATGTACTTATGGCATGAACTAATTGTGTATACTAGTTGTATGCACTACTTTTATGTACTATTTGTATGTTCTAGTTGTATGTACTAGTTGTATGTACTAGTTGTATGTATTATTTGTGTGTACTAGCTTTATCTACTAATTGTATATACTATTTATAAGTACCATGTGAATGTGTCTGTACTATTTTATGTACTATCTCCATGTACTAGTTACACGTACCAGTTGTATGAAATAGTTGTATGTACTAGTTATATGTACTAGTTGCAGGTACTAATTTTATGAACTAGTTGTATGTGCTAGTTGCAACTCTATACTAGTTGTACGTACTAGTTGCATGAACTAGTTGTATGTAATAGTTACTAATTGTATGTGCTAGTTGTATGTCCTAGTTATATGTACTAGTTGTATGTCTTAGGGGTAGGTACTGCTATTTTGTACTCGTTCTGTGTAATAGTTCTATGTACTATTTGAAGTACTAGTTGTATGTACAGGTTGTGTGTACTATTTGTAGGTACTAAATTTATGTACTAGTTGTATGTACTAGTTTTATGTTCTAGTTGTATCAACTACTTTAATGTTCTAGTTGAATTACTAGTTGTAATTACTGTTAGTAGTATGTTCTAGTTGTATGTACTATGAATATGTACTAGTTATATGTGTGTACTCCTTATATGTACTAGTTGTATGAACTAGTTGTATGTACTAGTTATATGACCTAGTTTTATGTACTAGTGGGATGTACTAGTTTTATGTACTCGGTCTATGTACTAGTTCGATGTACTAGTTCTATGTACTAGTTGTGTGTACTACTTGTATGTGCTAGTTGTCTGTACCTATTAAATGTCCTAGTGTTTGGTTCTAGTTGTTTGCACTACTTGTGTCTACCAGTTGTATGTACTTGTTGTATGAACTAGTTGTATGTACTAGTTATATGTACTAGTTATATGTGTATGTACTAGTTATATGTACTAGTTTAATGTACTAGTTATATGTTCTAGTTCTATTTACTAGTTGTGTTTAAAAGTTGTATGTACTAATTGTATGTACTAGTTTTATGTACTAGTTGTAAGAATTCGTTGTATATATGTACTAGTTATTAGCTGTATGTACTAGTAGTATGTACTAGTTATATATACTAGTTCCATTAACTAGTTGTATCTAAAAGTTTTATGTAGTAGTTGTATGTCCGAGTTGTATGAACTATTTCTATGTACTAGTTCTATGTACAAGTTGTATGTACTAGTTATAAGAACTAGATTTATATACTAGTTTTATGTACTCGTTCTATGAACTAGTTTTATGTACTAGTTGTATGTTCTATATGTATGTACTAATTGTCCCTATTAGTTGTATGTACTAATTGTATATATGAGTTGTATGTACTAGTTCTATGTGCTAGTTGTATGTACTAATTGTATGTACTAGTTTATAGTTATATGTATTAGTTGTTTGTACTAGTTATAGTTAGTTCTTGTTGTATGTACTAACTGTTTGAAACATTTGTATGCCCTAGTAGTACATTCTAGTTGTGTGTACTCTTTTTGTTCACTAGTTATATGGAAATGTCCTGGTTATATGAATTAGTTGTTTGTACTCTTTATATGTAATAGTTATATGTGTGTATACTATGTAAAGTTGTATGTACTACTTTTATGGACTATTTGTATGTACTAGCTGTATGAACTAGTTGTAAATACTATTTATAAGTACTAGATATATGTTTATATACTAGTTATATGTACAAGCTGTATATCATAGTTATATCTTCTAGTTTTATGAAATATTCCTAAGAACTAATTATATGTACTAGTTGTATGTACTATTTGTAAGTACTAATTGTATATACTAGTTGTATGTACTAGTTGTATATACTCGTTACTAGGTGCATGTACTAGTTGTATGTACTAACACTAGTTGTGATTACTAGTTGGAGTTACTAGTTGTATGTTCTGATGGTATGTGGTAGTGGTATGTTCTAATTGTAGTAGGTAGTAGGTAGGTTCTAGTTGAATGTACTAGGTAATTGTTGCATATACTAGTTGTATATGCTAGTGTTAAAAACTAGTTTTGTATACCAGTTGTATTTACTAGTTGTATGTACAAGTTGTATGTACTAATTGTATATACTAGTTATGTGTACTTGATCTATGTACTAGTTCTATGTTCAGGTTTCTAGTTGTAAGTACTTGTTGTATGTACTAGTTATATGTACTAGTTAAATGTACTAGTTTAATGTACTAGTTGTGTGTACTACCTTTATCTACTAATTGTTGTACATAATATTTATAAGTACCAAGTATGTATTCTTTTATGTATGTACTAGTTATATATACTAGTTGTTTGAAATAGTCGTATGTACTACTTATATATACTAGTTACATGTACTAATTTAATGAACTAGTTGTATGTACAAGTTGTATCTACTAGTTGTACGTACTAGTTGTATGTACCAGTTGTATGTAATAGTTACTAGTTGTATGTACTAGGGGTGTGAACTAGTTTTATGTACTCGTTCTATGTAATATTTGTAGTACTAGTTGTATGTATTAGTTGTATGTACTATTTCTATGTAGTAGTTTTATGTTCTAATTGTGTGAACTAGTTGTAGTACTAGTTGTATGTACTAGTTATGTCTAGTTGTATGTACTAGTTGTATGTACTAGCTGTATTTACTATTTCTTTGTACTAGTTGTATGTATATACTAGTTGCTAGTTGTATGTTCTAGTTGAATTACTATTTGTATTTATTGTTGTATGTGTTAGTAGTATGTTCTAGTTGTATGTACTATTTATTTGTACTATATATATGTGTAATTACTGCTTATACGTACTAGTTGTGTGCACTAGTTATGTGTACTAGTGGTGTGAACTAGTTACTAGTTGTTTGAACTATGACCTAGTTCTATGTACTAGTTTTATGTACTAGTTGTATGTACCGCTTGTATATACAATTTGTATGTACTAGTTGTATATACACGTTACCAGTTTCAGGGACTAGTTATACACTAGCTGTATATACTAGCAATAGTTACACGAGTTGCAGGTACTAGTTGTATGTACTTGTTGTATGTAGTAGTTGTATGTTCTAATTGTATGAACCAGTTGTATATATGTCCTATTTCTATGTACTAGTTGTATGCACTCTTTACGAGTTGCATTTACTGGTTGTATGCACTAGTTGAACAAACTAGTACCAGTTATATTTATGAGTTGGAGGTATTAGTTGTATCTACTTGTTGTATGGAGTAGTTGTAAGTACTAACTGTGTGTACTAGTTGTATATATGTACTATTTCTATGTACTAGTTGTATGTACTCTTTACGAGTTGCATTTACTTGTTGTATGCACTAGTTGAACAAACTAGTACTAGTTATATTTACGAGTTGGAGGTACTAGTTGTATCTACTTGTTGTATGTAGTAGTTGTAAGTACTAACTGCGTGTACTAGTTGTATATATGTACTATTTCTATGTAATAGTTGTATGTACTAGTTTCCAGTTGAATGTACTAGTTGTATGAACTAGTTATAAGTACTAGTTGTATGTACTAATTGTATGTAATAGTTGTATGTTCTAATTGAATGAACTAGTTGTATGTATTTGTTGTATGAACTAGTTTTATACTTGTTGTAAGTACTAGGCGTATGAACTAGTTGTTTGAACTAGTTATATGTACTAGTTGTATGTACTAGTTGTGTGTACTAGTTGAATGTTTATGTTCTTGTCATACGTTCTAGTTGTAAGGACAAGTTTTATGTACCAGTTGTAAGTACTAGTTCTATGAAATAGTCGTTTGTAAAAGTTGTACGTACTAGTTATATGTACTAGTTGTTTGTACTAGTTGTATGTACTAGTTTTATGAACTAGTTGTGTATATTAGTTGAGTGTACTGGTTGTGTGTAAAATTGTGTGTACTACTTATATGAACTCGCTGTTTGTACTAGTTGTATGTACTAGTTGTATGTACTAGTTTTTTAAACTAGTTGTGTATACTAGCTGTGTGTACTAGTTGTATGTACTAGTTGCATGTAATAGTTGTATATATTAGTTACTAGTTGTATGTACTAGTTGTATGTCCTAGTTGTGCTTAGAAGATGTCGGTTCTAGTGCTGGTTATACTATGTACTAGGTAGCTGCTAGTTTTATGCATTAGACAATAGTTGTATGTACTAGTTGTATGTACTAGTTGTATATACTAGCTGTGTGTACAAGATGTCGGTTGTAGTGCTGGTTATACTACGTCCTAGGTGGGTGCTAGTTTTATGCACTAGATAATAGTTGTATGTACTACTTGTATGTACAAGTTACTAGTTGTATGTACTAGGTGTGTTAAAAAGTTGTATGAACTAGTTGTATGTACAAGTTGTATGTATTAGTTGTATGTACTAGTTGTAAGTACTAGTTATATGCACTAGTTATATGTGTATGTACCGGTTATATGTAGTGGTTGCGGGTACCAGTTATATGTACTAGTTGTAGGTACTAGTTGTATGTACTAGTTGTATGTACATGTTGTTTGAACTAAGTGTGTGTAAAAGTCATCTGTACTTGTTGCATGTACTAGCTGTATATACTGGTCGTATGTTCTAGTAGTATGTACAGTTGATTGTACTAGTTGCATGTAATAGTTACTAGTTGTACGTACTAGTTATATGTACAAGTTGCATGTTCTAGGGGTATGAACTAGTTTTATGTACTCGTTCTATGTAATAGTTCTATGTACTAGTTGTAGTACTAGTTGTATATACTAGTTGTATGGACTATTTGCATGTGCTAATTTCATGTACTAGTTGTATGTACTAGTTGTATGTTCTTGTTACTAGTTGCATGTACTAGTTGTATGCACAAGTTGTATGTACTAACACTAGTTGTATTTACTAGTTGTGGGTTATTGTTGTATGTACTATTTCTATGTAGTAGTTTTATGTTCTAATTGTGTGACCTAGTTGTAGTACTAGTTGTATGTACTAGTTGTATATACTAGTTGTGTGTACTAGTTGTATTTACTAGTTCTTTGTACTAGTTGTATGTATATACTAGTTTCTAGTTGTATGTTCTAGTTGTATGTACTATTTTTCTGTACTATTTATATGTGTTTTTACTGCTTATATGTATATACTAGTTGTATGCACTAGTTATATGTACTAGTGGTATGTAATAGTTACTAGTTGTATGAACTATGACCTAGTTGTATATGCTAGTGATGTGTACAAGTTGTATGTACATGTTACTAGTTGAAGGTAAGTTATATACACAAGTTGTATGTACTGGCAATAGTTACATTTACGAGTTGCAGGTCCTAGTTGCAAGTACTTGTTGTATGTAGTAGTTGTATGTTCTAATTGTATGAACCAGTTGTATATATGTCCTTTTTCTATGTACTAGTTGTATGTACTGGTTTCCAGTTGAATGTACTAGTTGTATGTACTAGTTTCCAGTTGAATGTACTAGTTGTATGAACTAGTTATAGGTTCTAATTGTATGCACTAGTATTATGTACTATTTGCATGTACTAGTTGTATGCACTAGTTGTATGTACTAGCACTAGTTAAATTTTCTAGTTGTAGGACTAGTTGTATGTACTAATTGTATGTAATAGTTGTATGTTCTAATTGAATGAACTTATCGAATGTATTGGTTGTATGTACTAGTTTTATACTTGTTGTATGAACTAGGTGTATGAACTACTTGTTTGAACTAGTTATATGTACTAGTTGTATGTACTAGTTGTATGTTTATGTTCTTGTCATATCTTCTAGTTATAAGGACAAGTTGTAGTTGTATGTACTAGTTTTTTATATACTAACTGTGTATACTAGCTGTGTGTACTAGTTGTATGTACTAGTTGTAGGTACTAGTTGTATATGCTAGTTACTAGTTGTTTGTACAAGTGGAGGAAGGTTTTTAAGTCCATTTTGTTTGTTCAATGTTCTACCCAAAGGAAGAGAAAGCTAGAAAACGAAAGCTACCCGAGCATCCGCCATTTTTTAACAGATATATAAATGTATATATTTACAAAACTACAAACAGGAAGCCATACGTTAGCATAATTTCTGAAAACAATATAGGGGCCCTTGCGGCGTCCCAATTAGAGACAACTAGAACATACAACTAGCACATACAAATAGTACATACAACTAGTATATACTTACAGTTAGTGCATATAAATAGTACATACAACTAGTACATATAACTAGTACATTCAACAATTTCACACAACTACTAAATTCAACTAGTGAATATAACTAGTTACTAGTACATACAACTAGTACATACAACTAGTGCATACAACTAGTACATATAACTAGTACATATAGCTAGCACATACAATGAGTACATATAACTAGTACATACATCAATTTCACACAACTAGTACATAAAACTAATATATACATGGTACTAGTACATACAACTAGTACATATATCTAGGTACTAGTACACACAACTAGTACATATAACTAATACATACAACAATTTCACACAACTAGCACATAAAACTAGTACATATTATTACATACAACTAGTACATATAACTAGTACATACAATTAGTAAATACAGATTGTTACTAATACATACACCTGGTACATACAACTATTTCATACAACTGTTACATATAACCAGTACATGCAACTACTTACTAGTCCCTACAACTAGTAAATACAGATTATTCCTAGTTCTTACACCTTGTATATACATCTGGTACATACAATTATTACATACAACCAGAACATACAACTAGTACATTAATCTAGTAACTACAACTACTAAATATAACTAGTATATAAAATTACACACAACTATAACATACCAGTAGTACCTATAACTACTTACAACTAGTACATACATCTAGTATAAAAAACTAGTACATAGAACTAGTTACTGCTACCTACAACTAGTACATACAACTAGTAACTACAACTAGTAAATAGAAGTAATACATACAACAATTACACACAATTAGTACATACAATTAGTTCATATAAATAGTACATAAAACTAGTAACTACAACAAGTAAATACATCTAGTTACTAGTACATACGAAAAAGACACACAACTAGTACATACAACTAGTATTAGAGAAAATTAAAAATTTTCTACAAAAATAGTGAAGATGGCACAAAAGGCATATAAACAAGAAAGGAATGTTACACAGTGAAGCGTTAGCTATATATGCATGAATCATACAACACCCTTGCTTGGAGGATTCATGCATAGCTAATGCTTCATTGTGTAACATCCCTTTCTTGTTTATGCGCTTTTGTGCCATCCCTACATCTTCACTATTTCAGTAGAAAATTTTTATTTTTCTCTAGTTTCTGTTCTTTTTATGGAGCATAAGCTAGGAATTCGATTGTATTTAAACCCATTTTGATTTCGCAATCTTCGACTGAATGTGACGTCATTAAAATGGAGATTTATTGAGGTCTTGATTCTGGGGCCATGAAAACTGTCATACTCAATAATAGCGCTATCGCTCTCGCTTCTGCAAAAGAATACAGCTCGGAAAATTTGCAATCCTTTCGTTTAACAATTAGTCCAAAAGCTTATATGGTTTTTTAGTTATGGCTGACGAAGAAGAAGAAGAATGAGAATAAGAAGAAGAATATGAAGAAGACGAAAATGGGAATTTTTAAAGTTTATTATTTCGCCAGCGGGACATATTCGCCTGCCTTTAAGGTCTATTTAGAGTATTTATATTGTATATTTGGTTATAACCTTATTTTGTCGATTTTCGGCCTATTTCGGGATTTTGCTCCTATACCGATGTATGGGGAAAAGGAAAAAACCACGTCATCCCTACATAGGGAGTACTACCGTACTCCCTGATATTCTGAGGGTTACTAGTACATACAACTAGTACATACAATTAGTACATATACTAATCCATAGAGTTAGTACATGCAATTAGTACATAGAACTTATACATACAACTATATACTACTTACAACTAATACATACATCTAGATACTAGTACATCCAACTTGTACATACAACTAGTATATGAAACTAGTAATTACAACTAGTAAATATAACTAGTACATACAAACATTGCACACAACTAGTACATACAAGTAGTACATATAACTACATTCAACTAGTTCAAACAGCGAATACATAAAACTAGTAAAACAATTAGTACATAAAACTAGTCCATATAATACATAAAAAAATTTAAATACAGCTAGTACTTACAACTAGTATATAAATACAGATTGCCACTCCTTCATACACCTAGTACATACAGCTAATACATACAACTAGTACATACAACTAGTAAATACAACTAACTGCTAGTATATATTACTAGCACATAAAATTTGTACATTCAACTAGCACATACATCTAGTTCATACAACAAGTACATATAACTATTGCATCCACTACTTACTAGAAAATATATACAACAAGTACATACAACAAGTACATACATCTGGTTATTAGTACATACGAAAAATACACACAACAAGTAGTACATATAACTACATACAACTAGTTCAAACAACTAGTAAATACAACTAGTATATTCTGATAGTTACTAGTACATACAACTAGTACATACAATTAGTACATACACTAGTCCATACAGCTAGTACATACACCTAGTACATATAACTAGTACATACAACTATATACTTACTAGAACATATATACAACTAGTACATAGAACTAGTACATACAAATAGTACATACAGCTCGTATATAAAACTAGGACATAGAACTATTTTATACAACTAGTACATACAACTAGTTACTAGTACACACAACTAGTACATACAAAAAGTACATACAACTAATATATATAACTAGTACATACAGCTATTACATACAACAAGTACATATAACAAGTACATGCAACTACTTACAAGTACAAAAAACTAGAACATACAATTATGACATACAACTAGTACATATAACAATTACATACAACAATTACATACAACAAGAACATACAACTAGTACATATAACTAGTATATACAGCTAGTACATACAATTAGTCCATAAAACTAGTAAATACATCAATTTCCTGCAACTAGTACTAAAAACTAATACAGAGAACTAGTTCATACAACTAGTACATGCAACAAGGTACCAGTACATATATACAACTAATACATACAACTAGTACATACAACTAGTACATATAACTAGTACATACAGCTAGTACATACAACTAGTACATATAACTAATACATACAACCACTTCACACAACTAGCACATAAAACTAGTACATATTATTACATACAACTAGTACATACAACTAGTACATACAATTAGTAAATACAGATTGTTACTAGTACATACACCTGGTACATACAACTAGTTCATATAACTGTTACATATAACCAGTACATGCAACTACTTACTAGTAGTTACAACTAGTACGTACAATTAGGACATACAACTACTACATACAACAAGTATATACAACTAGTCCCTACAACTAGTAAATACAGATTGTTCCTAGTTCTTACACCTAGTATATACATCTGGTACATACAATTATTACATACAACCAGAACATACAACTAGTACATTAATCTAGTAACTACAACTACTAAATATAACTAGTATACAAAATTACACACAACTATAACATACCAGTAGTACCTATAACTACTTACAACTAGTACATACATCTAGTATAAAAACTAGTACATAGAATTAGTACATACAACCAGTACATACAACTACTTACTAGTATATACAATTAGTACAGACAACTTGTACATATAACTAGTTACTGCTACATACAACTAGTACATACAACTAGTTACTACAACTAGTAAATATAAGTAATACATACAACAATTACACACAATTAGTACATACAATTAGTTCATATAACTAGTACATAAAACTAGTAACTACAACAAGTAAATACATCTAGTTACTAGAACATACGAAAAATACACACAACTAGTACATACAAGTAATACATATAACTATATACAACTAGTTCAAACAACTAGTACATACAACTAGTATATTCTTGTAGTTACTAGTACATACACCTAGTTCAAACAATTAGTACATACACTAGTCCATAGAGCTAGTACATTCAATTAGTACATAGAACTTATACACACAACTATATACTAATTACAACTAATACATACATCTAGATACTAGTAAATAAAACTTGTACATACAACTAGTATATACAACTAATTAATACATCTAGATACTAGTACATCCAACTTGTGCATACAACTAGTATATGAAACTAGTAACTACAACTAGTAAATATAACTAGTACATACAAACTTTGCACACAACTAGTACATACAAGTAGTACATATAACTACATTCAACTAGTTCAAACAGCGAATACATATAACTAGTAAAAACAATTAGTACATAAAACTAGTCCATATAACTACATACAAATTTTAAATACAGCTAGTTCTTACAACTAGTATATAAATTTAGATTGGCACTCCTTCATACACCTAGTACATACAGCTAATACATACAACTAGTACATACAACTAGTAATTACAACTAACTACTAGTACATACTACTAGTACAAAACATTTGTACATTCAACTAGTACATACATCTAGTTCATACAACTAGTACATATAACTAGTGCATCCACTACTTATTAGAACACATATACAACAAGTACATACAACTAGCACATACAAGTAGAACATTCAACAAGAACATACAACAAGTACATACATCTAGTTACTAGTACATACGAAAAATACACACAACTAGTACATACAAGTAGTATATAACTGAATACAACTAATTCAAACAACTGGTACATACAACTAGTATATTCTTATAGTTACTAGTATATACAACTAGTATATACAATTAGTACATACACTAGTCCCTACAGCTAGTACATACACTTAGTACATATAACTAGTACATACAACTACTTACTAGAACACATATACAACATATATATACATACAACTAGCACATACAACTAGAACATTCAACTAGTACATACAACAAGTACATACATCTAGTTACTAGTACAAACGAAAAATACACACAACTAGTACATACAAGTAGTACATATAACTATATACAACTAATTCAAACAACTAGTACATACAACTAGTATAGTCTGATAGTTACTAGTACATACAACTAGTACATACAATTAGTACATACAATAGTCCATACAGCTAGTACATACACTTAGTACATATAACTAGTACATACAACTACTTACTAGAACATATAAACAACTAGTACATAGAACATACAAATAGTACATACAGCTCGTATATAAAACTAGGACATAGAACTATTTTATACAACTAGTACATACAACTAGTTACTAGTACATATAACTAGTACATACAAAAGGTACATACAACTAATATATATAACTAGTACATACAGCTATTACATACAACAAGTACATATAACTAGTACATGCAACTACTTACAAGTACATACACTTAGAACATACAATTATGACATACAACTAGTACATATAACTAGTACAGGCAACCATTTACTAGTACATACAACTATTATACAATTAGTACATACAACTAGTACATAGAGCTAGTACATACAACTAGTACATACAATTACTACGCACATTTAGTTATTAGTACATTCAACTACTACAACTAGTAGCTACAAATTTAACTAGTATACAAAAAATCAACACAACTTGTACATACAAGTAGTATATATAACTACATACAACTAGTACACGCAGCTAGTACATACAACTAGTTACCAGTACATACAACTAGTACATACAACTATTATATACAACTAGTGCATATAACTAGTACATACAGCTATTTCATACAACTAGTACATACAACTAGTACATATAACTGGTACATACAGCTAGTACCTACAACTAGTACTTATAAATAGTATATAAAACAATGTCACACAACTAGTATATACAACTAGTACATATAATTATATACATACAACTAGTACCTACAACTAGTACACAGAATTAATAAATACAGATTATTACTAACGCATACACTAGTACATACAATTAGTTCATACAATTATTACAAATATCCAGTACATGCAACTAATTACTAGTACTTACCACTACTACATACAACTAGTACATAAAGTTAGTAAATATAGTTTGTTAATAGTACATACACCTAGTACATACAACTAGTACATACAACTAATACATATAACTAGTACATATGATAACTACACACAACTTCTACATATAATTAGTACATATAACAATTTCACACAACTAGTACATACACCTAGTACATATAATTACAAACAACTAGTACATACAACTAGTACATACAATATTAAAATAAAGATTGTTACCAGTACATACATCTAGTACATACAACTAGTTCGTACAACTATTACGTATAATAGTTGCTAGTACATATAACTAGTACATGGAACTAGTACATAGAACTAGTAGTTTGAGATTGTTACTAGTACTTACACCTAGTACATACAACTAGTACATGCAACTACTTACTAGTTCATAGAACTAGTACGTAAAATTATTACACACAACTAGTACATATAACTAGTACATACAACAATTTCACACAACTAGTAAATACAACTGGGAAATACAATTAGTACATACAACTATGTACTAGTACATACAACTACTACATTCAACTAGTAAATACAGAGAGTTATTAGTAGATACACCTAGTATATACAGCCAGTACACACAACTAGTACATATAACTAGTTCATACAACAAGTATATACAACAAGTACATACAACTAGTATATATAATTAGAACATGCAACTTTTACTAGTTCATTCAACTACTACATACAATTAGAACATCCAACTAATACATGCATCCAGTTCATGCAAAAAGCACATAAAATTAGTGCATTAAACTACATACCAGAACACATATACAACAAGTACATACAACTAACGACTAGTATATACAACTAGTATATGCAACAAGCTACTAGTATATACAACTAGTACTTAAAACTAGTACCTACAACAATTACACACTACTAGTACAGTGTAACCCGGATAATCTGCCCCCGCTTAATACGCACAACCCCCCAATCGGTCTGAGTTCGTATTAAACGAATTCATTTACATACTAGAAGTATGTATGTAATCTGCCAACCGCCAAATCCACCATCCGCCATTATTTTCTCGCCTCAATTGTACGTTGGTGTTTAAGGTGTTTTCCACTTTTGTAATCCGCCGCTTTCATCAACATTTTAATCGTACGCAATAAATCTTAGAGATTACCTCTAAGCGTTCCAAAACTGACTTGAAAATTGCCCGATATGTGACTGTAAGAGGAAGAATTCGACGGCAACGCAAAAGCAAATATCGTTCATCGTTTTATTTAGCTGGTTATAATTAGAATTACATAATGACGATATTTGGCTAATCCACCAAACTCAATATTCTGCCAAAAAAGTGCTTGAACGAATTGTGGCCGATTTTCCAAGTTACACTGTACATATAAGTACATACAACTAGTACATAAAACTATTACATATAACTAGTTCATACATCTATTGCACACACTAGTACACACAACAAGTACATATATTTAACCATATACAACTAGTACATACAACTAGTAAATACAACAAGTAGAGACAACTGGTACATAAAATTTGGTATATACTACCAGTACATACAACTATATAATACTTACAACTAGTACTACAACTAGGACATAGTACTAGTACATATAACCTGTATATATAACTAGTACATACAAATAGTACATACAAATAGTCCATACAAGAAGTACATACAACTAATTAATACTATATAGAACTAGTACACACAACTGCTAACTGCAACTAGTAAATATACTTAGTAGATACAAAAATTACACACACCTAGTACTTTCAACTAGTACATACAACTAGTACATACAACTAGTACAAACAACTAGTACATATAACTAGTACAAACAGCTAGTACATACAACTAGTACATACAATTAGTAAAGACAGATTTTTACTAGTACATACACCTGGTACATACAACTAGTTCATACAACTGTTACATATAGCCAGTACATGTAACTACTTACTAGTACTTACAACTAGTACGTACAATTAGGACATACAACTACTACATACATCAAGTACATACAACTAGTCCCTACAACTAGTAAATACAGATTGTTACTAGTTCTTCCACCTATAATATACATCTGATACATGCAATTATTACATACAACCAGAACATACAACTAGTACATGCAACAAGTATATATAACTAATACATACCACAATTTCACACAAATAGTAAATACAACTAGTACATATAATTACTTACAACTAGTACATACAACTTGTAAATACAATTAGTAAACACAAGTACTTACCAATACTTACATCTAGCACATACAGTTACTACATACAACTACTACATAAAACTAGTACATAAAATAATTACAAACAACTAGTATATGCATACAACTATTACATATAACTACATACAACTAGTGCAAACAACTAGTACATACAACCAGAACATACATCCAGTTACTAGAAGATACAACCAGAACATACCAGTAGTACCAATAACTACATACAACTAGTACATAAATCTAGTATAAAAAACTAGTACATAGAACTAGTACATACAACTAGTTACTAGTAAATACAATTAGTACAGGCAACTTCTAAATATAACTAGTACATAGAACAATTACACACAACTTGTACACACAACTAGTACATACAACTATTCCATACTACTAGTACATACAACAAGTGCATACAAGTAGTACATACAACTAGTTACTACTACATACAACTAGTACATACAACTAGTAACTACAACTAGTAAATAAAAGTAATACACACAACAATTACACACAATTAGTACATACAATTAGTTCATATAACTAGTACATAAAACTAGTAACTACAACTAGTAAATATAACTAGTACATACAAAAATTACACACAACTGGTATATACAAGTAGTACATATAACTACATACAACTAGTTCAAACTGCTAGTATATAAAACTGGTAAAAACAACTAGTACATACAGCTTATACCAAAAACTAGTACATAGAATAGGTACATCCAACAAATACATACAACTAGTTACTAATATGTACATTTAGTATTTACAACTAGTACATACAACTAGTACATATAACTGGTACATACAGCTAGTACATACAACTAGTACATACAGCTAGTACATACAACTAGTACATACACAAAGTAGATACAACAATTACACACAACTTGTACACACAACTAGTACATACAACTAGTCCATACTACTAGTACATACAACAAGTACATACAAGTAGTACACACAACTAGTTACTACTACATACAACTAGTACATACAACTAGTAACTACAACTAGTAAATAAAAGTAATACACACAACAATTACACACATTTAGTACATACAATTAGTTCATATAACTAGTATATAAAACTAGTAACTACAACTAGTAAATATAACTAGAACATACAAAATTACACACAACTGGTACATACAAGTAGTACATATAACTACATACAACTAGTTCAAACTACTAGTATATAAAACTGGTAAAAACAACTAGTACATACAGCTTATAACAAAAACTAGTACACAGAATAGGTACATCCAACAAAAACATACAACTAGTTACTAATATGTACAATTAGTATTTACAACTAGTACATACAACTAGTACATATAACTGGTACATACAGCTAGTACATCCAACTAGTACATACAAAAAGTAGATACAACAATTACACACAACTAGTACATACAACTAGTACATATTATTAATTAAAACTAGTATATACATTCAACTGGTATATACAATTAGTAAATACAGAATGTTACTAGTTCCTACACCTAGTACCTACAACTCCTTCATACAACTATTACATATAACTAGTACATGCAACTACGTACTAGTACTTACAACTATTACATACCATTAGTACATACAAATACTACATACAACTAGTGCATATATCTAGTTACTAGTACATACAACTAGTACATACAATTAGTAACTACAACTAGTAAATATAACTACTTCATACACAACTAGTACATACAACTAGTACATATAATTAGTAACTACAACTAGTAAATATAACTAGTTCATACACAAATTTCACACAACTAGTACATACAAGTAGTACATATAATTACATACAACTAGTTCAAACAACTAGTACATTCAACAATTTCACACAACTAGTACATACAACTAGTACATATAATAACTTATAACTAGTACATTCAACTGGTATATACACTTAGTAAATACAGATTGTTACTAGTACCTACACCTAGTACCTACAACTAGTTCATACAATTATTACATTTAACTAGTACTTCCAACTACTTATTAGAACTTACAACTAGTATATACTATTAGTATATACAACTACTACATACAACTGGTGCATATATCTAGTTACTGGTATATACAACTAGTAGATACAACTAGTACATACAACTAGTTCATATAACTAGTACATGCAACGAAAAACTAGTAGATATCACTACTACATACAATTAGTACATACAACTAGTACATACATCTAGTACATACAACTAGTGCATATATCTAGTTACTAGTACATACAACTAGTACATACAATTAGTAACTACAACTAGTAAATATAACTACTTCATACACAACTAGTACATACAACTAGTACATATAATTAGTAACTACAACTAGTAAATATAACTAGTTCATACACAAATTTCACACAACTAGTACATACAAGTAGTACATATAATTACATACAACTAGTTCAAACAACTAGTACATTCAACAATTTCACACAACTAGTACATACAACTAGTACATATAATAACTTATAACTAGTACATTCAACTGGTATATACACTTAGTAAATACAGATTGTTACTAGTACCTACACCTAGTACCTACAACTAGTTCATACAATTATTACATTTAACTAGGACTTGCAACTACCTATTAGTACTTACAACTAGTATATACTATTAGTATATACAACTACTACATACAACTGGTGCATATATCTAGTTACTGGTATATACAACTAGTAGATACAACTAGTACATACAACTAGTTCATATAACTAGTACATGCAACGAAAAACTAGTAGATACCACTACTACATACAATTAGTACATACAACTAGTACATACATCTAGTACATTCAACTAGTGCATATATCTAGTTACTAGTACATACAACTAGTACATACAATTAGTAACTACAACTAGTAAGTATAACTACTTCATACACAAATTTTACACTACTAGTACATACAACTAGTACATATAATTAGTAACTACAACTAGTAAATATAACTAGTTCATACACAAATTTCACACAACTAGTACATACAAGTAGTACATATAATTACATACAACTAGTTCAAACAACTAGTACATTCAACAATTTCACACAACTAGTACATACAACTAGTACATATAATAACTTATAACTAGTACATTCAACTGGTATATACACTTAGTAAATACAGATTGTTACTAGTACCTACACCTAGTACCTACAACTAGTTCATACAATTATTACATTTAACTAGTACTTCCAACTACTTATTAGAACTTACAACTAGTATATACTATTAGTATATACAACTACTACATACAACTGGTGCATATATCTAGTTACTGGTACATACAACTAGTAAATGAAACTAGTACATACAACTAGTTCATATAACTAGTACATGCAACGAAAAACTAGTAGATACCACCACTACATACAATTAGTACATACAACTAGTACATACATATCTTTGGGATGGTACATCCTTTGACTTGTGAGCGTTTAAAAACGCAGTTGGTTTTTTCAATTCTTGGTCAAACGTTTCGACCCTGGGGGTCTTCCTCAGTGACTGATGGTTGAGTGGAAGAATTGCCTCTATTTATAGAGGATGTTTCCCGCCATTTCCACTTCCTGTCATGTGACCCTCAGCAGAATGAGAAAAACAGGAAGTATGAATATTAAATCGTCTCCAGGCTTGATGTAACACAATGCCTTGATCTAAATTCATTCTCACCTGACTCTTCTGGATCCTGATGGCTTCTTTGACCCTTCTCCTTTGCCAGTGGGTTTCCCTGTCTGTAATCTTGGCCTTGTCCCAAGCAATTGAATGGCCAGTCTTGAGGGAATGAACAGCTATACCGTTGTTCCCATCCCCCATCCTGAGTGCTCGCTTGTGTTCTGCCAATCTCACTTTCAGGGTCCTTCCAGTTTCACCAAGTAGACTGCAGAACACTCAGAGCAAGGAATTAGGTAAACTACACCCTTGATATCCATAGGTGGTTGTGGCTGTTTTGGGTTGGATAAAACGGTTCTCAGTGATCTCTGCTTGGAGAAAATGGTCTGGATACCCATTTTTCTACAGCTTTTATCGATCATCTCACTGAGTCCCTTTATATATGGAATAAAGAGTTTGTGTTTACACTCATCCTCACTCCCCTTAGTCTGCCTTCTCCTGTTGAGCAGTCTGTGAGCCTCCCATTTAGGGTATCCATTAGCTTGAAGTACTCCTTCCAGGTGCTCCTTTTCTTTTTCCAAGCTACTGGAGTTTGGTCCACAAATCTTTTCGGCTCTGTCTTTGAGACACAGTGCGATACCAGTCTTTACCCTAGGGTGGTGATGAGAGGTAAAGTGAAGGTACCTGTCTGTGTGTGTTGGTTTCCTATACACAAATGTGTCCAAACTTCCCATGCACTTCTTTACTTGCACATCCAGGAAGGGTAAGGAACCACTGGTCTCCTTCTCCATGGTAAATTCGATGTTGCGATGTCTTCCATTGAGGAAACTCAAGAAGTCCTCCAGCTGCTCGTCACCATGATCCCAGATGACAAATGTGTCATCCACATATCTCAACCACAACTTAGGCCTTATCACAGCAGCACGAAGAGCTTCTATTTCGAATTCCTCCATGAAGATGTTCACTACCACCAGGGAGAGAGGAGATCCCATGACTGCCCCTTCCTTCTGCTCAAAGAACTCATCACTGTACAGGAAGTACGTTGTCCTGAGACAGAGTTCTGTAAGATCCGCAATGGTGGATACATCCAAGGGTGTCCGTTGCTCCAAGTTAGGGTCCTGCGCAAGTCGTCTCCTGATGATCTGTAGAGATAGATCAATGGGTACTTTGGTAAATAGGCTCTTTACATCGAAACTGATCAATTTATCTTCGGTGTTCACATCCATTCCCCTGATCTTCTCGACAAAGTCATGAGAATTCCGCACAAAGTGAGAAGTTTTCCCCCATAGTGGTGACAATACCCCTGCCAGGTACCTAGAAAGGTTGTAGGTATGAGAATTAATGGAGGAAACAATTGGTCTCAAGGGTACACTTGCCTTGTGGATTTTTGGTAATCCGTAGAGCTGAGGTGTGGAGCTGTTTTGGTTCTGAACCTTCTTCCTCAGATCAGAGGGGAGTTTGCCTTTTTTCTCAAGTGACCTTAGAACTTCAGTTACCTTCCGTTCTATCTTCATTGTGGGGTTTCTCTTAATGGCTTGGTCTTCACCAGAAGATAAGGGCACTCTTGGATGATACGAGTTATCAAGGAATTCGAAATAGAAGCTCTTCGTGCTGCTGTGATAAGGCCTAAGTTGTGGTTGAGATATGTGGATGACACATTTGTCATCTGGAATCATGGTGATGAGCAGCTGGAGGACTTCTTGAGTTTCCTCAATGGAAGACATCGCAAGATCGAATTTACCATGGAGAAGGAGACCAATGGTTCCTTACCCTTCCTGGATGTGCAAGTAAAGAAGTGCATGGGAAGTTTGGACACATTTGTGTATAGGAAACCAACACACACAGACAGGTACCTTCACTTTACCTCTCATCACCACCCTAGGGTAAAGACTGGTATCGCACTGTGTCTCAAAGACAGAGCCGAAAAGATTTGTGGACCAAACTCCAGTAGCTTGGAAAAAGAAAAGGAGCACCTGGAAGGAGTACTTCAAGCTAATGGATACCCTAAATGGGAGGCTCACAGACTGCTCAACAGGAGAAGGCAGACTAAGGGGAGTGAGGATGAGTGTAAACACAAACTCTTTATTCCATATATAAAGGGACTCAGTGAGATGATCGATAAAAGCTGTAGAAAAATGGGTATCCAGACCATTTTCTCCAAGCAGAGATCACTGAGAACCGTTTTATCCAACCCAAAACAGCCACAACCACCTATGGATATCAAGGGTGTAGTTTGCCTAATTCCTTGCTCTGAGTGTTCTGCAGTCTACATTGGTGAAACTGGAAGGACCCTGAAAGTGAGATTGGCAGAACACAAGCGAGCACTCAGGATGGGGGATGTGAACAACGGCATAGCTGTTCACTTCCTCAAGACTGGCCACTCAATTGCTTAAAAGTATTTACATAAAACTACATACAACTAGTATATGCAATAGTTACTAGTACATCCAACTAGTACATCAAACTAGTACATACAACTAGTGCATACAAATAGTCCATACATCAATTTCACAAAACTAGTACATAAAACTAATACATAGAACAAGTTTATACAATTAGTACATACAACTAGTTACAAGTATAATCCAACTAGTACATACAGCTAGTCCATCCAACTAGTACATATAACTAGTACATACATCTAGTACATACAACTAGTACATACAACCAGTACATACAACTAGTACATACAAAAAATACACGCTACTAGTACATCAATCTAGTACAGTGTAACCCGGATAATCCGCCTCCACTTAATAAGCACAACCCCCCAATCGGTCTGAGTTCGTATTAAACAAATTCATTTACATACTAGAAGTATTTTTGTAATTCTCCAACCGCCAAATCCGCCATCCGCCATTATTTTCTCGCCTCAATTGTACATTTATAGGCGTTTTCCACCTTTGTAATCTGCCGCTTTCATCAACATTTTAATCGTACGAAATAAATCTTAGAGATTACCTCTAAGCATTCCAAAAGTGACTTGAAAATTGCCCGATATGTGACTGTGAGTGGCAGAATTCGACGGAAACGCAAAAGCAAATATTGTTCATCGTTTTATTTAGCTGGTTATAATTAGAATTGCATAATGACGATATTTGGCTAATCCGCCAAACTCTGCCAAAAAAGTGCTTGAACGAATTGTGGCGGATTTTCCCAGTTACACTTTACATATATGTACATACAACTGGTAAATACAACAAGTAGAGACAACTGGTACATAAAATTTGGTATACACTACCAGTACATACAACTATGTAATACTTACAACTACTACTACAACTAGGACATAGTACTTGATCATATAACCTGTATATATAACTAGTACATACAAATAATACATACAGCTACTTAAAAAATCTAGTTACAAGTACAAACAACTAGTACATACAATTAGTACATACAACCAGTAACTACATCTAGTAAATATAACTAGTTCATACACAAATTTCACAAAACTAGTATATACAAGTAGTACATATAATTACACACAACTAGTACATTCAACAATTTCACACAACTAGTACATACAACTAGTACATATAATTACTTAAAACTAGTACATTCAACTGGTATATACAATTAGTAAATACAGATTGTTACTAGTACCTACACCTAGTAACTACAACTAGTTCATACAACTATATACATACAACTAGTACATGCAACTACTTATTAGAACTTACAACTAGTACATACCATTAGTACATACAACTACTACATACAACTAGTGCATATATCTAGTTACTAGTACATACAACTAGTACATACAATTAGTAAAAACAACTAGTACATACAACTAGTAAAAACAACTAGTACATACAACTAATTACTAGTAGATACCTTTACTACATACAATTAGTACATACATCTAGGACACACAACTAGTTCATATAACTAATGCAAAAAACTACATACTAGACCACCTATACAACAAGTTCGTACAATTAGTATATTATATTATATTAGTACATAGAACTAGTATATACAACTAGTACATTCAAAGAGTACCTACAAGTAGTACATACAACTAGTTACTACTACATTCAACTAGTATATACAACTAGTAGCTACAACTAGTAGATATAAGTATTACATACAACAATTACACACAATTAGTACATACAATTAGTTGATATATATAACTAGTATATAAAACTAGTAACTACAACAAGTAATTATAACTAGTAAATACAAAATTACACACAACTGGTACATACAAGTAATACATATAACAACATACAACTAGTTCAAACTACTAGTATATAAAACTAGTAAAAACAACTAGTACAAACAGCTTATACAAAACAAGTATTTGAGTTTAAAAACTCGTGGGGCTGCCGCCCCCCGAATATACTCGAACTACTTGGCCGCATCGTTGGGCTTTGATATACTATTCTTAATCCTAACGATAGAGGACGCTTAAGTGTCCTGAAAATTATAAATAACGACAGAAAAGCTTCGTTAACTAAAGCTTCCTGAACGCCGCCATTTGCAAAAACGATGTATCAACGTATAAATTAAGTGTTACAATAGTTGCGTATGAACTCGTATTATACATAATTCGACCTATAAAATGTGTTATAATAGTTGCGTATGAACTCGTATTATATACATATTCATATATATATATCCGTAACATGAAGCCATACATAAATTGTGTTATGAAAACTATAGAGGGGGCTGCCACAGGCAGCCCCTAAAAATAGTACATAGAACTAGTACATACAACCAGTTACTAGTATGTACACCTAGTACACACAACTAGTACATCCAACAAGTACACACAACTAGCACATACAACTAGAACATTCAACTAGTACATACAACAAGTACATACATCTAGTTACTAGTACATACGAAAAATACACACAACTAGTACATTAAAGTAGTACATATAACTATATACAACTAGTTCAAACATCAAGTACATACAACTAGTATATTCTGATAGTTACTAGTACATACAACTAGTACATACAATTAATACATACACTAGTCCATACAGCTGGTACATAGAATTAGTACATATAACTAGTACATACAACTATTTACTAGAACATATATACAACTAGTGCATACAACTAGTACATACAACTATATACTACATACAACTAATACCTACATCTAGATACTAGTACATAAAACTTGTACATACAACTAGTATATGAAACTAGTAACTACAACTAGTAAATATAACTAGTACATACAAAAATTGCACACAAGTAGTACATACAAGTAGTACCTATAACTACATTCAACTTATATTCTGATAGTTACTAGTACATACAACTAGTACATACAATTAGTACATACACTAGTCCATACAGCTAGTACATACAATTAGTACATATAATTAGTACATACAACTACTTACTAGAACATATATACAACTAGTACATACAACTGGTACATACAACTAGTAAATACCACTCGTACATACAACTAGTCCATACAACTAGTATGTACAACTAGTACGTACAACTATTACATGCAACTACCTACTAGAACATACAACTAGCACAAAAAACTATTACAGATAAGTATATAGAACTAGTACATATAACTAATATATATCTACACTTACTACACACAACTAGTAAATATATATAACAACATACAACTACTACATTCAACTAGTACATATAACTAGTACATACAACAATTGCACACAACTAGTACACACAACCAGGGCGTATATATAACTAAATACAACTAGTACATAAAACTAGTAAATACAACAAGTACATAAAAGTGGTACTTACAACTAGTACATACAACCACTACATACAACTGTATATTACATACAACTAGTTCTGCTACTAGGACATAGAACTAGTACATACAGAGAGTACATACAGCTCTTATATAAAACTAGGACATATAACTATTTCATACAACTAGTACATACAACTACTTACTAGTACATACAACTAGTTACTAGTACATACAACTAGTACATACAAAAAGTACATACAACTTATATATATAACATACAGCTATTACATGCAACAAGTACATATTACTAGTACATGCAACTACTTACCAGTACATACAACTAGAACATACAATTAAGACATACAACTAGTACATATAACAATTATATACAACAATTACACACAACAAGTACATACAACTAGTACATATAACTAGTACAGGCAACTATTTACTAGTACATGCAACTAGTATATACAGATAGTACATACAACTAGTAAATACAACTAGAACATACAACTAGTACATACAATTACTAGTTATTAGTACATTCAACTACTACATAAAACTAGTAGCTACAACTAGTAAATTTAACTAGTATACAAAAAATCCACACAACTAGTACATACAAGTAGTATATATAACTACATACAACTAGTACACGCAGCTAGTACATACAACTAGTTACCAGTACATACAACTATTATATACAACTAGTGCATATAACTAGTAAATACAGCTATTTCATACAACTAGTACATACAACTAGGACCTATAACTAGTATATAAAGCCAGTACATACAACTAGAACATAAAACTAGTAAATACATCAATTTCTTGCAACAAGTACTTAAAACTAATAGAGAGAACTAGTTCATACAACTAGTACATACAACTAGTTACTAGTACATATATACAACTAATACATACAACTAGTAAATACAACTAGTACATAGAACTAGTACATAGAACTAGTACATACAACTAATACATACAACTAGTTACTAGTATGTACAACTAGTACATACAACTAGTACATACAACTAGTGCATATAACTGGTACATACAGCTAGTACATACAACTAGTACATATAACAAGTAGATACAACAATTACACACAACCAGTAAATACAACTATTCCATGTAACTACATACAAATTGTCCATACAGCTAGTACTTACAACTAGTAAATACAGATTGTTACTACTTCATACACCAAGTACATGCAACTAATACATACAACTAGTAGATACAACTAGTAAATACAACTAACTACTAGTACATACAAATAATACTTAACATTTATTCATACAACTAGAACATACATCTAGTACATGCAACTAGTACATAAAACTAGTGTACACAACTTCCTACAACACATATACAGCAAGTACATAAAACTAGTACATAAAACTAGTACAGATAAGTACATACAAGTAGTACATATAACTAGTATATACAACTAGTATATATATACATACAATTAGTACACACAACTAGTAAATATATATAACAATATACAACTACTACATACAACTAGTACATATAATTAGAACATACAACTAATACATATAACTAGTACATTTGTTAACTACATACAATTACTACATATAACTAGTACATAGAACAATTACACACAACTAGTATAAACATAAAACTATTTACATAAAACTACATACAACTAGTATATGCAACTAGAGACTAGTACATCCAACTAGTACATCAAACTAGTACGTACAACTAGTACATATAACTAGTTACTAGTACATACAACTAGTACATACAAATAGTCCATACTATTACTATATATAACAATTACATACATCAATTTCACAAAACTAGTACATAAAATTAATATATAGAACTAGTACATATAACTAGTACATAGAAAAATTACACACAACTAGTATAAACATAAAATTATTTACATAAAAATACATACAACTAGTATATGCAACTAGTGACTAGTCCATCCAACTAGTACATCAAACTAGTACGTACAACTAGTACATATAACTAATTACTAGTACATACAACTAGTAAATACAAATAGTCCATACTACTACTACATATAACTATTACATACATCAATTTCACAAAACTAGTACATAAAATTAATACATAGAATTAATACATAAAATTAATATATAGAACTAGTACATAAAATTAGTACATACAACTAGTTACTAGTATAATCCAACTAGTATATACAGCTAGTACATCCAACTAATACATATAACTAGTACATACAGCTAGTACCTACAACTAGTACATAAAATATTTAAATAAAGATTGTTACCAGTACATACATCTAGTACATATAACTAGTTCGTACAAGTATTACGTATAATAGTTGCTAGTACATATAACTAGTACATACAGCTAGTACATAGAACTAGTACATAGAACTAGTAAATACAGATTGTTACTAGTACTTACACCTAGTACATACAACTAGTACATGCAACTACTTACTAGTACATAGAACTAGTACGTAAAATCATTACACACAACTAGTACATATAACTAGTACATAAAACAATTACACACAACTACACACTCTGGGTATTACCCCTGTCCATTCATGTCCCCTGAGGAGCGCAATGAGCTAATGGGCGGAACCGAAGTTCGCTTGATGGGAACCAGAGTCTCCCGCTAGCCACTCAAAAAGATGCTCGAGCCATAGACAGCTGTTTCGCCCTTATTAAGACTCATCAGTTTGGCATACGATGGAAGTTAGAGTGGCTAGTGTGCTAATAAGCACTCCCAGAAGCTAAAAGCTTGTGGTTTCCTTATCAGCAGATATGGGATAAAGCCAAAAGTGGGCTGACCACTAGTATGGAAAAAAAGATTGCGCTCCTCAGGGGACATGAATGGGCAGGGGTAATACCCAGAGTTAAATGATGATGACATGAATGCTTTAAGATCGGCTTTAGATCTTAAATTTCCCTATTTTTCCCATACTAGTGGTCAGTCATACTTTTGGCTGTATCCCATATCTGCTGATAAGGAAACCACAAGCTTTTTAGCTTCTGGGAGTACTTATTAGCAAAATAGCCACTCTAACTTCCATCATATGCCAAACTGATGAGTCCTAATAAGGACAAAACAGCTGTCTATGTCTCAACCATCTTTTTGAGTGGCTAGGGGGAGACCCTGTTTCCCATCAAGCGAACTTCGGTTCTGCCGATTAGCTCATTGCGCTCCTCAGGGGACATGAGTGGGCCGGGGTAATACCCAGAGTTAAATGATGATGACATCGATGCTTTAAGATCGGCTTTAGATCTTAAAGTTCCCCTATTTTTTCTACACACAACTAGTAAATACAACCAGTAAATACAATTAGTACATACAACTATGTACTAGTACATACAACTAGTACATTCAACTAGTAAATACAGAGAGTTACTAGTAGATACATCTAGTATATACAGCCAGTACACACAATTAGTACATATAACTAGTTCATACAACAAGTAAATACAACTAGTACATACAACTAGTACATATAAATAGAACATGCAACTTTTTACTAGTTCATTCAACTACTACATACAATTAGAACATCCAACAAGTTCATACATCTAGTACATACAACTAGCACATAAAATTAGTGCATAAAACTACTTACTACAACACATATACAACATGTACATACAACTAGTACATACAACTAGTACAAGCAACTAGCTACTAGTATATACAACTAGTATATGCAACAAGCTACTAGTACATACAACTAGTACATAAAACTAGTATGTACAACAATTACACGCTACTACTACATCAATCTAGTATAGTGTAACCCGGATAATCCGCCCCCGCTTAATACACACAACCCCCCAATCCGCCTGAGTTCGTATTAAACGAATTCATTTACATACTAGAAGTATCTATGTAATCCGCTAACCGCCAAATCCGCCATCCGCCATTATTTTCTTGCCTCAAATGTACACTATTAGGCGTTTTCCACCTTTGTAATCCGCCGCTTTCATCAACATTTTAATCGTACGAAATAAATCTTAGAGATTGCCTCTAAGGGTTCCAAAACTGACTTGAAAATTGCCCGATATGTGACTATAAGAGGATGAATTCGACGGCAACGCAAAAGCAAATATCGTTCATCGTTTTATTTAGCTGGTTATAATTATAATTGCATAATGACGATATTTGGCTAATCCGCAAAACTCAATATTCTGCCAAAAAACGAATTGTGGCAGATTTTCCAAGTTACACTGTACATATAAGTACATACAACTAGTACATAAAACTAGAACATATAACTAATTCATACATCAATTGCACGCACTAGTACAAACAACAAGTATATATATTTAACTATATACAACTAGTACATACAACTTGTAAATACAACAAGTAGACACAACTGGTACATAAAATTTGGTATATATCACCAGTACATACAACTATGTAGTACTTACAACTAGTGCTACAACTAGGACATAGTCCTAGTACATATAACCTGTATATATTACGAGTACATACAAATAGTACATACAAATAATTCATACAAGAAGTACATACAACTAATTACTACTATATAGAACAAGTACACACAACTGGTAACTGCAACTAGTAAATATACTTAGTAGATACAAAAATTACACACACCTAGCACATTCAACTAGTACATACAACTAGTACATACAGCTAGTTCATGCAACTAGTACATATAACTGGTAAATACAATTATATAATAGTACATACAACTAGTACACACAACTAGTACAAACAACTAGTACATATAACTAGTACATACAGCTAGTTCATACAACTAGTAGATATAACTGGTACATACAACAATTTAACACAACTATTACATACAACTAGAACATTCAAAGAGTATATACTAGTAGTACATACAACTAGTACATTCAAAGAGTACATACAAGTAGTACATACAACTAGTTACTACTACATACAACTAATACATACAACTAGTAACTACAATTAGTAATTAAAATCAGTAGATATAAAAACAAGGAGTTCAAGTTTAAAAACTCGTGGGGCCCTAGGCTACCCTGATTAAACTCGAAATACTTGGCCGGTTCTCATGGATATCTGGTAAACTGATTTCAGATCGACTCTTGTTGGGTGTCAATTTTTGCGCAAGCTTTATGTTGCATTGTTTTAGTAAGGATGGTTTTTAAGCCCATTTTGTTTATTCAATTTCACACAACCAGTACATAAAACTAATATATACATAGTACTAGTACATAGAACTAGTCCCTACAACTAGTAAATACAGATTGTTACTAGTTCTTACACCTAGTATATACATCTGGTACATACAATTATTTCATACAACTAGTACATATGACTAATACATACAACAATTTCACACAACTAGCACATAAAACTAGTACATATTATTACATACTACTAGTACATACAACTAGTAACTACAACTAGTAAATATAAGTAATACATACAACAATTACACACAATTAGTACATACCATTAGTTCAAATAACTAGTACATAGAACAATTACACACAACTAGTACATACAACTAGTACATAAAACTAGTAACTACAACTAGTAAATATAACTAGTAAACACAAAAATTACACACAACTGGAACATACAAGTAATACATATAACTACATACAACGAGTTCAAACTACTAGTATATAAAACTAGTAACAACAACTAGTACATACAGCTTATACAAAAAACTAGAACATAGAACTAGTATATACAACTAATACATACAACTAGTTACTAGTATGTACAACTAGTATGTACAACTAGTAAACACAACTAGTACATATAACTGGTACATACAGCTAGAACATACAACTAGTACATATAAAAAGTAGATACAACAATTACACACAACTAGTATATACAACTAGTCCATATAACTACATACAAATTGTCCATACAGCTAGTACTTACAACTAGTAAATACAGATTGTTACTACTTCATACACCTAGTACATACAATTAATACATACAACTAGTACATACAACTAGTAAATACAACTACCTACTAGTACATACAACTATTACTTAACATTAATTCATACAACTAGTGCATACATCTAGTACATACAACTAGTACATAAAACTAGTGCACAACTTCCTACAACACATATACAGCAAGTACATAAAACTAGTACATAAAACTAGTACATACAACTAGTACATACAACCAGTACATTCAACTTATAAATACAACAAGCACATACATCTAGTTACAAGTATATACAACTAGTACATAAAACTAGTAACTTAAACTAGTAAATATAACTAGTACTTATTAAAAATACACACAACTAGTACATACAAGTAGTACATACAACTACATAAAACTAATTGAAACAACCAATACATACAACTAGTATATACTGAAAGTTACTAGTACATAAAACTAGTACATACAACTTCTGCCTACAAGTAGTACATAAAACTAGTACCTAGAACTACTACATACAACTATTACATGCAACGACCTACTAGAACATACAACTAGCACATAAAACTAGTACATATAACTAGTATATACAACTAGTATATACTTACAATTAGTACACACAACTAGTAAATATATATAACAACATACAACTACTACATACAACTAGTACATAAAACGAGTACATACAACAATTGCACAAAACTAGTACACACAACCAGTACGTATATATAATTAAATACAACTAGTACATAAAACTAGTAAATACAACAAGCACATACAACTGGTACTTACAACTAGTACATACAACCAGTACATGAAACTATATATTACATACAACTAGTACTAAAACTAGGACATAGAACTAGTACATACAACTAATATATATAACTAGTACATACAGCTATAACTAGTCCATGCAACTACTTACTAGTACATACAACTAGAACATACTTGGCTGGTTCTCATGGATATCCGGTAAACTGATTTCAGATCGACTCTTGTTGGCCTTCAATTTTTGCGCAAGCTTTATGTTACATTGTGTTAGTAAGGATGGTTTTGAAATCCATTTCGTTCGTTCAATGTTCTACGCTAAGGAAGAGAAAGCTGATTTTAAGTTAGAAAATGAAAGCTACCCGAACATCCGCCATTTTTTTCAGATATATACGTATATTTTTACAAAACTACGAACAGGAGTCCATACGTTAACATAATTTCTGAAAACAATATAGTGGCCCTTGCGGTGCTCTAATTAGAGACAACTAGCGCATAACACTAGTACATATTGTTACATACAACTAGTACATACAACTAGTACATACAATTAGTAGATACAGATTGTTACTAGTATATACACCTGGTACATACAACTAGTTCATACAACTGTTACATATAACCAGTACATGCAACTACTGACTAGTTCTTACAACTAGTATGTACAATTAGGACATACAACTACTACATACAACAAGTACAACTAGTCCCTACAACTAGTAAATACACATTGTTACTAGCTCTTACACCTAGTATATACATCTAGTACATACAATTATTACATACAACTAGTACATACAACTAGTACATACAACAAGTACATATAACTAGTACACACCACAATTTCCAACAAATAATAAATACTACTAGTACATATAATTACTTACAACTAGTACATACAACTAGTACATATAACTTGTACATGCAAGTACTTAGTAGTACTTACAACTAGCACATACAGTTACTACATACAACTACTACATTTAACTAGTACATACAACCAGAACATATATTCAGTTACTAGTACATACAATCCGAACATACAACTATAACATTAATCTAGTACCTACCACTAGTAAATATAACTAGTATAAAATATACACACAACTAGAACATACCAGTATTACCTATAACTACATACAACTAGTACATACATCTAGTATAAAAACTAGTAAATAGAACTAGTACATACAACCAGTACATACAATTAGTTACTAGTATATACAATTAGTATGTACAACTAGTACATACAACTAGTACATATAACTGATACATACAGCTAGAACATACAACTAGTACATATAACAAGTAGATACAACAATTACACACAACTAGTACAAACAACTAGTCCATATAATTACATACAAATTGTCCATACAGCTAGTACTTACAAATAGTAAATACAGATTGTTAATCCTTCATACACCTAGTACATACAACTAATACATACAACTAGTACATACAACTAGAAAATACAACTAACTACTAGTACATACACTAGTACATAAAGTTTGTACATTCAACTAGTACATACATCTAGTTCATAAAACTAGTACATGTAACTAGTGCATCCAACTACTTACTAGAACACATATACAACTAGCACATACAACTAGAACATTCAATAAGTACATACAACAAGTACATACATCTAGTTACTAGTATATACATACGAAAAATACACACAACTAGTACATACAAGTAGTACATACAACTACATACAACTAGTTCAAACAACTAGTACATTCAACAATTTCAACACAACTAGTACATATAATTACTTAAAACTAGTACATTCAACTGGTATATAAAATTAATAAATACAGATTGTTACTAGTACCTACAACTAGTTCATACAACTATTACATATAACTAGTACATGCAACTACTTATTAGTACTTACAACTGGTACATACCATTAGTACATACAACTACTACATACAACTAGTGCATATATCTAGTTACTAGTACATACAACTAGTACATACAATTAGTAACTACAACTAGTAAATATAACTACTACATACAGCTAGTAAAAACAACAAGTACATACAACTGGTATATAAAATTAGTAAATACAGATTGTTACTAGTACCTACAACTAGTTCATACAACTATTACATATAACTAGTACATGCAACTACTTATTAGTACTTACAACTAGTACATACCATTAGTACATACAACTACTACATACAACTAGTGCATATATCTAGTTACTAGTACATACAACTAGTACATACAATTAGTAACTACAACTAGTAAATATAACTACTACATACAGCTAGTAAAAACAACAAGTACATACAACTGGTATATAAAATTAGTAAATACAGATTGTTACTAGTACCAACAACTAGTTCATACAACTATTACATATAACTAGTACATGCAACTACTTATTAGTACTTACAACTAGTACATACCATTAGTACATACAACTACTACATACAACTAGTGCATATATCTAGTTACTAGTACATACAACTAGTACATACAATTAGTAACTACAAAAACATACAATTAGTAGATGCAAAAACAAGGAGTTCGAGTTAAAAAAACTCGTGGGACCCTAGCCGACCCTGAGTAAACTCGAAATACTTGGCTGGTTCTCATGGATATTCGGTAAACTGATTTCAGATCGACTCTTGTAGGCTGTCAATTTTTGCGCAAGCTTTATGTTACATTGTTTTAGTAAGGATGGTTTTTAAGTCCATTTTGTTCGTTCAATGTTCTACGCTAATGAAGAGAAAGCTCATTTTAAACTAGAAAACGAAAGCTACCCAAACGTCTGCAATTTTTTAACAGATCTATATGTATATATTTACAAAACTACAAACAGGAAGCCATGCGTTAATATAATTTCTGAAAACAATATAAGGGCCCTTGCGGCGTGCCAATTAGACACAACTAGAACATACAACTAGGACATACAACTAGTACACACAACTAGTACATACAACTAGATCATATAACTTGTACATACAGCTAGTATATACATACAATTAGTACATATAACTAGTACATACAACTAGTACATACAACCAGTACATTCAACTAATAAAACAACAAGCACATACATCTAGTCACTAGTATATACACCTAGTACATAAAACAAGTAACTCAAACTAGTAAATATAACTAGTACTTACAAAAATACACAAAACTAGTACATACAATTAGTACATACAACTACATACAACTAATTCAAACAACTAATACATACAACTAGTATATACTGAAAGTTACTAGTACAAACAACTAGTACATATATCTCTTACATACAACAATTCCACACAACTAGTACACACAACCAGTGCGTATATATAACTAAATACAACTAGTACATAAAACTAGTAAATACATCAATTTCTTGCAACTAGTACTTAAAACTAACAGAGAACTAGTACATAAAACTAGTACATACAAGTAGTTACTAGTAGATATATACAACTAATACATACAACTAGTAGATACAACTAGTACATATAACTTGTACGTATAACTAGTACATATATAAAACAATGTCACACAACTAGTATATACAACTAGTACATATAATTACATACATAGAACTAGTACCTACAACTATTTCATACAATTATTACAAATAACCAGTACATGCAACTAATAACTTGTACTTACCACTACTACATACAACTAGTACATAAACTTAGTAAATATAGTTTGTAAATAGTACATACACCTAGTACATACAATTAGTACATACAACTAATACATATAACTAGTACATATGATAACTACATACAACTACTACATATAACTAGTACATAGAACAATTACACACAACTAGTATATACATAAAACTATTTACATAAAACTACATACAACTAGTATATGCAACTAGTTACTAGTACATCCAACTAATACATCAAACTCCTGCATACAACTAGTGCATATATCTAGGTACTAGTACATACAACTAGTACATACAATTAGTAACTACAACTAGTAAATATAACTAGTTCATACAAAAATTTCACACAACTAGTACATACAAGTAGTACATATAATTACATACAATTAGTTCAAAGAACTAGTACGTTCAACAATTTCACACAACTAGTGTTTCAACTAGTACATATAATTACTTAAAACTAGTACATTCAACTGGTATATACAATTAGTAAATACAGATTGTTACTACAGATTGTTACTAGTACATACACCTGGTACATACAACTAGTTCATACAACTGTTACACACAACCAGTACATGCAACTACTTACTAGTACTTACAACTAGTACATACACTTAGGACATACAACTAATACATACAACAAGTGCATACAACTAGTCCCTAAAACTAGTAAATACAGATTGTTACTAGTTCTTACACCTAGTATATACATCTGGTACAGACAACTAGTACATACAACAAGTACATATAACTAGTACATACCACAATTTCACACAAATAGTAAATACAACTAGTACATATAATTACTTACAACTAGTACATATAACTAGTATATGCAAGTACTTACTAGTACTTAAAACTAGCACATACAGTTACTACATACAACTGCTACATATATCTAGTACTTAAAATAATAACAAACAACTAGTATATGCATACAACAATTACATATAACTACATACAACTAGTACATACAACTAGTACATACCACCAGAACATACATCCAGTTACTAGTACATACAACCAGAGCATACAACTAGTACATTAATCTAGTAACTACAACTAGTGAATATAACTAGTATACAAACAAGTAGTTCGAGTTTAAAACCTCGTGGGGCTGCCACCCCCTGAATTTACTCAATCTACTTGGCCGCATCGTTGGGCTTTGATATATCATTCTTAAACCTAACGATTGAGAACCTTTAAGTGTCCTGAAATTATAAATAATTTAACTAAATCTTCCTGAACGCCGCCATTTGCAAAAGGATGTATTGACGTATAAATTAAGTGTTATAATAGTTTCATATGAACTCGTATCATACATATATTGACGTATAAAATGTGTTATAATAGTTGCATATGAACTCGTATTATATATATATATATACGTAACATGAAGCCATACATAAATTGGGTTATGAACACAATAGAGGGGGCTGCCTATGGCAGCCCCTAAAAATACACACAACTAGAACATACCAGTAGTACCTATAACTACATACAACTAGTACATACATCTAGTATAAAAAAACTAGTACATAGAACTACTACATACAACCAGAACATAAAACTAGTAACTAGTATATACAATTAGTACAGACAACTTGTACATACAACTAGTCCATACTACTAGTACATACAACATGTACATACAAGTAGTACATACAATTAGTTACTACTACATACAACTAGTACATACAACTATTAACTACAACTAGTAAATATAAGTAATACTTACAACAATTACACACAATTAGTACATACAATTAGTTCATATAACTAGTAAATAAACCTAGTAACCACAACTAGTAATATAACTAGTACATACAGCTTATACAAAAAACTAGTACATAGAACTAGTACATACAACTAATATATAAAACTAGTTACTAGTATGTACAACTAGTATGTACAACTGGTACATACAACTAGTACATACAGCTAGAACATCAAACTAGTACATATAACAAGTAGATACAACAATTACACACAACTAGTACAAACAACTAGTCCATAAAACTAGTGCACACAACTTCCTACACAACTTCCTACAACACATATAAAGCAAGTACATAAAACTAGTACATAAAACTAGTACATACAACTAGTACATACAACCAGTACATTCAACTAATAAATACAACAAGCACATACATCTAGTTACTAGTATATACAACTAGTACATAAAACAAGTAACTCAAACTAGTAAATATAACTAGTACTTACAAAAAATACACACATTTAGTACATACAAGTAGTAAATACAACTACATACAACTAATTCAAAGAACTAATACATACAACTAGTATATACTAGTACATATAACTAGTACATACAACTACTGCGTACAACTATTACATAAAACTAGTACAGATAAGTACATACAACTAGTACATATAACTAGTATATACAACTAGTATATACATACAATTAGTACACACAACTAGTAAATATATATATCAACATACAACTACTATATCAACTAGTACATACAACTAGTACATAGAACAATTGCACACAACTAGTACCACACAACCAGTACGTATATATAACTAGATACAACTAGTACATAAAACTAGTAAATAGTACAAGTACATGCAACTGGTACTTACAACTAGTACGTACAACCAGTACATGCCACTATATATTACATACAACTAGTACTACAACTAGGACACATTACTAGTACATACAAATAGTACATAAAGCTCGTATATAAAACTAGGACATAGAACTAGTTAATACAACTAGCACATACAACTAGTACATACAAAAAGTACATACAACTAATATATATAACTAGTACATACAACTTTTACATACAACAAGTACATATAACTAGCACAGGCAACTATTTACTAGTACATACAACTAGTATATAAAATTAGTACATACAACTAGTATATACAATTAGTACATACAACTAGTACATACAACTAGTAAATACAACTAGAACATACAACTAGTACATACAATTACTACACAAATTTAGTTATTAGTATATTCAACTACTACATAAAATTAGTAGCTACAACTAGTAAAATTTAACTAGTATACAAACATCCACACAACTAGTACATACAAGTAGTATATATAACTACATACAACTAGTACACACAGCTAGTACATACAACTAGTTACAAGTACATACAACTAGTACATACAACTATTATATATAACTAGTGCATATAACTAGTACATACAGCTTTTTCATACAACTAGTACATACAACTAGTACATACAACTAGGACATATAACTAATATATACAGCTATTTCATACAACTAGTACATACAACTAGGACCTATAACCAATATATACAGCTATTTCATACAACTAGTACATACAACTAGGACCTATAACTAGTATATATAGCTAGTACATACAACTAGTACATAAAACTTGTAAATACATCAATTTCCTGCAACTAGTACTTAAAACTAATACAGAGAACTAGTTACTAGTACAAATATACACCTAATACATTCAACTAGTACATACAACTAGTACATACAACTAGTACATACAACTAGTACATACAACTAGTACATACAACTAGTACGTATAACTAGTACATAAAACAATATCACACAACTTATATATACAACTAGTACATATAATTATATAAATACAACTAGTACCTACAACTAGTACACAGAATTAGTAAATACAGATTATTACTAATGCATACACTAGTACATAACAACTAGTTCAAACAATTATTGCAAATAACCAGTACATGCAACTAATTACTAGTACTTACCACTACTACATACAACTAGTACATAAACTTAGTAAATATAGTTTATTAATACTAGATACACCTAGTACATCCAACTAGTACATATAACTAGTACATACAGCTAGTACCTACAACTAGTACATATAACTAGTACATATAACAATTTCACACAATTAGTACATACAACTAGTACATATAATTACAAACAACTAGTACATACAACAAGTCCAAACAATATTTAAATAAAGATTGTTACCATTACATACATGCAACTACATAGAACTAGTACGTAAAATTATCACACACAACTAGTACATATATATGACCAGCACATACAACAATTACACACAACTCTGTCATCATCATTTAACTCTGGGTATTACCCCAGCCCACTGATGTCCCCTGAGGAGCGCAATGAGCTAATGGACCGAACCGAAATTCGCTTGATGGGAACCGGAGTCTCCCGCTAACCACTCAAAAAGATGCTCAAGCCATAGACAGCTGTTTCGTCCTTATTAGGACTCATCAGGATGGCATTCGGTGGAAATTAGAGTGGCTAGTCTGCTAATAAGTACTCCCAGAATTTAAAAACTTGTGGTTTCCTTATCAGCAGATATGGGATACAGCCATAAGTGTGGCTGACCACTAGTATGGAAACATAATAGTGGTCAGCCACACCTTAGGCTGTATCGGATATCTGCTGATAAGGAAACCACAAGCTTTTTAGCTTCTGGGAGTTCTTATTAGCAGACTATCCACTCTAACTTCCATCGTATGCCATACTGATGAGTCCTAATAAGGACGAAACAGCTGTCTATGGCTCGAGCATCTTTTTGAGTGGCTAGGGGGAGACTCCGGTTCCCATCAAGCGAACTTCGGTTCCGCCCATTAGCTCATTGCGCTCCTAAGGGGACATGAGTGGGCCGGGGTAATAGCCAGAGTTAAATGATGATGACATCGATGCTTTAAGATCGGCTTTATATATTAAAGTTCCCCTATTTTTTCTACACACAACTAGTAAATACAACTAGTAAATACAATTAGTACATACAACTATGTACTAGTACATACAACTAAAACATTCAACTAGTAAATACAGAGAGTTACTAGTAGATACACCTACTATATACAGCCAGTACACACAACTAGTACATATAACTAGTTCATATATACAACAAGTATATACAACTAGTTCAAAAAACTAGTCCATATAATTAGAACATGCAACTTTTTACTAGTTCATTCAACTACTACATACAATAGAACATCCAACTAGTACATACATCTAGTACATACAATTAGTATATAAAATTAGTGCATAAAACTACTTACTAGAACACATATACAACAAGTACATACAACTAGTACATACAACTAGTAATTACAACTCGTACATAACTAGTACATACAACTAGTATATACAACTAGTACATACAGCTAGTACATACAACTAGTCCATATAACTAGTACATATAGCTGGTACATACAATGAGTACATATAACTAGTACATACATCAATTTCACACAACTAGTACATAAAACTATTATACACATAGTACTAGTACATACAACTAGTACATACATCTAGTAACTAGTACATCCAACTAGTACATAAAACTAGTACATATAACAAGTGGATACAACAATTTCATACAACCAGCACATAAAACTAGTACACATTATTACATACAACTAGTATATACAATTAGTAAATACAGATTGTTACTGGTACATACACCTGGTACATACAACTATATAGTTCATACAACTGTTACATATAACCAGTACATGCAACTACTTACTAGTTCTTACAACTAGTACGGAAATACAACTACTACATACAACAAGTACATGCAACTAGTCCCTACAACTAGTAAATACAGATTGTTACTGGTTCTTACACCTGGTATATACATCTGGTACATACAATTATTACATACAACTAGTACATACAACTAGTACAGACAACAAGTACATATAACTAGTACATACCACAAGTTCACACAAATAGTAAATACAACTAGTACATATAATTACTTACAACTAGTACATACAACTTTTAAATACAGATTGTTACTAGTTCTTACACCTAGTATATACATCTGGTACATACAATTATTACATACAACTAGTACATACAACTAATACATACATCTAGATACTAGTACATACAACTTGTACATACAACGAGAACATAAAACTAGTAACTACAACTAGTAAATATAACTAGTACCTACAAAAATTACACCCAACTAGTACATACAAGTAGTACATATAACTACATTCAGCTAGTTCAAACAACGAGTACATAAAACTAGTACAAAAATTAGGACATACAGCTTATGCATAAAACTAGTACATAGAACTAGTACATAGAACTAGTACATACAACTAATACATACAACTAGTTACTAGTATGTACAACTAGTACATACAACTAGTACATACAAGTAGTACATATAACTGGTACATACAGCTAGAACATACAACTAGTACATATAACAAGTGGATGAAACAATTACACAAAACCAGTACATACAACAAGTACATAAAACATGTACATGTGTTACCCCATATTGTGTTACCCCACCTCCAAAGAAATGTTACTACTAGAAGACCTAAGGCTAGACTTATGTAATATGTCCTACTTGTGTCTATAGTTATGCTGAGTCTGTTTTACCTATAAGCAAGATTACTAATAGATTTTGTAATTAATTCATAAAATTAATTGGACCTATATTCCTTTTATAAAATTAAATTTCATCATGTGTCTTAGTTAACACTTTATCTAACTTTTGGCGCCAAAATAGTGTATATAAGACCCCTAGATTTAGCATAGAGAGCCAAGGATTCACACAAGATCAAGATAAAGAAAAAGACAAAGACTCCCAGGATCACTGATGAAGTGTGGAATTCCCAAAAACGGCTGTCTTACCCAGTGGAGAAGAAGATGAAAGAAGGGAAAAGAAGGAAGAAAAGACTCCTGGATCTTCATCTAAAGCTCTCTTTAGGTTTAGTTCCCCGATAGGCTCTTTTACAGAATAGGCATATAGCATGTAGGAAAATGGTATATTAGATTTTTCATGCAACTACTTACTAGTACATACAATTAAAATATACAATTATGACATACAACTAGTACATATAACAATTACATAAAACAATTACACACAACTAGTACATACAACTAATACATATAACTAGTACAGGCAACTATTTACTAGTACATACAACTAGTATATACAATTAGTACATACAGCTAGTACATACAGCTAGTACATAAAACTAGTAAATACAACTAGAACATACAACTAGTACATACAAATACTACACACATTTAGTTATTAGTACATTCAACTACTACATAAAACTAGTAGCTACAACTAGTAAATTTAACTAGTATACAAAAAATGTGCACAACTAGTACATACAAGTAGTATATATAACTACCTACAACTAGTACACGCAGCTAGTACATACAACTAGTTACCAGTACATACAACTCGTACATACAACTATTATATACAACTAGTACATATAACTAGTACATACAGCTATTTTATACAACTAGTACATACAACTGGTACATAACACTAGTAAATACATCAATTTCCTGCAACTAGTACTTAAAATTAATACAGAGAACTAGTACATACAACTAGTACATACAACTAGTTACTAGTACATATTTACAACTACTACATACAACTAGTACATACAACTAGTTCATATAACTAGTACATACAGCTAGTACCTACAACTAGTACGTATAACTAGTACATAAAACAATGTCACACAACTAGTATATACTATTAAAATTATATACATACAACTAGTACCTACAACTAGTACACAGAATTAGTAAATACAGATTATTCCTAATGCATACACTAGTACATACAACTAGTTCATAGAATTTTTACAAATAACCAGTACATGCAACTAATTACTAGTACTTACCACTACTACATACAACTAGTACATTAACTTAGTAAATATAGTTTGTTAATATTACATACAACTAGTACCTACAGCCAGTACATTCAACTAATAAATACAACAAGCACGTACATCTAGTTACTAGTATATACAACTAGTACATAAAACAAGTAACTCAAACTAGTAAATATAACTAGTACATACAAAAATTGCACACAACTAGTACATACAAGTAGTACATATAACTACATACAAATTTAAAATACAGCTAGTACTTACAACTAGTAAACACAACTAACTACTAGTACATACTCCTAGGACATAAAATTTGTACGTTCAACTAGTACATACATCTAGTTCATAAAACTAGTACATATAACTAGTGCATCCAACTACTTACTAGAACACATTTACAACAAGTACATACAACGCGTACATACAACTAGAACATTCAACAAGTACATACAACAAGTACATACATCTAGTTACTAGTACATACGAAAAAGACACACAACTAGTACATATAAGTAGTACATATAACTACATACAACTAGTTCAAACAATGAGTACACACAACTAGTACATACAATTAGTACATACACTAGTCCATACAGCTAGTACATACAATTAGTACATATAACTAGTACATACAACTACTTACTAGAACATATATACAACTAGTACATACAACTAATACATACATCTAGATACTAGTACATACAACTTGTTCATACAACGAGTACATAAACCTAGTAACTTCAGCTACTAAATATAACTAGTATATACAAAAATTTCACCCAAATAGTACATACAAGTAGTATATATAACTACATTCAACTAGTTCAAACACCGAGTACATAAAACTAGTAAAAAAATTAGGACATACAGCTTATGCATAAAACTAGTACATAGAACTAGTACATAGAACTAATACATACAACTAGTTACTAGTATGTACAACTAGTACATACAACTAGTACATACAACTAGTACATATAAATGGTACATACAGCTAGAATATACAACTAGTCCATATAACAAGTGGATACAACAATTACACAAAACTAGTACATACAACTAGTCCATATAACTACATACAAATTGTCCATACAGCTAGTACTTACAACTAGTAAATACAGAGTGCTACTCTTTCATTCACCTAGTACATGCAACTAATACATACAACTAATACATACCACTAGTAAATACAACTAACCACTAGTATATACAACTAGTCCATAAAACTAGTGCACACAACTTCCTAAAACACATATAAAGCAAGTACATAAAACTAGTACATGAAACTAGTACATAAAACTAGTACATAAAACTAGTACATACAACCAGTACATTCAACTAATAAATACAACAAGCACATACATCTAGTTACTAGTATATACAACTAGTACATAAAACAAGTAACTCAAACTAGTAAATATAACTGTACATACGAAAAATACACACAACTAATACATACAAGTAGTACATATAACTACATACAACTAGTTCAAACAATTAGTACATACAACTAGTACATACAATTAGTACATAAAACTACATACAACTAATTCAAACAACTAATACATAGCACTAGTATATACTGAAAGTTACTAGTACATATAACTAGTACATACAACTTCTCTGTACAACTAGTACATAAAACTAGTAAATACAACAAGTACATACAACTGGTACTTGTAGTTTTATGTACACAAAGTACATACAATTAGTATGTACTTCGATGTATATACTATTTATATATACTGGTAATACGTAGTAGTTGTGTGTACTAGTTATATACTAGTTTCTAGTATATAACTAGTACACACTTATCATAATCCATAATCAATAAACAATAAACAATAACTAATAACTAATAAATTATAGCCAAAATGCAAAATCATTAACCTGTCATACATAACCAATAATCAATAATGAATCGTCATTAATGAATAATCAATAATCAATAATCCATAATCCATAGTCCATAATCGATAATCAATAATCCATAATCCATAATCCATAATCCATAATCAATGACCAATAATCGATAATCAATAATTAATGATCCATAATATATAATCGATAATCGATAGTCTATATTCGATAATTCATAATCTATAATCAATTATCCATAATAAATTTTAAATAATTAATAACCAATTATCCATACTCCGTAATCAATAAACAATAAGCAAAAACGACTAACCGATAACCAATAACCAAAAATCCATAATCCATTATCAAACTTAACTATTATATAATCAATCATGCATAATCAATAATCAATAATCAATAATCCATTATCAATATTAAGTCAAACATAAGAAATAATCAATTATCAATAATCAATAATCCATAATCCATATATTAAAGAATAGACCTTAACCAACAACCAATGACCTATACCCAATAACCCATTATCCATTATCAATAATTAAATTATACAAAATCAATATTCAATAATAACCAATAACCCATAATCCATTGTAAATAATCAAACATACATAATCAATAATCAATAATCAATAATCAATCATCGATAATCGATTATCTATTTTAAAAGCAATAATTGATAATCGATTATTCATATCTACAATCAATAATCCTTTATCCATAAACAATAATTGATAATCCATAATGGAAAACCACTAATCAATAATAGATTATCTATAAGCAGTTATCCATATTCCAGGATCAAAAACAATAAACAATCACCAAAAACCAATAACCCATAATCCATTATCAATAATCAATCATACATAATCAATAATCAATAATTAATAATCAATAATCTTTAATCGTTAATCGATAATCGATAATCCATTACCAATAATCATTAATCCATATTAGATAATCGATAATCGATTATTCATAATCTACAATCAAAGATCTTTAATCCATAAACGATAATCGAAAATCCATAATAGAAAACCACTAATCAATAATACATTATCTATAATCAAATATCCATATTCCAGGGTCAAAAAACAATAAACAATAACCAATAACCAATAACCCATAATCCATTTTCAATTTTCAATCACATATAATCAATAATCAATATTGAATAATCAATAATCAATATTCAGTATTCAATAATTACTAATCGATAATTGACAATCCATAATCGAAAGTCGATAATCGAAAATCAATATTCAATATACAATAAATAAACCATAAACAATAACCAATAACCAATAACCAATAACCCATATTCCATTATCAATAATCAATTATACATAATCAATTATCAATAATTGCTAATCGCTAATCGATAATTAATAACCCATAATCCATTATCAATAATCTATAATTGATAATCCATAAACCATAATCAATAAACAATAAGCAATAACCAATAACTAATAACCAAAACCCAAAATCCATTATGAAAAAACAGTCATGCATAATCAATTATCAATAATGAATAATCAAATATTAATAATCCATAATCAATAATCGATAATCGATAATCGAAAATATCTAATCAATATTCCGCAAACTATAATCAATATTCAATAATCAATAATATATATGCAATAATTGATAATCGATTATCCATAATCCATATTCAATAATTGATAATCAATTATGCATAATCCATAATCAATAATCGATAATCGATTATCCATAATCAATAATCAATAATCGATAATGGAAAATTGGTAATCGATTATCCGTAATGCATAATCTAAAATCAATAATCAATAATCAATAATCATTAATCGATTATCGATCAACGTTAATGCTTAATCAATAATCGATATTCCATTATCCATAATGGATAATCTATAATCCATAATTAATTATAAAGTTTCAATAATCAATAATCAATAACCAATAATCCATAAACCAAAATCAATAAACTATAAACAATAACGAATACCAATAACCAAAAACCAATAAGCCATAAAGCATTATCAATTATCAATCATACATAATCAATATTCAATAATGAATAATGAATAATCAATATTCCGTAATCAACAATCACTAATGGACAATCGAAAATCCATAATTGATAATCTATAAGCAATAAACCATAATCCGTAGTCAATATACAATGACGAATAACCAATAACAAATAAACAATAACCCATAATCCATTATCAATTATCAATCATACATAATCAATAACCAATAATGAATAATGAATAATCAATATTCAGTAATCACTGATCTATAATTGATATTCCATCAGCCATAATCAATAAACAAAAACCAACTAATAACTAATAACTTATAACCAAAATGTATAATCAGTCACCTGTCATACATAACCAATAATCAATAATGAACAATCATTAATGAATAATCAATAATCAATCGATAATTGATAATCCATAATGATCGATAATATATAATGGATAATCGATAGTCTATATTCGATAATTCATAATCTATAATCTATTATCCATAATAAATTTTAAATAATCAATAATTAATTATCCATACTCCGTAATCAATAAACAATTAACATAAACAAATAACCGATAGCCAATAACCAAAAATCCATAATCCATTATCAATAATTATTATTATATTATCAATCATGCATAATCAAAATCAATAATCAACAATCAATAATGGCTAATCAATAAAGGATAATCCATAATCCATTATCATTAATAAGTCAAACATAATAAATAATCAATAATCAATAATCAATAATCCATATTCCATTTTCAATAATAAATAGACGATAACCAATAACCAATAACCTATACCCAATAACCCATTATCCATTTTCAATAATCAATTATACAAAATCAATAATCAATAAACAATAAACAATTATCAATCATCGATAATCGATAATTTACATTCCATAATCAATAATCAATTATCAGTATTCAATAATCAATAATCAAAAAACAATAATCAATAATCAATTATACATAACACATAATCAATAATCCATAATCCATAATCGATAATCGATAATCCATAACCCATAACTAAAAATCCAAAATCGATAATCGATAATCAAAAATCAAAGATCCAAAATTGATAATCCATTAACCACAATCCATAATCAATAACCAATAAAGAAAAACCAATAACAAATAACCCATAATGTAATGTAAATAATCAACCATACATAATTAATAATCAATCATCGATAATCGATTATCTATTTTCAAATCAATAATTGATAATCGATTTTTCATAATCTACAATCAATAATCCATAAACGATATCGAAAATCCATAATCGAAAACCACTAATCAATAATACATTATATATAATCAATTATCCACATTCCAGGATCACAAAACAATAAACAATTACAAATAACCAATAACCAATAACCAATAACCCATAATCCCTTATCAATAATCCATAATCCATAATCTAAAATTGATAATCGTTAATCGATAATGGATAATCGTTAATCTTTAATCGTTAATCGAAAAACGATAATCGATAATCAATATTCAATAAACAATAAATAAAACCCAATAACCAATAACCAATAACCCATAATCTATTTAAATTATCAATCACACATAATCAATAATCAATATTGAATAATCAATAAGCAATATTCGGTATTCAATAATGACTAATCGATAATTGATAATCCATAATCGAAAATCGATAATCGATAATCAATATTCAATAAACAATAAATAAACCCCAGTAAACAATAACCAATAACCAATAACCGATAACCCATAATCCATTATCAATAATCAATTATACATAATCAATTATCAATAATCACTAATCGATAATCGATAATTCATAACCCATAATCCATTATCAATAGTCTATAATCGATAATGCATTGGCCAAAATCAATAAACAAAAACCAATAAACAATAAACAATAAACAATAAACAATTACCATTAACCTATAATGCATTATCAATAATAAGTCATACATAATAAACAACCAAAAGTTATCAATAATCAATAATCGATAACCATTAATCCATAATCTATAATCAATAATTGATTATCCTTAATTGATAATCCATAATCGATAATCAATTATTAATTATAAATTTTCAATAATCAATAATCAATATCCATAAGTCATAATCAATAATCTATAAACAATAACCAATAACCAATAACCAAAAACCAAAAAGCCACAATGCATTATCAATTATCAATCATACATAAACAATTATCAGTAATGAATAATCAAAAATCAATATTCAGTATCTATAATCACTAATCGACAATTGAAAATCCATAATCGATAATCTATAAGCGATAATCCATAATCCATAATCAATATACAATAAAGAATAACCAATAACAAATAACCGCTAACACATAATCCATTATCAATAATCAATCACACTTAATCAAAAATCAATAATGAATAATGAATAAGCAATAATCAATAATCGATAATAAATCATCAATAATCGATAACGAAAACCAATAATCAATAATCGATAATCAATAATCCATAATCAATAATCAATAATCAATAATCAATAATCAATAAATAATGATTGTCACCAGTAATGGATAATGGTTAATCGGTAATCCTTAATCCAAAATCCAAAATTCATAATCAATAATTGAAAATCAATAATCAATAATCCATAATCCATAATCCTTAATCTTTAATCAATAATCCATAATTCATAACCAAAAACAATATACAGAAGCAAAAATCAATAACCTTATAAGCCATAATCCATTATCAATAATCAATCACACATAATCAATATTTAATAATTATTAATCAATTAACAACATACATTTATCAATAATCACTAATCGATAATGGATAATCCATAATCAATATTCTATAATCCATTAACCATAATCCATAATCAATAAACAATAACCAATAACCAATAACCAATAACTAATAACTCATAATCCATTATCAATAATGATTCATACTTAATAAATAATCAATAATCAATAATCATTAATCCATAATAAATGAAGAAAATATATAATCCATAATCTATAATCAATAATCAATAATCGATAATCATTAATCGATAAGTAATAATCAATAACCCATAATCGATAATCTATAATCGATAATCCATAATCCATAATCAAGAAAAAATAAACAATAACAATAAATAATAACCAATAAATCAAAATCCATTTTCAATAATCAGTCATACATAATCAATAATCATTAATGTGTAATCAATTAAGAATAATTAATAATCAATAAACAATAATCCCTAATCCATAATCCATAATTGACAATCCATAACCAATAATCGATAATCTATAATCGATAATCTATAATCCATAATCAATTAACAATAACCAATAACTAATAACTTATAACAAATAACCCAAAATCCATTATCAAAAATCAGTTATACATAATCAATAATCATTAATGAATAATCATTTATGAATATTCCATAATCCATAATCAATAATCGATAATCGTTAATTGATTTTCTATAATCCACAATCAAAAACAATGATCAAAAATTGATAATCAATAATTGATGATCGATAATAAATAATCATAGCCTAAAATCCATAATATGTAATCTATTATCAATTATCACTAATAAATTTTCAATAATCAATAATCAATAATACAAAACTCATAATAAATAAACAATAGGCAATAGCTAATAACCAATAACCAATAACCAATAACCCATAATTCATTATCAAATATCAATCATAAATAATCAATAATCAATAATGAATTATAAATAATCAATATTTAGGAATCAATTATCACAAATCAAAAATCCATAATCCATAATTTATAATTTATAATCGATAATCCATAATCCATAATCAATAAAAAAAACAATACACAATAAACCATAAACAATGAACAATAACCAATAACCAATAACCAATTAGCAATAACCTATAACCTATAATCCATTTTTACTAATAAATCATACATAATTAATTAACAATAATAAGTAATCAATAATCAATAATCGATAACCGATAATCTAAAATCTATAATCAATAATAGATTATCAATAATTGATAATCCATTATCTATAATAAATTATTTATAATCCATAATCAATAATCAATAATCAATTATCCATAATAAATAATCAACAATCAATAATCGATTATTCATAATCCATAATCAATAATCGATAATCGATAATCGATAATCAATAACCCAAAATAGATAATCTATAATCGATAATCAATAATCCATTATCAATTAACAATAAACTATAACCAATAACTAATAACCAATAACCCAAAATCCATTGTCAATAATCAGTCGTACATAATTAATAATTATTAATGAATAATCAATGATGAATAATCAATAATCAATAATCGAGAAACATTTATCCATAATTGATAATTTATAACCAATAATCGATAATCTACAATCGATAATCCATAATCCATAATCAATAATCAATAACCAATGACAAATAAGAAATAACCCCAAATCCATTATAATAATCCGTTATACATTATCAAATATCATTAATGAATATTCAAATATGAATTATCAATAATCCATAATCCCTAATCGATTATCGATAATCGATTATCAATAATAAATAATCAACAATCGAAAATCAAATATCCATAATCAATAAGCAATAATCAATAATTGATATTAAGGATTTAATAATCACTCTTCGATAATCGATAAACTATAATTGAAAATTGATAATCCATAATCCATAATCCATAATATTTTAACAATTACCCATAACCAATAACCAATATCAATAATCCATAATCTATTATCAATAATCAATCGTGCATAATCAATAATCGATAGTGAATAATCAATTATCAATAGTCCTTAACCAATAATCAAAAGTCAATAATCAATAATAATCCATAATCGATAATCCATAATCGATAATTGATAATCTGTAATCCATAATCTAAAATCAATAATCCATAATCCATAATGCATAATCCATAATCCATAATCAATAGTCTATATTCAATAACCAATAATCATAAGCCATAATCAATAAACAATAACCAATTACCAATAACTGATAACCCATAACCCATAAATTATTATCAATAATGAATAGTGAATAATCAATAATCAATTATCAATAATCAAATATCCATTATTAAAACAATAATCGATAATCGATAATCGATAATCCACATACCATAATCGAAAATCTATAATGCATAATCCATAATCCAAAATCAATAAACAATGAACAATAACTAATAACAAAAATCATTAACCCATATACCATTATCAAATATCAATCATACATAATCAATAAACAATAGTGACTAATGAATAATCAATAATAAATAATCCATAATCTATAATCAATAATCGTTAATCGTAAATCGATAATCGATTATCCATAACCCATATTCCATAATCCATAATCAATAAACAATAACCCATAATCAATAACCAATAACCAATAACTCAAAATCCATTATCAATAATCAATTTTAAAAACTCAATAATCAATAATTAATAATCAATAATCAATAATCTATAATCGATAATCTTTAATCGTTAATCGATATTCTTTAATCGTTAATCGATAATCAATAATCGAAAAACGATAATCGATAATTAATATTCAATAAAGAATAAATAAAACCCAATAACCAATAACCAATAACCCATAAACCATTTTCATTTATCAATCACACAAAAGCAATAATCACTATTGAATGATCAATTATCAATATTCGGTATTCAATAATGACTAATCGATAATTGATAATCCATAATCAATAATCAATAATCAATAATTGATAATTGGTAATCGATAATCCGTAATGCATAATCTAAAATCAATAATCAATAATCAATAATCAATAATCAATAATCAATAATCGATTATCGATAAACGTTAATGGATAATCAATAATTCATATTCCATTATCCATAATGCATAATCTATAATCAATTTTTAATAATAAATTTTCAATAATCAATAATCAATAATCCATAAAACATAATCAATAAAATATAAACAATAACCAATAACCAATAACCAAAAACCAAAAACCAATAAGCCATAAAGCATTATCAATTATCAATCATACATAATCAATAATCAATAATCAAAATTTAGTAATCTATAATCAATAATCGACAATTGAAAATCCACAATCAATTATCTATAAGCGATAATCCATAATCCGTAATCAATGTACAATGAAGAATAACCAATAACAAATAAACAATAACCCATAATCCATTATCAATTATCAATCATACATAATCAATAATCAATATTCACTAATCAATAATCACTGATCTATAATCAATAATCCATAAGCCATAATCAATTAACAAAAACCAATAAACAATAACCAATAACCAATTACCATTAACCTATAATGCATATCAATAATAAGTCATACATAATTAACAATCATAAGTTATCAATAATCAATAATAGATAACCATTAATCCATAATCTATAATCAATAATTGATTATCAATAATTGATAATCCATAATCCTTAATCAATAATTAATAATAAATTTTCAAAAATCAATAATCCATAATCCATAAACCATAATCAATAAACTATAAATTATAACCAATAACCAATAACCAAAAACCAATAAGCCATAATGCATTATCAATTATCAATCATACATAATCAATAATCAGTAATGAATAATTAATAATCAATATTCAGTTATCAATAATCACTAATCAACAATCGAAAATCCATAATCGATAATCTATAAGCGATAATCCATAATCCATAATCAATATACAATGAAGAATAACCAATAACAAATTACCACTAACACATAATCCATTATCAATAATCAATAATCCATAATCAATAATCAATAATCAATAATCAATAATCAATAACCAATAATAATCAATAATCGATAATCGGTTATACCTAATTTATCGATAATCGATTATCCATCATCAATAATCAATAATCAATAAATAATAATAGTCAACGATAATGGATAATGGTTAATCGGTTATCCATAATTCATAATCCAAACTTCATAATCAATAATTGATAATCAATAATCAATAATCCAAAATCCTTAATCCTTAATCAATTATCCATAATTCATAATCAATAAACAATAAACCAGAAGCAATAATCAATAACCTATAAGCCATAATCCATTATGAATAATTAATCATACATAATCAATAATTAATAATGAATAATCAATAATCAACATACAGTTAACCATAATCACTAATCAATAATGGATAATCCATAATCAATATTCTACAATCCATAATCCATAATCAATAAACAATAAACATTAACCAATAACCAATAACTAATAACTCATAATCCATAATCAATAATGATTCATACATATTAAATAATAATCAATAATCATTAATCCATAATCAATAAACATAATATATAATCAATAATCTACAATCAATAATCAATAATCGATAATCATTAATCAATAAGCAATAATCAGTAACCCATAATCGATTATCAATAATCGATAATCCATAATCCATAATCAAGAAACAATAAACAATAACATTAAATAATAACCAATAACTCAAAATCCATTATCAATAATCAGTTATACATAATCAATAATCATTAATGAATAATGAATTATGAATAATCAATAAGCAAGTATCAATAATTAATATTCAAGAATCAATAATCACTTTTCGATAATCGATTAACTATAATTGATAATTTATAATCCATAATCCATAATCCATAATCGATAAACAATAACCAATAATCAATAACCAATATCCTATAATCCATAATTTATTATCAATAATCAATCGTGCATAATCAATAATCGATAATGAATTATCAATTATCAATTGTGCTTAACCAATAATCAAAAATCAATAATTGATTATAATCCATAATCAATAATCCATAATCGTTAATCCGTAATCCATAATCTAAAATCAATTATCCATAATCCATAAGCCATAATCAATAAACAATAACCAATCACTCATAAATCATAATTTATTATCAATAATCAATCATACATAAACCATAAACAATAGTGATTAATGAATTATCAATAATCAATAATCCATAATGAATCAGGAATAATCGATAATCCACAATCCATATTCAATAATCAACAATCGATAAAAATAATAATCAATAATCCTTAATCGACAATCGAAATTCCATATTCTATAATCTATAAGCGATAATCCATAATCCATAATCAATAAACAATAATCGATTATCACTAATCAATAATTTATAAACAATAACCAATAACCCATACAAATTAACCATAATCCCATAATCCATTACAAATAATCAAACATACATTATCAATAATCAGTTATGAATAATCAATAATCAATATTCAGTTATCAATAATTGCTAATCGACAATCGAAAATCCATAATCGATAATCTATAAGCGATAAACCATAATCGATAATCAATATACAATGAGGAATAACCAATAAAAATAATGAATAACCCATAATCCATTATCAATTATCAATCATACATAATCAATAATCAATAATGAATAATGAATAATCAATATTCAGTAATCAAAAATCACTAATCTATAATCGATAATCCATACACCATAATCAATAAACAATAACCAATAAACAATAAACAATAACCAATAACCAATAACCTATAATGCATTATCAATAATAAGTCATACATAATTAATTAACAATAATTAGTATCAATAATCAATAATCAATAACCCATAATCCATAATCTATAATCAATTATGTATAATCCCTAATCAATAATCGATAATCGATTATCCATAATTAATAATCCAAAATCAATAATCGATTATCCATAATCTATAAACAATTATCGATAATCATTAATCGATAGACAATAATCAATAATCAAAAATCAATTATCAATTACCGATGATCAATAATCGATACTGAATAATCGACAAACCATAGTGGATAAACGATAATCGTTTTTCGATATTCCCTAATCCATATTCAATAATCAATAATCCATAATCCATAATCAATAAACGATAAACCATAACCAATAACCAATAATCTAAAATCAATAACCCATAAACCATTATCAATAATCAATTATGAATAATCGATAATCGATAATCGATATTCGATAAGTAATAATCCATAATCCAATATCATAATCAACAATATATTATCAATAATCAATAATCAATAATCCATATTCCATTATCAATAAACAATAAAGCAGAAGCAATAACAATTAACCAATAACCAATAATCCACTATCAATAATCAATCATACCTAATCAATATTCAGGAATTTATAATCACTCTTAGATAATCGATAAACCATAATCGATAATTCATAATCCATAATCCAAAAACCCTAATCAATAACCAATAACCAATAACCAATAACCAATATCCAATAATCCATAATCCATTATCAATAATCAATCATACATAATCAAAAATCGATTATGAATAATCAATTAATAATAATCGATAATCAATAATCAAAAATGGATAATCGATAATAAATAATCCATAATCCATATTCAATAATCCATACTCGATAATTGATAATCCGTAATCCAAAATCTAAAATCAATAATCCATAATCCATAATCCATAATCCTTAATCAATAATATATATTCAATAATCAATAATCCATAATCCATAATACATAATTAATAAACAATAAACAATAACCCATAACCTATAACCCATAACCCATAATCTATTATAAATAATCAATCATACATAATCAATAATCAATAATGAATAATGAATAATGAATAATCAATTATCGATAATCAATTATCCATTCTCTAATCAATAATCGATAATAGATGATCGATAATCGATAATTGATAAACCACATTCCATAATTGAAAATCTATTATCAATAATCTATTATCCAAAATCAATAAGCAATAAACAATAACCAATAACCAAAAACCCTCACCCATATACCATTATCAATAATCAATAAACAATTCATAATCAATAAACAATAGTGACTAATGAATAATCAATAATCAATAATCAATAATGAATCATCAACAATCAATAATCAATAATCAATCATCTTAAATCCATGATCAACAATCGATAATTAATAATCATTAATAAATTTTTAATAATCAATAATCACTAATCCATAATCCAAAATCATTAAAGAATATTCAATAACAAATAACCAATAGCTAATAACCAATAACCCATATTCCATTATCAAATATCAATCATACATAATCAACAATCAATAATCAATATTCAGTAATCAATTATCATTAATAAATAATTGATAATCCATAATCACTAATGTATAATCATTAATGAATAATCCATAAACAATAATAAAACATACGTAATCCATAATCCATAATTCATAATCAATAAACAATTAATGATAAGCCATATTCGATAATCGTTAAACGATAATCGATAATCAATTATCGATACTCAATAATGGATGATAGATGATCAATAATTAATAATCAATAATCAACAATCAATAATCCTTCCTCACTAATGAGTAATCAATAAACAATAACCTCTAACCAATAACCATAAAAATAACCAATAACCCATTATGCATTATCAACAATCAATCATACAAAATCAATAATCAATATTGAATAATCAAACTTCAGTAATCAATTATCACTTTTCTATAAAAAATAAAAAATAATCAAAAATGCCTAAAAAATAATCTATAATCCATAATTCATGATCAATAATCAATAATAAATAATCAATAATCGATATTCGATGCAAATATTCAGTACATACAACTAGTTCATACATCTGGTACATACAACTGGCATCTATATAGAGTTATTATAACTACTACATACACTTTGTACATACAACTAGTACATACAACTTGTTCATACAACCTGTACTTACAACTAGGAGATACAACTAGTTCATACAACTTCTACCTACAACTAGTTCATACAACTTGTACATACAAGCTGTACTTACAACTTGTACTTACAAGTAGTACATTCAACTAGTAGATTCAACTAATACATAAACCTAAAAGATACAAATAAAACTAGTTCATTCAACTAGTACTTACAACTAGCCCACACAACCAGTACAAACTATTTGTACATACAACCAGTCCATACAACTAGATTATACATCTATTATCTACTTCTAGCAAATTTAACTAGCACATAACACTAGTACATACAACCAGTAAATACAACTAGATCAGACAACTAGTGTATACAACTAGTACATATAACTAGTACATACAACTAGGACATGCAACCAGTACATACAACTAGATCATAATACTAGTGTACTTGTATGTGCTAGTTGTATGTACTTGTTTGTATATGTGTTCTAGTAAGTAGTGGATGCACTAGTTATATGTACTAGGTGTATGAACTAGATGTATGTACTAGTTGAATGTACAAATTTTTTGTACTAGTAGTATGTACTAGTAGTTAGTTGTATTTACTAGTTGTATGTACTAGTTGTATGTATTAGCTGTATGTACTAGGTGTATGAAGGAGTGCCAATCTAAATTTATATACTAGTTGTAAGTACTAGCTGTATTTAAAATTTGTATGTAGTTATATGGACTAGTTTTATGTACTAATTGTTTTTACTAGTTATATGTAATCGCTGTTTGAACTAATTGAATGTAGTTATATGTACTACTTGTATGTACTAGTTGTGTGCAAAGTTTGTATGTATTAGTTATATTCACTAGTTGTAGTTACTAGTTCATATACTAGTTGGATGTACAAGTTGGATGTACTAGTATCTAGATGTATTAATTAGTTCTATATACTTGTTGTATGTACAAGTTTTATTTACTAGTATCTAGATGTATGTATTAGTTGTAATTAGTATATAGTTGTGTGTATAAGTTCAATGTACTAATTGCATGTACTAGCTCTATGGACTAGTGTATGTACTAATTGTGTGCACTAGTTGTATGTACTAGTAACTATCAGAATATACTAGTTGTATGTACTAGTTGTTTGAACTAGTTGTATATAGTTCTATGTATTACTTGTATGTACTAGTTGTGTGTATTTTTCGTATGTTCTAGTAACTAGATGTATTTACTTGTTGTAGTTACTAGTTTTATGTACTAGTTATATGAACAAATTGTATGTACTAATTGTGTGTAATTGTTGTATGTATTACTTATATTTACTAGTTGTAGTTACTAGTTGTATGTACTAGTTGTATGTAGCATTAACTAGTTATATGTACAAGTTGTCTGTACTAATTGTATATACTAGTAAGTAGTTGTATGTACTGGTTGTATGTACTAGTTCTATGTACTAGTTTTTTATACTAGATGTATGTACTAGTTGTAAGTAGTTATAGGTACTACTGGTATGTTATAGTTGTGTGTAATTGTGTATACTAGTTATATTTAGTAGTTGTAGTTACTAGATTAATGTTCTAGTTGTATGTAATAATTGTATATACCAGATGTATATACACCAGGTGTAAGAACTAGGAACAATCTGTATTTACTAGTTGTAGGGACTAGTTGTATATACTTGTTGTATGTAGTAGTTGTATGTCCTAATTGTACGTACTAGTTGTAAGTACTAGTAGGTAGTTGCATGTACTGGTTATTTGTAACAGTTGTATGAACTATTTTTATGTACCAGGTGTATGTACTAGTAACAATCTGTATTTACTAATTGTATGTACTAGTTGTATGTACTAGTTGTATGTAATAATATGTCCTAGTTTTATGGGCTAGTTGTGTGAAGTGGTTGTATGTATTAGTTATATGTACTAGTTGTATGTACTAGCTGTATGTACTAGTTATATGTGCTAGTTGTATCTACTAGTTGAATGCATTAGTTGTATATATGTACGAGTAACTAGTTGTATGTACTAGTTGTATGAACTAGTTCTCTCTATTAGCTTTAACTACTAGTTGCAAGAAATTGATGTATTTAATAGTTTTAAGTACTAGTTGTATGTACTAGCCGTATGTACTAGTTATATCTTCTAGTTGTATGTACTAGTTGTATGTATTAGTTGTATATATGTACTAGTAACTTGTTGCAGGTACTAGTTGTATGAACTAGTTCTCTGTATTAGTTTTTAGTACTAGTTGCAGGAAATTGATGTATTTACTAGTTTTATGGAATAATTGTATGTACTAGCTGTATATACTAGTTATAGGTCCTAGTTGTATTTACTAGTTGTATGAAATAACTGTATGTACTAGTTATATGCAATAGTTGTATATAACAGTTGTATTTACTAGTTGTATGTACTGGTAACTAGTTGTATGTACTAGCTGCGTGTACTAGTTGTATGTAGTTATATATACTACTTGTATGTACTAGTTGTGTGGATTTTTTGTATACTAGTTAAATTTGTAGCTACTAGTTTTATGTAGTAGTTGAATGTACTAATAACTAAATGTGTGTAGTAATTGTATGTACTAGTTGTATGTACTAGCTGTATGTACTAATTGCATATATATACTAGTTGTGTGTACTAGTAAATGGTTGCCTGTACTAGTTATATGTACTAGTTGTATGTTCTTGTTGTGTTTAATTGGTGTATGTAATTGTTATATGTTCTTGTTTTATGTCATAATTGTATGTTCTAGTGTTTTGTACTTGTAAGTAGTTCCATGTACTAGTTATATGTACTTGTTGTATGTAATAGCTGTATGTACTAGTTATATATATTAGTTGTATGTACTTTTTGTATGTACTAGTTGTGTGTACTAGTAACTAGTTGTATGTACTAGTTGTATAAAATAGTTCTTTGTCCTAGTTTTATATACGAGCTGTATGTACTATTTGTATGTACTAGTTCTATGTACTAGTTGTATATATGTACTAGTAAGTAGTTGTATGTACTAGTTATATGTACTAGTTGTATATATGTTCTAGTAAGTAGTTGTATGTACTAGGTATATGTACTAAGTGTATGTACTAGCTGTATGGACTAGTGTATGTACTAATTGTATATACTAGTTGTATATACTAGTAACTATCAGAATATACTAGTTGTATGCCGTTATATGTACTACTTGTATGTACTAGTTGTGTCTATTTTTCGTATGTACTAGTAACTAGATGTATGTACTTGTTGTATATGTGTTCTAGTAAGTAGTGGATGCAATAGTTATATGTACTAGTTGTATGAACTAGATGTGTGTACTAGTTGAATGTACAAATTTTATGTACTAGTAGTATATACTAGTAGTTAGTTGTATTTACTAGTTGTATGTACTAGTTGTATGTATTAGCTGTATGTACTAGGTGTATGAAGGAGTGGCAATCTGTATTTATATACCAGTTGTAAGTACTAGCTGTATTTAAATTTTTTTATGTATTATATGGACTAGTTTTATGTACTAATTGTTTTTACTAGTTTTATGTGTTCGCTAGTTGAATGTAGTTATATGTACTACTTGTATGTACTAGTTGTGTGCAATGTTTGTATGTACTAGTTATATTTACTAGTAGTAGTTACTAGTTTCATATACTAGTTGTATGTACAAGTTGGATGTACTAGTATCTATATGTATGTATTAGTTGTAAGTAGTATATAGTTGTATGTATAAGTTCTATGTACTAATTATATGTACTAGCTCTATGGATTAGTGTATGTACTAATTGTATGTACCAGCTGTATGTACTAGTAACCCTCAGAATATAAGGGAGTACGGTAGAACTCCCTATGTAGGGATGACGTGGTTTTTTCCTTTTCCCCATACATCGGTATAGGAGCAAAATCCTGAAATAGGCCGAAAATCGACAAAACAAGGTTATGTATAACCAAATATACAATATACATACTCTAAATAGACCTTAAAGGCAGGCGAATATGTCCCGCTGGGGAAATAATAAACTTTAAAAATTCCCATTTTCGTCTTCTTCATATTCTTCCCTCTTATTCTCATTCTTCTTCTTCTTCGTCAGACATAACTAAGAAACTATATAAGCTTTTGGACTAATTGTTAAACGAAACGATTGCAAATTTTCCGAACTGTATTCTTTTGCAGAAGCGAGAGCGATAGCGCTATTATTGAGAATGACAGTTTTCATGGCCCCAGAATCAAGACCTCAATAAATCTCCATTTTAATGACGTCACATTCAGTCGAAGATTGCGAAATCAAAATGGGTTTAAATACAATCGAATTCCTAGCTTATGCTCCATAAAAAGAACAGAAACTAGAGAAAAATAAAAAATTTCTACCGAAATAGTGAAGATGTAGGGATGGCACAAAAAGCACATAAACAAGAAAGGGATGTTACAGAGTGAAGCATTAGCTATGCATGAATCCTCCAAGCAAGGGTGTTGTATGATTCATGCATATATAGCTAACGCTTCACTGTGTAACATCCCTTTCTGGTTTATGTGCTTTTTGTTCCATCTTCACTATTTTTGTAGAAAATTTTTATTCTTCTCTAATACTAGTTGTATGTACTAGTTGTGTGTATTTTTCGTATGTACTAGTAACTAGATGTATTTATTTGTTGTAGTTACTAGTTTTATGTACTATTTATATGAACTAATTTTATGTACTAAGTGTGTGTAATTGTTGTATGTATTACTTATATTTACTAGTTGTAGTTACTAGTTGTATGTACTAGTTGTATGTAGCAGTAACTAGTTCTATGTACTAGTTTTTTATACTAGATGTATGTACTAGTTGTAAGTAGTTATAGGTACTACTGGTATGTTATAGTTGTGTGTAATTTTGTATACTAGTTATATTTAGTAGTTGTAGTTACTAGATTAATGTACTAGTTGTATGTTCTGGTTGTATGTAATAATTGTATATACCAGATGTATATACTAGGGGTAAGAACTAGGAACAATCTGTATTTACTAGTTGTAGGGACTAGTTGTATGTACTAGTTGTATGTAATAATATGTACTAGTTTTATGTGCTAATTGTGTGAAATTGTTGTATGTATTAGTTATATGTACTAGTTGTATGTACTAGTACCTAGATATATGTACTAGTTGTATGTACTAGTACCATGTATATATTAGTTTTATGTACTATATAGTTGTGTGAAATTGATGTATGTACTAGTTATATGTACTCGTTGTATGTGCTAGCTATATGTACTAGTTATATGTACTAGTTGTATGCACTAGTTGTATGTACTAGTTGTATGTACTAGTAACTAGTTATATTCACTAGTTGAATTTACTAGTTGTGTGAAATTGTTGAATGTACTAGTTATATGTACTAGTTGTATGTACTATTTATATGCACTAACTGTAAGTATATACTAGTTGTATGTACTATTTGTATGTGCTAGTTGTATGTTCTAGTTGTCTCTAATTGGGACGCCGCAAGGGCCCCTATATTGTTTTCAGAAATTATGTTAACGTATGGCTTCCTGTTTGTAGTTTTGTAAATATATATATTCATATATCTGTTAAAAAATGGCGGATGCCCGGGTAGCTTTCGTTTTCTAGCTTTCTCTTCCTTTGGCTAGAACATTGAACAAACAAAATGGACTTAAAAACCTTCCTCCACTTGTACAAACAACTAGTACATACAACTAGTACATACAACTAGTACACACAGCTAGTATACACAGTTAGTATAAAAAACTAGTACATACAACTAGTACATATAACTAGTTCAAACAAGTAGTTCATACACCTAGTTCATACAACAAGTATAAAACTAGTACATACAACCAATACATTCGATAACTTCATTCAATTAGAACATAGAACTATTACATACAATTAGTACATACAACTAGTCCTACAACTGGAAAATTTAACTAGTGCTAGTACATACAACTAGTGCATACAACTAGTACATGCAAATAGTACATAAAACTAGTGCATACAATTAGAACCTATAACTAGTTCATACAACTAGTACATTTAACTGGAAACTAGTACATACAACTAGTACATTCAACTGGAAACTAGTACATACAACTAGTACATAGAAATAATACATATATACAACTAGTACATACAGTTAGTACTTACAACTACTACATACAACAAGTACATACAGCTAGTACCTCCAACTCGTAAATATAACTAATGCTAGTTTGTTCAACTAGTGCATACAACTAGTACATTCAACTGGAAACCAGTACATACAACTAGTACATAGAAAAAGGACATATATACAACTGGTTCATACAATTAGAACATACAACTACTACATACAACAAGTACTTACAACTAGGACCTGCAACTCGTAAATGTAACTATTGCCAGTACATACAACTTGTGTATATAACTTACCTTCAACCAGTAATATGTACATACAACTTGTACACACCACTAGTAAATACAACTAGGTCATAGTTCATACAACTAGTAACTATTACATACCACTAGTACATATAACTAGTGCATACAACTAGTATATACATATAAGCAGTAAAAACACATATAAATAGTACAGATAAATAGTACATACAACTAGAACATACTACTAACACATACAACAATAAATACAACTAGTAATTTAACTAGAACATAAAACTACTTCATACAACTAGTACATATAACTAGTACATTCAACTAGAACATACAACTAGAAACTAGTATATACATACAACTAGTACAAAGAACTAGTAAATACAACTAGTACACACAACTAGTATATACAACTAGTACATACAACTAGTACTACAACTAGGTCACACAATTAGAACATAAAACTACTACATAGAAATAGTACATACAACAATAACCCACAACTAGTAAATACAACTAGTGTTAGTACATACAACTTGTGCATACAACTAGTACATGCAACTAGTAACGAGAACATACAACTAGTACATACAACTAGTACATGAAATTAGCACATGCAAATAGTCCATACAACTAGTATATACAACTAGTACTACAACTAGTATATAGAACTATTACATAGAACGAGTACATAAAACTAGTTCATACCCCTAGAACATGCAACTTGTACATATAACTAGTACGTACAACTAGTAACTATTACATGCAACTAGTACAATCAACTAGAACATACTACTAGAACATACGACCAGTATATACAGCTAGTACATGCAACAAGTACAGATGACTTTTACACACACCTAGTTCAAACAACATGTACATACAACTAGTACATACAACTAGTACCTACAACTAGTACATATAACTGGTACCCGCAACCACTACATATAACTGGTACATACACATATAACTAGTGCATATAACTAGTACTTACAACTAGTACATACAACTAATACATACAACTTGTACATACAACAACTTTTTAACACACCTAGTACATACAACTAGTAACTTGTACATACAAGTAGTACATACAACTATAATCTAGTGCATAAAACTAGCACCCACCTAGGACCTAGTATAACCAGCACTACAACCGACATCTTGTACACACAGCTAGTACATACAACTAGTACATACAACTATTGTCTAATGCATAAAACTAGCAGCTACCTAGTACGTAGTATAACCAGCACTAGAACCGACATCTTCTACGCACAACTAGGACATACAACTAGTACATACAACTAGTAACTAATATATACAACTATTACATGCAACTTGTACACAAAACAAGTACATTCAACTAGTAAATTTAACTATCCCACACCACTTGTACAAACACCTAGTAACTAGCATATACAACTAGTACATACAACTAGTACATACAACTAGTACACACAGCTAGTATACACAACTAGTTTAAGAAACTAGTACATACAACTAGTACATACAACTAGTACAAACAGCGAGTTCATATAAGTAGTACATACAAATTTACACACAACCAGTACACTCAATTAATATACACAACTAGTTCATAAAACTAGTACATACAACTAGTACAAACAACTAGTACATATAACTAGTACGTACAACTTTTACAAACGACTATTTCATAGAACTAGTACTTACAACTGGTACATAAAACTTGTCCTTACAACTAGAACGTATGACAAGAACATAAACATTCAACTAGTACACACAACTAGTACATACAATTAGTACATATAACTAGTTCAAACAACTAGTTCATACGCCTAGTACTTACAACAAGTATAAAACTAGTACATACAACCAATGCATACAACTAGTTCATTCAATTAGAACAAACCACTATTACATACAATTAGTACATACAACTAGTACTTATAACTAGTTCATACAACTAGTACATTCAACTGGAAACTAGTACATACAACTAGTACATAGAAATAGTACATATATACAACTAGTACATACAGTTAGTACTTACAACTACTACATACAACAAGTAAATACAACTAGTACCCCCAACCCGTAAATATAACTAGTACTAGTTTGTTCAACTAGTGCATACAACTAGTAAATGCAACTCGTAAAGAGTGCATACAACTAGTATATAGAAATAGGACATATATACAACTGGTTCATACAATTAGAACATACAACTACTACATACAACAAGTACATACAACTAGTACCTGCAACTCGTAAATGTAACTATTGCTAGTATATACAACTAGTGCATATAACTAGTACCTGAAACTGGTAACGTGTATATACAACTAGTACATACAAATTGTACATACAAGCAGTACATACAACTAGTACATACAACTAGTACATAGAACTAGGTCATAGTTCATACAACTAGTAACTAGTTCACGCCACTAGTACATATAACTAGTGCACACAACTAGTACGTATAAGCAGTAAATACACATATAAATAGTACAAATAAATAGTACATACAACTAGAACATACTACTAACACACACAACAATAAATACAAATAGTAATTCAACTAGAACATACAACTAGCAAATAGTATATACATACAACTAGTACAAAGAAATAGTAAATACAGGTAGTACATACAACTAGACATAACTAGTACATACAACTAGTACTACAACAAGTTCACACAATTAGAACAAAAAACTACTACATATAACTAGTACATGCAACAAGTACTTACAACTAGAAACCTGAACATAGAACTAGTACATAGATCAAGTACACATAACTAGTATATACAATTAGTACATACAACTAGTACATACAACTAGTAAATACAACTGGTATACAAAACTAGTTTTTAACACTAGCATATACAACTAGTATATGCAACAATTACCTAGTACATTCAACTAGTACCTACCTACTACCTACTACAATAAGAACATACCACTACCACATACCATCAGTACATACAACTAGTAACTCCAACTAGTAATCACAACTAGTGTTAGTACATACAACTAGTACATGCACCTAGTAACGAGTATATACAACTAGTACATACAACTAGTATATACAATTAGTACTACAAATAGTACATACAACTAGTACATATAACTAGTACATATAATTAGTTCTTAGGAATATTTCATAAAACTAGAAGATATAACTATGATATACAGCTTGTACATATAACTAGTATATAAACATATATCTAGTACTTATAAATAGTATTTACAACTAGTTCATACAGCTAGTACATACAAATAGTCCATAAAAGTAGTACATACAACTTTACATAGTACACACACATATAACTATTACATATAAAGAGTACAAACAACTAGTTCATATTACCAGGACATTTCCATATAACTAGTGAACAAAAAGAGTACACACAACTAGAATGTACTACTAGGGCATACAAATATTTCAAACAGTTAGTACATACAAGAAGAACTAACTATAACTAGTACAAACAACTAATACATATAACTATAAACTAGTACATACAATTAGTACATACAACTAGCACATAGAACTAGTACATACAACTCATACATACAATTAGTACATACAACTAATAGGGACAATTAGTACATACATATAGTACATACAACTAGTACATAAAACTAGTTCATAGAACGAGTACATAAAACTAGTATATAAATCTAGTTCTTATAACTAGTACATACAAGTAGAAATTAGTACATACAACTTGTACATAGAACTAGTACATAGAAATAGTTCATACAACTCGGACATACAACTACTACATAAAACGCTTAGATACAACTAGTTAATGGAACTAGTATATATAACTAGTACATACTACTAGTACATACAGCTAATAACTAGTACATATATACAACTAATACTTACAACTAGTACATAAAACTAGTACATACAATTAGTATATACAACTTTTAAACACAACTAGTAAATAGAACTAGAACATATAACTAGTACATTAAACTAGTACATATAATTTGTACATACACATATAACTAGTACATATAACTAGTACATACAACTAGTTCATACAACAAGTACATACAACTGGTAGACACAAGTAGTACAAACAACTAGAACCAAACACTAGACATTTAATAGGTACAGACAACTAGCACATACAAGTAGTACACACAACTAGTACATAGAACTAGTACATCGAACTAGTACATAGACCGAGTACATAAAACTAGTACATCCCACTAGTACATAACACTGGGTCATATAACTAGTACATACAACTAGTTCATACAACTAGTACATATAAGGAGTACATACACATATAACTAGTACATATTCATAGTACATACAACTAGAACATACTACTAACAGTAATTACAACTAGTAATTCAACTAGAACATTAAAGTAGTTTATACAACTAGAACATAAAACTAGTACATACAACTAAACCTACAACTAGTAACTAGTACATACAACTAGTACAAAGAACTAGTAAATACAACTAGTACATACAACTAGTACATACAACAAGTACTAGTTAAGAAGTGTAGCAATAAGCAGTGTAAAACATGTCCCTCTTAAGTTACTGGCCCTACTTTTAAGAGTTCAGTTACTGGCAGGACCTATCAAGTCTGTAGCCCTTGTGGTCCCCTAGGATGCCAGAGTAGGAATGTTGTGTATCTTATTACTTGTAAACAATGTGATGTACAGTATGTAGGAGAAACCTCTCAGATGCTTAGGAGTAGAATGAACAACCATAGGACTAGTACCAAAGGTTTTAAGCCACTGTATCTTTACAATTACTTTAATTCTGATAACCATAGTTTTGATGATCCCTTGATTATGCCCATAGAACAGATACCTGAGACACCTAATTCTACTAGCCTCAGACTACTGAGAGAAGCGTTCTGGTACAAGGAACTCTGCTCTATTTACCCATATGGACTTAACGATAACATTAAAGGCGTTGGCAATATTTCAAAACTTAAAAAAGAAATCATCGTATGGAACCTTTTTAATCGCTTATCTCATAAAAGACGGCATCGGCGCTCCAATCTAAAATCGACAGGCAGTAGTAATAATGCTGCCTACGACCCTGAATGGCTCAAAGAATGACTACCACTTTACAAGAACATGGGCTTTCTAGCCAAACTTAAACGCGATACTTTTGCATTACAAGCTCGACACCTTCATCGTTTGTTAAACTCGGTACAATGTCTCATCGATACCCCAGAAACACCTTTTCCGCTTAGACTTATGCCAATGATTAAAGACGTTATTAAAGCACGCGCTTCAGCCAGCCTTCCCAAACACCCAACGAAAACAACAAGTCCAGAAGGGTTTCTTAAAATCGTGTTTCATAATAAAGGTATAGAAAAAATAGGCCTCTCAGGTATCTTAAACCAAAAGTTAGTGTTAGAAACTGTCCCACCCTTTATACAAAACAAAGAGCCCCCATGTGTAGTATATAAGTATACCCAACCAATAGGACCTCAAATCTTTAACTTTTCACAAACCTCTAAGTCAGATGTTTTTAGAAAACCAGAACCATATGAGTGTCGCAAGTCCCCCTTCATTTACAAGCCCCTAGGCCATGTTTTAACAGGTGATCTACGTATTGTTAGTAACCCAAAACTTAGAAAACTTCTTAAGAAAGGACCAAAATTTAGAGAACCTAATAACTTTAATTGGGTAACTGCTTTAAAAATGTGTAAGGAAGGTCCAAGAAAATATAAGATTACCTGGGCCCGTAGAGAAAATGTATCTACTTCTGTATTTAGTGAGTGGGAAAATGCTGTACTTAAGAAAATTAATGATAGGATCTCTAAGCTGTCTAAATAGTATACCAAATCCTCAGTAGCCAAAAAGACCCTTACTTGCCCTAAAATTAAGAAATTCTTAGCAGACCTACATGATAAGTATGTTATAGCCCCTGCCGATAAGGCCTCTAATAATATAATTTTTATATGTAAGTCCTACTATAGACAAATTATTAATGAAGAACTAGGCAGTACCTCCACTTATGCTAAATGTACAGTAGAACCCCAACAGTTAATTAGGAAACACATAGATTTCTTAAAACTAGAGAACTTAGAACCTAAACCAGACTGGTGTAACCTTCCCTCTTTTTACTGGATGCCTAAGCTACATAAGAACCCTTACAGCTACAGATTCATAGCCGCCTCTCACAAATGTACTACCAAACCACCTTTCTAGATTTCTAAATTCGGCACTCAGACTAATTCTCAAACATTTTAGAGAATATTGCCTGGGTATATATAGGAATACTGGTGTTAATGCCTTTTGGATAGTAGAAAACTCACTAGAAGTCTTAGATAGTCTTAGGTCTATACCCACTAGAAAAGCCCAGCTAGCTAGTTTTGATTTTTCTACATTATATACAGCGATCCCCCATAACCTACTTAAAGATAAGATTACTAACCTAATTTATAGTGCCTATACCTGTAGAAAGTCCCAATATATAGAAGTCTGTCAGGATAAAGCCTTTTGGTCTAACAATGTCTCCAATAAAGCAGTCACAGCTGTTCATTTAGTAGAGCTCTTTAATTACCTTATTGACAACATTTATGTATGTGTGGACGGTTCTGTATTTAAGCAATGTGTAGGTATCCCTATGGGTACTGACTGTGCCCCTGGAGTTGCTAATCTTTTTCTGTTTGCCTATGAGTATGAGTTTATGAAAGGACTACTTAAGGATAACATCACCCTAGCTATTATATTTTCCAATACTTATAGGTATATTGATGACCTTTTATGTATTAACAACAAGGATTTTGAACTGTCAATTAGTGATATTTACCCCAAAGAACTTATTCTTAAAAAGACAAATACCAGCCCTAAAAAATCCCCTTTTTAGACTTAGATATAACCATTACTAACAATCAATTTATCACTAAAGTATATGATAAGCGAGAGAACTTTAACTTTGATATAGTAAATTTCCCCCATTTAGATAGTAATATTCCTAATACCCCAGGCTATGGTGTCTTTATTTCACAACTAATTAGGTATTCTAGAATATGTAGTGACTTCTCCAGTTTTCAGGCTAAAGGTTTCCAGTTATGCAGTAGGCTTATTAAGCAGGGTTACAAATACTTTAAGCTAAAATCAACCTTTAAAACCTTCCTATCCCGGAAGCCTCTAGTTAGAATCAAGTATAAGCAAAAAGTAGCTAGTATGCTTAAGGACTGTCTTGTGTTACCCCATATTGTGTTACCCCACCTCCAAAGAAATGTTACTACTAGAAGACCTAAGGGTAGACTTACGTAATATGTCCTACTTGTGTCTATAGTTATGCTGAGTCTGTTTTACCTGTACAAGCAAGATTACTAATAGATTTATAATTAATTCATAAAAGTTAATTGGACCTACATTCCTTTCATAAAATTAAATTTCATCATGTGTCTTAGTTAACACCTTTGGTGCCAAAATAGTGTATATATGGCCCCTAGATTTGGCATAGTGAGCCAAGGATTCACAGAAGATCAAGATAAAGAAAAAGACAAAGACTCCCAGGATCACTGATGAAGGGTGGAATTCCCAGAAACGGCTGTCTGACCCAGTGGAGAAGAAGATGAAAGAAGGGAAAAGAAGGAAGAAAAGACTACTGTATCTTCATCTAAAGCTCTCTTTAGATTTAGTTCCCCTATAGGCTCTTTTTACAGAATAGGCATATAGCATGTAGGAAAATGGTATCTTAGATTTTTCATATAACTAGTCCACACCACTAGTACAGACAACTAGTAACTAGTACTTTCGACTAGTACATACAACTAATACTTACAATTAGTACATACAACTAGTACTTACCGCTAGTCCATATAACTAGTCTATGCAACTAGTACACACAACTAGTACATGCAACTAGTTCATATAATTCTATCGAACATAAAACTACTACACACAACTAGTACATACAGCTATATATATATACTAGTTGTATGAACTAGTTGTATGCACTATTTTTATGTACTACTTATAGGTGTATGTTCTAGTCATAGGTACTAGTTGTATGTACAAGTAGTGTGAACTAGTTGTAAGTACTACTTGTATATACTAGTTTTATGTATTAGTTGTAGGTATTAGTTGAATGAACAAATTGTATGGACTACTTCTATGTGCTAGTTGTAGCACTAGTTGTATGTACTATTTGTAGTACAAGTTGTATGTACTAGTTGTATGTACTAGTTGTATGGAGTAGTTGTATGTACTCGTTAAATTTACTACCTGTGTACCAATTGTATTTACTGGTTCTATGTACTAGTTGTAAGTTCTATTTATATGTAGTAGTTATTTGTGTGTTTACTAGTTATATGTAGAAGTTGTGTGTACTAGTTCTAGATACTAGTTGTGTGTACTACTTGTAAGTATTTGTTGTATGTACTAGTTGTATGTACTACATGTAAGTACTAGTTGCATGTAATAGTTCTATGTACTAGTTGTAGTCTTAGTTTAGTGTACTAGTTGTATGTACTAGTTGTAGGTACTATTTAGATGTACTACTTATATCTGTGTGTTCTAGTCAAATGTACTAGTTGTTTCTAAAAGTTGTATGAACTAGTTATATGTAGTAGTTGTGTGTACTAGTTATAGGTACTAGTATTGTGTCCTACTTGTAAGTACTAATTGTATGTGCTAGTTGTATTTAATAATTGTATGTACTTTACCAGTTCTATATAATAGTATATATTAGTTATATTTACTAATTGTAGGCACTAAGTGTATGTACTACTTGAGAGTAGTAGTTGTATGTTCTAGTTGTATGAACTAATTGTATGTTCTAGTTGTATGTACTGGTTGTATGCACAAGTTGTATGTACTTGTTGCATGTACTAGTTGTATACACTAGTTGTATGTACTAGTACTAGTTATATTTACTACTTGTAGGTACTAGTTGTAGGCACTAATTGTATGTAGTAGTTTTATGTTCGATATAATTGTTTGAACTTCTTGTATGCACTAGTTGTATCTACTAGTTATGTACTTGTTGTATGTACTAGTTGTATGTACTATTTGTATGTACCATTTATATAGACTAGTTAAAGGAACTAGTTGTACGGACTAGTTTTTAGCTGTGGCAGCCCCTTATATGGTTTTCATTTGCTGATTACATACGGCTTCATGTTGTGGAAAGATATATATATAATACGGGTTCATATGCAACTATTATAACACTTATTTTATACGCCGATATATGTATAATACGAGTTCATACGTAACTATTGTTCCACTTAATTTATAGTCAATACATCGTTTTTGCAACTGGCGGCGTTCAGGAAGCTTTAGTTAACGAAGCTTTTCCATCGTTATTTATAAAGTTCAGGACACTTAAGCGTTCTCAATTGTTATTATTACGAATATATATATTAAATACCAACGATGCGGTCAAGTAGTTCGAGTTAATTCGGGGGGCGGCAGCCCAACGAGTTTTCAAACTCGAACTAGTTCTATATACTAGTTTTATGTACTCGTTCCATGTACTAGTTCTATGTACTAGTTGTATGTACTATAGTACGTACTAATTGTGTGCATTAGTTGTATGTACTAGTTGTATGAACTAGTTGTGTGTACTAGTTATATGTTTTAGTTGTATGTACTAGTTGTATGTACTAGTTTATAGTTATATGTACTAGTTTTATGTACTAGTTTTATGTACTTGTTGTATGTACTAACTGTTTGAAATAGATGTGTGCACTAGTTGTATGTTCTAGTTGTTTGTACTATTTTTAGAAATTAGTTATATGTGTTTGTAATAGGTAAATGTTCAAGTTGTATGTACTAGTTTTATGTACTAGTTGTATGTACTAGTTGTAGGTTCTTATACTAGCTATACCAGGTTCTAGGTAGGTGCTAGTTGTATGTACTAGATACTTGTTGTATGTCCTAGTTGTATGTACTAATTTTTTGAACTGGTTCTAGGTATTAGTTGTATTTACAAGTTTTGTGTACTAGTTGTGTGCACTAGTTGTAAGTACTATTTACTAGTTGTATGTACTAATTGTGTGTTCTAGCTATATGTACTAGTTGAATGTACTAGTATTATGTACTAGTTGTATGTACCAGTTGTATGTAATAGTTATTTGTATTAGTTCCATGTACTAGTTGGATGTTCTAGTTGTATGTATTAATTGTACTACTAGTTGTATATACTCTTTGTATGTACTTGTTGTAAGCACTAGTTGTATGTTCTAACACTAGTTAAATTTACTAGTTGGAGATACTAATTGTATGCATTAGATGTATGTAGTAGTTGTGTCTTCTAATTGCTTCACCTAATTGTATGTACCAGCTGTATGTACAAGTTGTAAGTAGTAGTTGTATGTACTAGTTGTATGTAATAGTTATATGTACTAGTAATATGTACTAGTTGTTTGTACAAGTTGTATGTACTAGTGGTATGAACTAGTTGTGTTTACTAGTTGTATGTACTACTTTTTTGTACTAGTTGAAAGTTCTAGTTGTATGTACTCCTTGTATGTCCCAGTTGTATGTACTCGTTGTTTGTACTATTTGTATATACTAATTGTATTTACTAGTTGCATGTACTAGTTGTATGTACTAGTTGCTACTTGCATATACTAGTTGTATGTACTAACACTAGTTGTATTCACTAATTGAGTTACTAGTTGTATGTACTGATGGTATGTAATAGTTGTATCATCTAATTGTTTGAACTAATTATATGTGCTTGTATGTGCAACTTGTACATACAACTAGTGCATACAACTAAATAAACTACAACATATAACTAGTACATAAGACTAGAAATATAACTCCTAAAATACATGTAGTAACTGGTTCTTACAACTAGTAAATACACCTTGTGCATACAACTAGTACCTACAACTAGTAAATATAACTAGTACTAGTTCATACAACTAGTACATATAACTATTAAATACAACTAATAAATATAACTAGTAGTAGTACATAGAACTAGTACATGCAACAAGTATATACACACAACTAGTACATACAACTAACACAAAGAACTAGTATATACCTACAACTATATCTTACAAATAGTTTATAAAACCAGTTCATACAATCAGTACATACAACTGGTACATACAACTAGTAAATATAACTAGTAATAGTACATGCAACTAGTACATACAACTAGTAATAGTACATGCAACTAGTACATACAACTAGTAAATACATTTACTACATTCAACTAGTACATACAACTACTACATACAACTAGTTCTTACAGCAAGTACATACAACTAGTATATACAATTTGTACATACAACTATTACATAACTAGTACATACAACTAGAATATACAACTAGTACATACAACTAGTATTTACAACTAGAACATACAATTAGAAAATGCAACTACTACAAACAATTGAGGACATACACCTAGAACCTCCAACTTGTAAATATAACTATTATATGCATGTACAAGTTCTAAGCACTAGTTGCATGTACTAGTACTACATTCAACTAGTACATAAAACTGGTAATGAGTGCATACCACTAGTGTATAAAACTAATACATACAACTAGTACGTACAATTTGTACATTCAAATACTACATACAACTAGTACTGCAACTAGTACATAAAACTAGTACATAAAACTGGTACACACAATTGATACATACAACTAGTACATACAACTAGTGTCATATAACTTTTATATATAACTAGTACGTACAACTAGTACATACAACTAGTACCTTCAACTTTTAAACATAAGTAGCACTAGTATATACAACTAGTACCTACAATTAGCACCTCCAACTAGTTCATACAACTACTACATACAATTGGAACATATACAACTAGAGAATACAACTAGTAACTAGCAAGTACAACTAGTACACACAACTAGTACATAGACCTAGTTACCTGTACATAAAAGTAGTGCATATAAATAGTACAAAGAACTACTACATAAAGCAGTAAATACACATATTACTAGCGTACATATAACTAGTACATACAACTAGTACATACAACTAGTATCTAGTATATACAACTAGAACCTCCCTAGTACCTAGTATAACTAGTAATAGAACCTACACCTAGTACAAAAAACTAGTACCTACAACTAATACATACAGCTAATACATACAACTTATACACACACCTAGTACATACAACTAGTACTTACAACGAGTTTAAACAACTAGTATATACAATTAGTTCCTACTTAAGACCTCCTATAACTAGTAGTAGAACCTACAACTATTGCATACAGCTAGTAAATATAACTAGTACATATAACTAGTACATTCAACTAGTACATCTAACTAGAACATACACAAATAAGTGGTCCATAGAAATAGTACATGCAACTAGCACATAAATCTAGTACCCACAACTAGTACACACAACTAGTTACTAGTTTATACAACTAGAACATACAACTAGTACATACAACTAGTACATACAACTAGTACATACAACTTTTAAACACACCAATTACATACCACTAGTACAAATAACTAGTACATATACCTAGTACACACACACATAAATGGTCCATAGAAATATTACATGCAACTAGTACATACAACTAGTACATACAACTAGTACTTATAACTAGTTCATACAACTAGTACATCGTACAACTAGTACATGAAACTAGTACATACAACTAGTACTTATAATTAGTTCATACAACTAGTGCATGCAACCCTTACACACAATTAATACATTCACCTAGTATATATAACTAATTTATACAACTAGTACAAAGAATTAGTAACTAGTACATACAACTAGTCCATACAACTAGTACATGCAACTAGTTCATACAATTATATCGAACATAAAACTACTACACACAACTAGTACATACAACTATATATATATATATACTAGTTGTATGAACTAATTGTATGCACTATTTATATGTACTACATATAGGTGTATGTTCTAGTCATAGGTTCTAGTTGTATATATGTACGAGTTGTGTGAACTAGTTGTAAGTACTACTTGTATATACTAGTTTTATGTAATAGTTGTATGTACTAGTTGAATGAACTAGTTGTATGTACTACTTCTATGTACTAATTGTAGTACTAGTTGTATGTACTAGTTGTATATACTAGTTGTATGTACTAGTTGTATGGTGTAGTTGTATGTAGTCGTTAAATGTACTACTTGTGTACTAATTGTATTTACTAGTTCTATGTACTAGTTGTATCTACTATTTAGATGTACTAGTTATATCTGTATGTTCTAGTCAAATGTACTAATTTTTTCTAAAAGTTGTATGAACTAGTAGTACATACTAATTGTATGTTCTAGCTGTATGGACTAGTTGTATGTGCTAGTTAAATTTACTACTTGTATACTAGTTGTATGTACTAGGTTTATGTTCTTGTTGTATGAACTACTAATATGTAGTAGTTGTGTGTATTAGTTATAGGTACTATATGTGTGTACTAGTTGTAAGTACTAGTTGTATGTGCTTGTTGTATTTATTAATTGAATGAACTTTACCAGTTCTATGTAATAGTATATATTAGTTATATTTACTAATTGTAGGCCCTAATTGTATGTACTACTTGAGAGTAGTAGTGGTATATTCTAGTTGTATGAACTAATTGTATGTTCTACTTGTATGTACTGGTTGTATGCACAAGTTGTATGTACTTGTTGCATGTACAAGTTCTAAGCACTAGTTGCATGTACTAGTACTAGTTATATTTACTACTTGTAGGTACTAGTTGTATGCACTAATTGTATGTAGTAGTTTTATGTTCGATATAATTGTTTGAACTTCTTGTATGCACTAGTTGTATCTACTAGTTATGTACAAGTTGTATGTACTAGTTATAGGTACTAGTTGTATGTACTAGTTTTATGCAATAGTTTATAGTTATGTTTACTAGTTTTGTACTAGTCATATGTACTTGTTGTATGTACTAACTGTTTGAAATAGTTGTTTGCACTAGTAGTATGTTCTAGTTGTTTGTACTACTTATATGTATTAGTTATATGTGTTTGTAATAGGTAAATGTTCAAGTTGTATGTACTAGTTTTATGTACTAGTCGTATGTAATAGGTAAATGTACAAGTTGTATGTACTAGTTATATGTACTAGTTGTATGTACTAGCTGTATGAACTAGTTGTAAATACTATTTATGAGTACTAGATATATGTGTTTGTACTAGTTATACGTACTAGCTGTATGTCATAGTTATATGTACTAGTTGTATGAAATAGTCGTAAGAACTAGTTATATGAACTAGTTGTATGTACTAGTTGTATGTACTAATTGTATTTACTAGTTGTAGGTTCTTGTACTACTTATACCAGGTTCTAGGTAGGGCCAGTTGTATCTACAAGATACTTGTTGTATGTACTAGTTGTATGTACTAATTTTTTAAACTCGTTCTAAGAATTAGTTGTATTTACTAGTTGTGTGTACTATTTGTATGCACTAGTTGTATGTACTAGTTTTATGTTCTAGTTGTATAAGCTGCTTTAATGTTCTAGTTGAATTACTAGTTGTAATTACTGTTAGTAGTATGTTCTAGTTGTATGTACAATGAATATGTACTAGGTATATATGTATGTACTCCTTATATGTACTAGTTTTATGCTCTAGTTATATGTACTAGTGCTATGCACTAGTTACTAGTTGTATGAACTAGTTGTATTCACTAGTTATATGACCTAGTTGTTGGGGAAACTCAGGGTCTGGACCCTACAAGAGCGAAGATCGGCTGAACGCAGGAAATTCCAGGAGCAAAACCACCTTTGGAATACCCAAAGGAAGTTCCGGATGAATGGCAATGTTCCAACCTCCAATGAAGCTCCCTCAATTGAGGTAGTAAGGGACTTTTGGACAAAGATTGTAGGTACTGTTGGTAAGGTCAACAAAGACAACCCAGGGGTGAAAGAATGGCTAAAGGAAACCAAAAAGAGGGTGGGTAGAACCTCCTCTGAAGGTCCCGATAGCATTGATGAGACCAAACTGAGGAAGGCCTTGAAAAAGGCAAAAAGCTGCTCTGCCCCTGGGCCGGATGGCATCCACACTTTTTGGTGGAAAGCACTCCCCTCTGCACAGTCTGCCTTGGCAGATGTACTACGGAGGGTGGTGAGCGGAGATCTGTCAGTCCCAGACTGGCTTACAAGGGGTCGCACTCTACTCATCCCCAAAAAGGTGACCCGAAAAGTGCGGCCAACTACCGACCTATTGCGTGTCTCAACACAATGTACAAGGCTGTCACAGCATACATTGCGTCAGAACTACTCACTTACACCTACACTAATGATCTTTTGCCTATGGCCCAAAGGGCCATGAGGAAAGGGAGGTGGGGCTGTGTGGACTGTCTACTGCTGGATCAATCAATCGGTCTAGATGCCAAAATTATGGGTAAGCCACTTAGTGTGGCATGGATCGATTATGAGAAGGCATATGACAGAGTCCCTCACAAGTGGGTGATGAAGGTGCTAAAAACCATCAAGTGCCCAGGTTGGATCAGGAGGTCTATAGAGCTCTTTTCCAAACACTGGGCTACTGTGCTTGAGTTGAGGACTGCGGGAAAGGTGGTTAGGAGCACCAGTTGTATGTACTTGTTGTATGAACTAGTTGTATGTAATATTTGTATGAACTAATTGTATGTACTAGTTATATGTGTATGTACTAGTTATATGTAATAGTTATATTTACTAGTTGTGGTTAAAAGTTATATGTACTAACTGTATGTTCTAGTTGTATGGACTAGTTGTATGTACTATTTGTAGGTACTAATTGTATACACTAGTTGTACGTACTCCTTACTAGTTGCAAGTACTAGTTGTATGCACTAGTTGTATGTACTAACACTAGTTAAATTTACTAGTTGGAGATACTAGTTGTATGTATTAGTTGTATGTAGTAGTTGTATATTCTAATTATTTGACCTAATTTTATGTACTAGCTGTATGTACTAGTTGTAAGTAGCAGTTGTATGTACTAGTTGTATTTAATAGTTGCATGTGCTAGTAATATGTACTAGTTGTTTGTACAAGTGTATGTACTTGTGGCATGAACAAATTGTGTATACTAGTTGTATGCACTACTTTTATGTACTATTTTTATGTTCTAGTTGTATGTACTAGTTGTATGTACTAGTTGTATGTATTATTTGTGTGTACTAGCTTTATCTACTAATTGTATATACTATTTATAAGTACCAGGTGAATGTGTCTGTACTATTTTATGTACTATCTCCATGTATTAGTTATACATACCAGTTGTATGAAATTGTTGTATGTACTAGTTATATGTACTAGTTGCAGGTGCTAATTTTATGAACTAGTTGTATGTGCTAGTTGCAACTCTATACTAGTTGTACGTACTAGTTGCATGAACTAGTTGTATGTAATAGTTACTAATTGTATGTGCTAGTTGTATGTCCTAGTTATATGTACTAGTTGTATGTCCTAGGGTAGGTACTGCTTTTTTGTACTTGTTCTATGTAATAGTTCTATGTACTATTTGAAGTACTAGTTGTATGTACTAGTTGTGTGTACCATTTGTAGGTACTAAATTTATGTACTAGTTGCATGTACTAGTTTTATGTTCTAGTTGTATCAACTACTTTAATGTTCTAGTTGAATTACTAGTTGGAATTACTGTTAGTAGTATGTTCTAGTTGTATGTACAATGTATGTACTAGTTATATGTGTATGTACTCCTTATATGTACTAGTTGTATGAACTAGTTGTATGAACTAGTTGTATGTACTAGTTATATGACCTAGTTTTATGTACTAGTGGGATGTACTAGTTTTATGTACTCGGTCTATGTACTAGTTCGATGTACTAGTTCTATGTACTAGTTGTGTGTACTACTTGTATGTGCTAGTTGTCTGTACCTATTAAATGTCCTAGTGTTTGGTTCTAGCTGTTTGTACTACTTGTGTCTACCAGTTGTATGTACCTGTTGTATGAACTAGTTGTATGTACTAGTTATATGTACTAGTTATATGTGTATGTACTAGTTATATGTACTAGTTTAATGTACTAGTTATATGTTCTAGTTCTATTTACTAGTTGTGTTTAAAAGTTGTATGTACTAATTGTATGTACTAGTTTTATGTACTAGTTGTAAGTATTAGTTGTATATATGTACTAGTTATTAGCTGTATGTACTAGTAGTATGTACTAGTTATATATACTAGTTCCATTAACTAGTTGTATCTAAAAGGTTTATGTAGTAGTTGTATTTCCGAGTTGAATGAACTATTTCTATGTACTAGTTCTATGTACAAGTTGTATGTACTAATTTCTACTTGTATGTACTAGTTATGAGAACTAGATTTATATACTAGTTTTATGTACTCGTTCTATGAACTAGTTTTATGTACTAGTTGTATGTACTATATGTATGTACTAATTGTCCCTATTAGTTGTATGTACTAATTGTATGTATGAGTTGTATGTACTAGTTCTATGTGCTAGTTGTATGTACTAATTGTATGTACTAATTGTATGTACTAGTTTATAGTTATATGTATTAGTTGTTTGTACTAGTTATAGTTAGTTCTTCTTGTATGTACTAACTGTTTGAAATATTTGTATGCCCTAGTAGTACATTCTAGTTGTGTGTACTCTTTTTGTTCACTAGTTATATGGAAATGTCCTGGTTTTATGAACTAGTTGTTTGTACTCTTTATATGTAATAGTTATATGTGTGTGTACTATGTAAAGTTGTATGTACTACTTTTATGGACTATTTGTATGTACTAGCTGTATGAACTAGTTGTAAATACTATTTATAAGTACTAGATATATGTTTATATACTAGTTATATGTACAAGCTGTATATCATAGTTATATCTTCTAGTTTTATGAAATATTCCTAAGAACTAATTATATGTACTAGTTATATGTACTAGTTGTATGTACTATTTGTAGTACTAATTGTATATACTAGTTGTATGTACTAGTTGTATATACTCGTTACTAGGTGCATGTACTAGTTGTATGTACTAACACTAGTTGTGATTACTAGTTGGAGTTACTAGTTGTATGTACTGATGGTATGTGGTAGTGGTATGTTCTTATTGTAGTAGGTAGTAGGTAGGTACTAGTTGAATGTACTAGGTAATTGTTGCATATACTAGTTGTATATGCTAGTGTTAAAAACTAGTTTTGTATACCAGTTGTATTTACTAGTTGTATGTACTAGTTGTATGTACTAATTGTATATACTAGTTATGTGTACTTGATCTATGTACTAGTTCTATGTTCAGGTTTCTAGTTGTAATTACTTGTTGTATGTACTAGTTATATGTAGTAGTTTTTTGTTCTAATTGTGTGAACTAGTTGTAGTACTAGTTGTATGTACTAGTTATGTCTAGTTGTATGTACTACCTGTATTTACTATTTCTTTGTACTAGTTGTATGTATATACTAGTTGCTAGTTGTATGTTCTAGTTGAATTACTATTTGTATTTATTGTTGTATGTGTTAGTAGTATGTTCTAGTTGTATGTACTATTTATTTGTACTATTTATATGTGTATTTACTGCTTATACGTACTAGTTGTGTGCACTAGTTATATGTACTAGTGGCGTAAACTAGTTACTAGTTGTATGAACTATGACCTAGTTCTATGTACTAGTTGTATGTACTAGTTGTATGTACTGCTTGTATGTACAATTTGTATGTACTAGTTGTATATACACGTTACCAGTTTCAGGTACTAGTTATATGCACTAGTTGTATATACTAGCAATAGTTACATTTACGAGTTGCAGGTACTAGTTGTATGTACTTATTGTATGTAGTAGTTGTATGTTCTAATTGTATGAACCAGTTGTATATATGTCCTATTTCTATATACTAGTTGTATGCACTCTTTACGAGTTGCATTTACTAGTTGTATGCACTAGTTGAACAAACTAGTACTAGTTATATTTACGAGTTGGAGGTACTAGTTGTATGTACTTGTTGTATGTAGTAGTTGTAAGTACTAACTGTATGTACTAGTTGTATATATGTACTATTTCTATGTACTAGTTGTAAGTACTAGTTTACAGTTGAATGTACTAGTTGTATGAACTAGTTATAAGTACTAGTTGTATGTACTAATTGTATGTAATAGTGGTTTGTTCTAATTGAATGAACTAGTTGAATGTATTGGTTGTATGTACTAGTTTTATACTTGTTGTAAGTACTAGGCGTATGAACTAGTTGTTTGAACTAGTTATATGTACTAGTTGTATGTACTAGTTGTGTGTACTAGTTGAATGTTTATGTTCTTGTCATACGTTCTAGTTGTAAGGACAAGTTTTATGTACCAGTTGTAAGTACTAGTTCTATGAAATAGTCGTTTGTAAAAGTTGTACGTACTAGTTATATGTACTAGTTGTTTGTACTAGTTGTATGTACTAGTTTTATGAACTAGTTGTGTATATTAATTGAGTGTACTGGTTGTGTGTAAATTTGTATGTACTACTTATATGAACTCGCTGTTTGTACTAGTTGTATGTACTAGTTGTATGTACTAGTTTCTTAAACTAGTTGTGTATACTAGCTGTGTGTACTAGTTGTATGTACTAGTTGTATGTACTAGTTGTATATGCTAGTTACTAGGTGTTTGTACAAGTGGTGTGGGATAGTTAAATTTACTAGTTGAATGTACTTGTTTTGTGTTCAAGTTGCATGTAATAGTTGTATATATTAGTTACTAGTTGTATGTACTAGTTGTATGTCCTAGTTGTGCGTAGAAGATGTCGGTTCTAGTGCTGGTTATACTACGTACTAGGTAGCTGCTAGTTTTATGCATTAGACAATAGTTGTATGTACTAGTTGTATGTACTAGCTGTGTGTACAAGATGTCGGTTGTAGTGCTGGTTATACTAGGTCCTAGGTGGGTGCTAGTTTTATGCACTAGATTATAGTTGTATGTACTACTTGTATGTACAAGTTACTAGTTGTATGTACTAGGTGTGTTAAAAAGTTGTTGTATGTACAAGTTGTATGTATTAGTTGTATGTACTAGTTGTAAGTACTAGTTATATGCACTAGTTATATGTGTATGTACCAGTTATATGTAGTGGTTGCGGGTACCAGTTATATGTACTAGTTGTAGGTACTAGTTGTATGTACTAGTTGTATGTACATGTTGTTTGAACTAGGTGTGTGTAAAAGTCATCTGTACTTGTTGCATGTACTAGCTGTATATACTGGTCGTATGTTCTAGTAGTATGTTCTAGTTGATTGTACTAGTTGCATGTAATAGTTACTAGTTGTACGTACTAGGTATATGTACAAGTTGCATGTTCTAGGGGTATGAACTAGTTTTATGTACTCGTTCTATGTAATAGTTCTATGTACTAGTTGTAGTACTAGTTGTATATACTAGTTGTATGGACTATTTGCATGTGCTAATTTCATGTACTAGTTGTATGTACTAGTTGTATGTTCTCGTTACTAGTTGCATGTACTAGTTGTATGCACAAGTTGGATGTACTAACACTTGTTGTATTTACTAGTTGTGGGTTATTGTTGTATGTACTATTTCTATTTAGTAGTTTTATGTTCTAATTGTGTGACCTAGTTGTAGCACTAGTTGTATGTACTGGTTAAATTAAGTTTATGTTCTAGTTAAATTACTAGTTGGATTTATTGTTGTATGTGTTAGTAGTGTGTTCTAGTTGTATGTACTATTTATCTGTACTATTTATATGTGTTTTTACTGCTTATATGTATATACTAGTTGTATGCACTAGTTATATGTACTAGTGGTATGTAATAGTTACTAGTTGTATGAACTATGACCTAGTTGTATATGCTAGTGGTGTGTACAAGTTGTATGTACATGTTACTAGTTGAAGGTAAGTTATATACACAAGTTGTATGTACTGGCAATAGTTACATTTACGAGTTGCAGGTCCTAGTTGTAAGTACTTGTTGTATGTAGTAGTTGTATGTTCTAATTGTATGAACCAGTTGTATATATGTCCCTTTTCTATGTACTAGTTGTATGTACTGGTGTCCAGTTGAATGTACTAGTTGTATGCACTAGTTGAACAAACTAGCATTAGTTATGTTTACGAGTTGGAGGTACTAGCTGTATGTACTTGTTGTATGTAGTAGTTGTAAGTACTAACTGTATGTACTAGTTGTATATATGTATTATTTCTATGTACTAGTTGTATGTACTAGTTTCCAGTTGAATGTACTAGTTGTATGTACTAGTTTCCAGTTGAATGTACTAGTTGTATGAACTAGTTATAGGTTCTAATTGTATGCACTAGTATTATGTACCATTTGCATGTACTAGTTGTATGCACTAGTTGTATGTACTAGCATTAGTTAAATTTTCCAGTTGTAGGACTAGTTGTATGTACTAATTGTATGTAATAGCTGTATGTTCTAATTGAATGAACTTATCGAATGTATTGGTTGGATGTACTAGTTTTATACTTGTTGTATGAACTAGGTGTATGAACTACTTGTTTGAACTAGTTATATGTACTAGTTGTATGTACTAGTTGTATGTTTATGTTCTTGTCATATCTTCTAGTTATAAGGACAAGTTTTAGTTGTATGTACTAGTTTTTTATACTAACTGTGTATACTAGCTGTGTGTACTAGTTGTATGTACTAGTTGTATGTACTAGTTGAATATGCTAGTTACTAGTTGTTTGTACAAGTGGAGGAAGGTTTTTAAGTCCATTTTGTTTGTTCAATGTTCTACCCAAAGGAAGAGAAAGCTAGAAAACGAAAGCTACCCGAGCATCCGCCATTTTTTAACAGATATATAAATGTATATATTTACAAAACTACAAACAGGAAGCCATACGTTAACATAATTTCTGAAAACAATATAGGGGCCCTTGCGGCGTCCCAATTAGAGACAACTAGAACATACAACTAGCACATACAAATAGTACATACAACTAGTATATACTTACAGTTAGTGCATATAAATAGTACATACAACTAGTACATATAACTAGTACATTCAACAATTTCACAAAACTAGTAAATTCAACTAGTGAATATAACTAGTTACTAGTACATACAACTAGTACATACAACTAGTGCATACAACTAGTATATATAACTAGTACATATAGCTAGCACATACAATGAGTACATATAACTAGTACATACATCAATTTCCCACAACTAGTACATAAAACTAATATATACATGGTACTAGTACATACAACTAGTACATATATCTAGGTACTAGTACACACAACTAGTACATATAACTAATACATACAACAATTTCACACAACTAGCACATAAAACTAGTACATATTATTACATACAACTAGTACATACAACTAGTACATACAATTAGTAAATACAGATTGTTACTAATACATACACCTGGTACATACAACTATTTCATACAACTGTTACATATAACCACTACATACAATTACTTACTAGTACTTACAACTAGTACGTACAATTAGGACATACAACTACTACATACAACAAGTATATACAACTAGTCCCCACAACTAGTAAATACAGGTTGTTCCTAGTTCTTACTTGTATATACATCTGGTACATACAATTTTTACATACAACCAGAACATACAACTAGTACATTAATCTAGTAACTACAACTACTAAATATAACTAGTATACAAAATTACACACAACTATAACATACCAGTAGTACCTATAACTACTTACAACTAGTACATACATCTAGTATAAAAAACTAGTACATAGAACTAGTTACTGCTACATACAACTAGTACATACAACTAGTAACTACAACTAGTAAATATAAGTAATACATACAACAATTACACACAATTAGTACATAAAATTAGTTCATATAAATAGTACATAAAACTAGTAACTACAACAAGTAAATACATCTAGTTACTAGTACATACGAAAAAGACACACAACTAGTACATACAACTAGTATTACAGAAAAAAAAGAAATTTTCTACAAAAATAGTGAAGATGGCACAAAAAGCACATAAACAAGAAAGGGATGTTACACAGTGAAGCGTTAGCTATATATGCATGAATCATACAACACCCTTGCTTGGAGGATTCTTGCATAGCTAATGCTTCACTGTGTAACATCCCTTTCTTGTTTATGTGCTTTTGTGCCATCCCTACATCTTCACTGTTTCTGTAGAAAATTTTTATTTTTCTCTAGTTTCTGTTCTTTTTATGGAGCATAAGCTAGGAATTCGATTGTATTTAAACCCATTTTGATTTCGTAATCTTCGACTGAATGTGACGTCATTAAAATGGAGATTTATTGAGGTCTTGATTCTGGGGCCATGAAAACTGTCATACTCAATAATAGCGCTATCGCTCTCGCTTCTGCAAAAGAATACAGCTCGGAAAATTTGCAATCGTTTCGTTTAACAATTAGTCCAAAAGCTTATATAGTTTTTTAGTTATGGCTGACGAAGAAGAAGAAGAATGAGAATAAGTAGAAGAATACGAAGAAGACAAAAATGGGAATTTTTAAAGTTTATTATTTCGCCAGCGGGACATATTCACCTGCCTTTAAGGTCTATTTAGAGTATGTATATTGTATATTTGGTTATACATAACCTTGTTTTGTCAATTTTCGGCCTCTTTCGGGATTTTGCTCCTATACCGATGTATGGGGAAAAGGAAAAAACCACGTCATCCCTACATAGGGAGTACTACCGTACTCGCTGATATTCTGAGGGTTACTAGTACATACAACTAGTACATACAATTAGTACATACACTAATCCATAGAGCTAGTACATACAATTAGTACATAGAACTTATACATACAACTATATACTACTTACAACTAATACATACATATAGATACTAGTACATCCAACTTGTACATACAACTAGTATATGAAACTAGTAACTACTACTAGTAAATAAAACTAGTACAAACAAACATTGCACACAACTAGTACATAGAAGTAGTACATATAACTACATTCAACTAGTTCAAACAGCGAATACGTAAACTAGTAAAACAATTAGTACATAAAACTAGTCCATATAATACATAAAAAAATTTAAATACAGCTAGTACTTACAACTAGTATATAAATACCGACTGCCACTCCTTCATACACCTAGTACATACAGCTAATACATACAACTAGTACATACAACTAGTAAATACAACTAACTGCTAGTATATACTATTAGTACATAAAATTTGTACATTCAACTAGCACATACATCTAGTTCATACAACTAGTTCATATAATTATTGCATCCACTACTTACTAGAACACATATACAACAAGTACATACATCAAGTACATACATCTGGTTATTAGTACATACGAAAAATACACACAACTAGTACATACAAGTAGTACATATAACTACATACAATTAGTTCAAACAACTAGTACATACAACTAGTATATTCTGATAGTTACTAGTACATACAACTAGTACATACAATTAGTACATACACTAGTCCATACAGCTAGTACATACACTTAGTACATATAACTAGTACATAAAACTACTTACTATAACATATAAACAACTAGTACATAGAACTAGTACATACAAATAGTACATACAGCTCGTATATAAAACTAGGACATAGAACTATTTTATACAACTAGTACATACAACTAGTTACTAGTACACACAACTAGTACATACAAAAAGTATATACAACTAATATATATAACTAGTACATACAGCTATTACATACAACAAGTACATATAACTAGTACATGCAACTACTTACAAGTACAAAAACTAGAACATACAATTATGATATACAACTAGTACATATAACAATTACATACAACAATTAAACACAACAAGTACATATAACTAGTACAGGCAACCATTTACTAGTACACAAAACTAGTATATATATACAATTAGTATATACAGCTAGTACATATAACTAGTACATACAATTACTACATACATTTAGTTATTAGTACATTCAACTACTACATAAAACTAGTAGCTACAAATTTAACTAGTATACAAAAAATCCACACAACTTGTACATACAAGTAGTATATATAACTACATACAACTAGTACACGCAGCTAGTACATACAACTAGTTACCAGTACATACAACTAGTGAATACAACTATTATATACAACTATTGCATATAACTAGTACATACAGTAATTTCATACAACTAGTACATATAACTAGGACCTATAACTAGTATATACAGCTAGTACATACAATTAGTCCATAAAACTAGTAAATACATCAATTTCCTGAAACTAGTACTAAAAACTAATACAGAGAACTAGTTCATACAACTAGTACATGCAACAAGGTACCAGTACATATATACAACTAATACATACAACTAGTACATACAACTAGTACATATAACTAGTATATACAGCTAGTACATACAATTAGTACTTAAAACTATTAAATACATCAATTTCCTGCAACTAGTACTTAAAGCTAATAGAGAGAACTAGTTCATACACCTAGTACATACAACTAGTTACTTGTACATATATACAACTAATACATACAACTAGTACATACAACTAGTACATACAATTAGTAAATACAGATTGTTACTAGTACATACACCTGGTACATACAACTAGTTCATACAACTGTTACATATAACCAGTACATGCAACTACTTACTAGTACTTACAACTAGTACGTACAATTAGGACATACAACTACTACATACAACAAGTATATACAACTAGTCCCTACAACTAGTAAATACAGGTTGTTCCTAGTTCTTACACCTAGTATATACATCTGGTATATACAATTATTACATACAACCAGAACATACAACTAGTACATTAATCTAGTAACTACAACTACTAAATATAACTAGTATACAAAATTACACACAACTATAACATACCAGTAGTACCTATAACTACTTACAACTAGTACATACATCTAGTATAAAAAACTAGTACATAGAACTAGTACATACAACCAGTACATACAACAATTTACTAGTATATACAATTAGTACAGACAACTTGTACATATAACTAGTTACTGCTACATACAACTAGTACATACAACTAGTAACTACAAGTAATACATACAACAATTACACACAATTAGTACACACAATTAGTTCATAGTAACTACAACAAGTAAATACATCTAGTATACAAAATTACACACAACTATAATATACCAGTAGTACCTATAACTACTTACAACTAGTACATACATCTAATATAAAAAACTAGTACATAGAACTAGTACATACAACCAGTACATACAACTATTTACTAGTATATACAATTAGTACAGACAACTTGTACATATAACTAGTTACTGCTACATACAACTAGTACATACAACTAGTAACTACAACTAGTAAATATAAGTAATACATACGAAAAATACACACAACTAGTACATACAAGTAATACATATAACTATATACAACTAGTTCAAACAACTAGTACATACAACTAGTATATTCTTGTAGTTACTAGTACATACACCTAGTTCATACAATTAGTACATACACTAGTCCATAGAGCTAGTACATGCAATTAGTACATAGAACTTATACATACAACTATATACTAATTACAACTAATACATACATCTAGATACTAGTAAATAAAACTTGTACATACAACTAGTATATACAACTAATTAATACATCTAGATACTAGTACATCCAACTTGTGCATACAACTAGTATATGAAACTAGTAACTACAACTAGTAAACATAACTAGTACATACAAACTTTGCACACAACTAGTACATACAAGTAGTACATATAACTATATACAACTAGTTCAAACAACTAGTACATACAACTAGTATAGTCTGATAGTTACTAGTACATACAACTAGTACATACAATTAGTACATACACTAGTCCATACAGCTAGTACATACACTTAGTACATATAACTAGTACATAAAACTACTTACTATAACATATAAACAACTAGTACATAGAACTAGTACATAGAACTAGTACATACAAATAGTACATACAGCTCGTATATAAACCTAGGACATAGAACTATTTTATACAACTAGTACATACAACTAGTTACTAGTACATATAACTAGTACATGCAACTACCTACAAGTACATACACTTAGAACATACAATTATGACATACAACTAGTACATATAACTAGTACAGGCAACCATTTACTAGTACATACAACTAGTATATACAATTAGTACATACAACTAGTACATAGAGCTAGTACATACAACTAGTACATACAATTACTACACACATTTAGTTATTAGCACATTCAACTACTACAACTAGTAGCTACAAATTTAACTAGTATACAAAAAATCAACACAACTTGTACATACAAGTAGTATATATAACTACATACAACTAGTACACGCAGCTAGTACATACAACTAGTTACCAGTACATACAACTAGTACATACAACTAGTACATACAACCATTATATACAACTAGTTCATATAACTAGTACATACAGCTATTTCATACAACTAGTACATACAACTAGTACATATAACTAGTACATACAGCTAGTACCTACAACTAGTACTTATAAATAGTATATAAAACAATGTCACACAACTAGTATATACAACTAGTACATATAATTATATACATACAACTAGTACCTACAACTAGTACACAGAATTAGTAAATACAGATTATTACTAACGCATACACTAGTACATACAATTAGTTCATACAATTATTACAAATATCCAGTACATGCAACTAATTACTAGTACTTACCACTACTACATACAACTAGTACATAAAGTTAGTAAATATAGTTTGTTAATAGTACATACACCTAGTACATACAACTAGTACATACAACTAATACATATAACTAGTACATTTGATAACTACATACAACTTCTACATATAATTAGTACATATAACAATTTCACACAACTAGTACATACAACTAGCACATATAATTACAAACAACTAGTACATACAACTAGTACATACAATATTAAAAAAAGATTGTTACCAGTACATACATCTAGTACATACAACTAGTTCGTACAACTATTACGTATAATAGTTGCTAGTACATATAACTAGTACATGGAACTAGTACATAGAACTAGTAGTTACAGATTGTTACTAGTACTTACACCTAGTACATACAACTAGTACATGCAACTACTTACTAGTACATAGAACTAGTACGTAAAATTATTACACACAACTAGTACATATAACTAGTACATACAACAATTTCACACAACTAGTAAATACAACTGGGAAATACAATTAGTACATACAACTATGTACTAGTACATACAACTACTACATTCAACTAGTAAATACAGAGAGTTACTAGTAGATACACCTATTATATACAGCCAGTACACACAACTAGTACATATAACTAGTTCATACAACAAGTATATACAACAAGTACATACAACTAGTACATATAATTAGAACATGCAACTTTTACTAGTTCATTCAACTACTACATACAATTAGAACATCCAACTAATACATGCATCCAGTTCATGCAAATAGCACATAAAATTAGTGCATTAAACTACATACCAGAACACATATACAACGAGTACATACAACTAACGACTAGTATATACAACTAGTATATGCAACAAGCTACTAGTATATACAACTAGTACTTAAAACTAGTACGTACAACAATTACACGCTACTAGTATAATTTAACCCGGATAATCTGCCCCCGTCTAATACGCACAACCCCCCAATCGGTCTGAGTTCGTATTAAACGAATTCATTTACATACTAGAAGTATGTATGTAATCTGCCAACCGCCAAATCCACCATCCGCCATTATTTTCTCGCCTCAATTGTACTTTGGTGTTTTAGGTGTTTTCCACTTTTGTAATCCGCCGCTTTCATCAACATTTTAATCGTACGAAATAAATCTTAGAGATTACCTCTAAACGTTCCAAAACTGACTTGAAAATTGCCCGATATGTGACTGTAAGAGGAAGAATTCGACGGCAACGCAAAAGTAAATATCGTTCATCGTTTTATTTAGCTGGTTATAATTAGAATTGCATAATTACGATATTTGGCTAATCCACCAAACTCAATATTCTGCCAAAAAAGTGCTTGAACGAATTGTGGCCGATTTTCCCAGTTACACTGTACATATAAGTACATACAACTATGTAATATTTACAACTAGTACTACAACTAGGACATAGTACTTGTACATATAACCTGTATATATAACTAGTACATACAAATAGTACATACAAATAGTCCATACAAGAAGTACATACAACTAATTAATACTATATAGAACTAGTACACACAACTGCTAACTGCAACTAGTAAATATACTTAGTAGATACAAAAATTACACACACCTAGTACTTTCAACTAGTACATACAAATACTTCATAAAACTAGTAAATATAACTGGTACATACAACTCCATAATAGTACATACAACTAGTACATACAACTAGTACAAACAACTAGTACATATAACTAGTACAAACAGCTAGTACATACAACTAGTACATACAATTAGTAAATACAGATTTTTACTAGTACATACACCTGGTACATACAACTAGTTCATACAACTGTTACATATAGCCAGTACATGTAACTACTTACTAGTACTTACAACTAGTACGTACAATTAGGACATACAACTACTACATACATCAAGTACATACAACTAGTCCCTACAGCTAGTAAATACAGATTGTTACTAGTTCTTCCACCTATAATATACATCTGATACATACAATTATTACATACAACCAGAACATACAACTAGTATATGCAACAAGTATATATAACTAATACATACCGCAATTTCACACAAATAGTAAATACAACTAGTACATATAATTGCTTACAACTAGTACATACAACTTGTAAATACAATTAGTAAATACAGATTGTTACTAGTACATACACCTAGTACATACAACTAGTACATACAACTAGTACATATAACTAGTAAACGCAAGTACTTACTAATACTTACATCTAGCACATACAGGTACTACATACAACTACTACATAAAACTAGTACATAAAATAATTACAAACAACTAGTATATGCATACAACTATTACATATAACTACATACAACTAGTGCAAACAACTAGTACATACAACCAGAACATACATCCAGTTACTAGTACATACAACCAGAACATGCCAGTAGTACCTATAACTACACACAACTAGTACATAAATCTAGTATAAAAAACTAGTACATAGAACTAGTACATACAACTAGTTACTAGTAAATACAATTAGTACAGGCAACTTCTAAATATAACTAGTACATAGAACAATTACACACAACTTGTACACACAACTAGTACATACAACTAGTCCATACTACTAGTACATACAACAAGTACATACAAGTAGTACATACAACTAGTTACTACTACATACAACTAGTACATACAACTAGTAACTACAACTAGTAAATAAAAGTAATACACACAACAATTACACACAATTAGTACATACAATTAGTTCATATAATTAGTACATAAAACTAGTAACTACAACTAGTAAATATAACTAGTACATACAAAAATTACACACAACTGGTACATACAAGTAGTACATATAACTACATACAACTAGTTCAAACTACTAGTATATAAAACTAGTAAAAACAACTAGTACATACAGCTTATGCCAAAAACTAGTACATAGAATAGGTACATCCAACAAATACATACAACTAGTTACTAATATGTACAATTAGTATTTACAACTAGTACATACAACTAGTACATATAACTGGTACATACAGCTAGTACATACAACTAGTACATACAAAAAGTAGATACAACAATTACACACAACTAGTACATACAACTAGGCCATATAACTACATACAAATTGTCCATACAGCTAGTACTTAAAACTAGTAAATACAGATTGTTACACCTTCATACACCTAGTACATACAACTAATACATACAACTAGTACATACAACTAGTAAATACAACTAGTAAATACAACTAACTACTAGTATATACTACTAGTACATAAAATTTGTACATTCAAGGAGTACATACATCTAGTTCATAAAACTAGTACATATAACTAGTGCATCCAACCACTTACTAGAACACATATACAACAAATACATACAACTAGCACATACAACTAGAACATTCAACAAGTATATACATCTAGTTACTAGTACATATGAAAAATACACACAACTAGTACATACAAGTAGTACATATAACTACATACCACTAGTTTAAACAACTAGTACATACAACTAGTATATTCTGATAGTTACTAGTACATACAACTAGTATATACAATTAGTACATACACTAGTCCATACAGCTAGTACATACAATTAGTACATATAACTAGTACATAAAACTACTTACTAGAACATATATACAACTAGTACATAGAACTAGTCCATAGAACTAGTACATACAACTAGTACATACAACTAATGCATACATGTAGATACTAGTACATAAAACTTGTACATACTTCTAATATATACAACTAATACATACATCTAGAACTAGTACATACAACTTGTACACACAACGAGTACATAAAACTAGTAACTACATCTAGTAAATATAACTAGTACATACAAAAATAACACCCAACTAGTACATACAAGTAGTACATCTAACTACATTCCACTAGTTCAAACAACTAGTACATAAAACTAGTAAACAAAATTAGGACATACAGCTTATGCATAATACTAGTACATAGAACTAGTAAATAGAACTTGTACATACAACTAATACATACAACTAGTCACTAGTATGTACAACTAGTGCATACAACTAGTACATACAACTAGTACATATAACTGGAACATACAGCTAGAACATAAAACTAGTACATATAACAAGTAGATACAACAATTACACACAACTAGTACAAACCACTAGTCCATATAACTACATACAAATTGTCCATACAGCTAGTTCTTAAAACTAGTAAATACAGATTGTTACTACTTCATACAACTAGTACATACAATTAATACATACAACTAGTATATACAACTAGTAAATTCAACTAACTACTAGTACATACAACTACTACATAACATTAATTCATACAACTAGTACATACATCTAGTACATACAACTAGTACATATAACTAGTGCACACAACTTCCTACAACACATATACAGCAAGTACATAAAACCTAGTACATAAAACTAGTACATACAACCAGTACATTCAACTAATAAATACAACAAGCACATACATCTATCTTGGTAACGGTTCATCTTTTGACTGTGGTAGCGTCTCTAGACGCTCCCAAAGTCGAAAGATGAACCGTTACACAGATAAGTTCGACGCAGTTAGAAGAAATCCTTATTCCATCACATACATCTAGTTACTAGTATATACAACTAGTACATAATACAAGTAACTTAAACTAGTAAATATAATTAGTGCTTACAAAAAATACACACAACTAGTACATACATGTAGTACATACAACTAAATACACCTAATTCAAACAACTAATACATACAACTAGTATATACTTAAAGTTACTAGTACATATAACTAGTACATACAACTTCTGCCTACAACTAGCACATAAAAATAGTACTCAGAACAAGTACATACAACTATTACATGCAACTACCTAATAGAACATACAACTAGCACATAAAACTAGTACAGATAAGTACATACAACTAGTACATATAACTAGTATATACAACTAGTATATACATACAATTAGTACACACAACTAGTAAATATATATAACAACATACAACTACTACATACAACTAGTACATATAACTAGTACATACAACAATAGCACACAACTAGTACACACAACCTGTACGTTTATATAACTAAATACAACAAGTACATAAAACTAGTAAATACAACAAGTACATACAACTGGTACTTACAACTAGTACATACATCTAGTAAATGCAACTATATATTACATACAACTAGTACTACAACTAGGACATAGAACTAGTACATACAAATAGTACATACAGCTAGCATATAAAACTAGTACATAGAACAATTGCACACAACTAGTATATAAATAAACCTATTTACATAAAACTACATACAACAAGTATGTGCAACAAGTTACTAGTACATCCAACTAGTACAAGTACATAAAATTAGTACATACAACTAGTTACTAGTATAATCCAACTAGTGCATATAGCTAGTACATCCAACTAGTACATATAACTAGTACATACAGCCAGTCCCTACAACTAGTACATATAACTAGTACATATAACAATTTCACACAACTAGTAAATACAACTAGTACATACAACAAGTACATACAATATTTAAAAAAAGATTGTTACCAGTACATACATTTAGTACATATAACTAGTTCATACAAGTATTACGTATAATAGTTGCTAGTACATATAACTAGTACATACAACTAGTACATAGAACTAGTACATAGAACTAGTAAATACAGATTGTTACTAGGACTTACACCTAGTACATACAACTAGTACATGCAACTACTTACTAGTACATAGAACTAGTACGTAATATTAATACACACAACTAGTAGATATAACTAGTACATACAACAATTACCCACAACAAGTATATACAACTATTACATACAACTAGTACATTTAACTAGAACATGCAACTTTTACTAGTTCATTCAACTACTACATACAATTAGAACATCCAACTAGTTCTTGCATCTAGTACATACAACTAGCACATAAAATTAATGCATAAAACTACTTACTAGAACACATATACAACAAGTATATACAACTAGTACATACAACTAGTACATACAACTAGTACATACAACTAGTACATACAAAAAAAACACACAACTAGTACATACAATTAGTATATATAATTATAAACAACTAGTACATACAACTAGTACATAGAACTAGTACATACAACTAGTACATAGAACTAGTACATAGAACTAGTACATAGAAATAGTAAATACAGATTGTTACAAATACTTATACCTAGTACATACAACTAGTATATGTAACTAGTTACTAGTACGTAGAACAAGTATGTAAAATTATTACACACAACTAGTACATATAACTAGTACATACAAGTCAAGTCAAGTCAAGTATCTTATTTAGACTGGGGAGGCCTTTAGCCATTGGCTACTATACTAGGCACCCAGTATTAAAATTGGGGGATGACAAAAATAGGGTAAGATGGGAATAAGAACATGAGGGGGAACAGCTGGTCGAAAATAAAAGGCCTAATTGTCATGTACAAGAAATAACTAGGGTGATAATAATACAGGAAATAATAAATACCAAATTTACAGGAAATGGGAGTGAGTATAATACATAAAAATAAATAAAATAAATTAATATAAATTAATAGGTTAAGTGTTTATAGAATTACCAGCAAGCACTGAGATCGTGGCCAGGGTTGAGGCTGTCTTTGCATCTGTAAGAAGTGATCTCCAGATGGAGGTGCCGCGGTAGGTGTAGGACAACTAGTAAATACAACAAGTAGAGACAACTGGTACATAAAATTTGGTATATACTACCAGTACATACAACTATGTAGTACTTACAATTAGTACATACAACTAGTATATACAACTATTACATATAACTAGTTCATACATTAATTGCATACACTAGTATACACAACAAGTACATATATTTAACTATATACAACTAGTACATACAACTAGTAAATACAACAAGTAGAGACAACTGGTACATAAAATTTGGTATATACTACCAGTACATACAACTATGTAGTACTTACAACTAGTACTACAACTAGGACATAGTACTAGTAAATAAAACCTGTATATATAACTAGTACATACAAATAATACATACAAATAGTCCATACAAGGAGTACATAAACCTAATCACTTCTATATAGAACTAGTACACACAACTGGTAACTGCAACTAGTAAATATACTTAGTAGATACAAAAATTACACACACCTAGTACATTCAACTAGTACAAACAACTAGTACATATAACTAGTACATACAGCTAGTACATACAACTAGTACATTAAATTAGTACATACAAAAATTACACACCACTAGTACATACAACTGGTACATATAAATACATACAACTAGTACATTCAACAAGTACATATGACTAGTACATACAAAGAGTACATAGAAATAGTACATACAACTAGTAACTACATCTAGTAAATATAACTAGTTCATACACAAATTTCACACAACTAGTATATACAAGTAGTACATATGCTTACATACAACTAGTTCAAACAACTAGTACATACAACTAGTACATACAACTAGTACATATAACTAGTACATACAACAATTTCACACAACTAGTATATATAACTAGTACATACAACAACTTCACACAACTAGTACATACAAGTAGTACATATAATTACATACAACTAGTTCAAACAACTAGTACATTCAACAATTTCACACAACTAGTACATACAACTAGTACATATAATAACTTAAAACTAGTACATTCAACTGGTACATATAACTAGTACATACAACAATTTCACACAACTTGTATATATAACTAGTGCATACAACAATTTCACACAACTAGTACATACAACTAGTACATATTATTAATTAAAACTAGTATATACATTCAACTGGTATATACAATTAATAAATACAGATTGTTACTAGTACCTACACCTAGTACCCACAACTCCTTCATACAACTATTACATATAACTAGTACATACAACAATTTCACACAACTTGTATATATAACTAGTGCATACAACAATTTCACACAACTAGTACATACAACTAGTACATATTATTAATTAAAACTAGTATATACATTCAACTGGTATATACAATTAATAAATACAGATTGTTACTAGTACCTACACCTAGTACCCACAACTCCTTCATACAACTATTACATATAACTAGTACATGCAACTACGTACTAGTACTTACAACTATTACATACCATTAGTACATACAACTACTACATACAACTAGTGCATATATCTAGTTACTAGTACATACAACTAGTACATACAATTAGTAACTACAACTAGTAAATATAACTAGTTCATACACAAATTTCACACAACTAGTACATACAAGTAGTACATATAATTACATACAACTAGTTCAAACAACTAGTACATTCAACAATTTCACACAACTAGTACATACAACTAGTACATATAACAACTTAAAACTAGTACATTCAACTGGTATATATACTTAGTAAATACAGATTATTACTAGTACCTACACCTAGTACCTACAACTAGTTCATACAATTCTTACATTTAACTAGTATTTGCAACTACTTATTAGAACTTATAACTAGTATATACTATTAGTATATACAACTACTACATACAACTAGTGCATATATCTAGTTACTAATACATACAACTAGTAAATACAACTAGTACATACAACTAGTTCATATAACTAGTACATACAACGTAAAACTAGTAGATACCACCACTACATACAATTAGTACATACAACTAGTACATACATATCTTTGGGATGGTACATCCTTTGACTTTTGAGCGTTTAAAAACGCAGTTGGTTTTTTCAATTCTTCGTCAAACGTTTCGACCCTGGGGGTCTTCCTCAGTGACTGATGGTTGAGTGGAAGAATTGCCTCTATTTATAGATGATGTTTCCCGCCATTTCCACTTCCTGTCATGTGACCCTCAGCAGAATGAGAAAAACAGGAAGTATGAATATTAAATCCTCTCCAGGCTTGATGTAACACAATGCCTTGATCTAAATTCATTCTCACCTGACTCTTCTGGATCCTGATGGCTTCTTTGACCCTTCTCCTTTGCCAGTGGGTTTCCCTGTCTGTAATCTTGGCCTTGTCCCAAGCAATTGAGTGGCCAGTCTTGAGGGAGTGAACAGCTATACCGTTGCTCACATCCCCCATCCTGACTGCTCGCTTGTGTTCTGCCAATCTCACTTTCAGGGTCCTTCCAGTTTCACCAATGTAGACTGCAGAACACTCAGAGCAAGGAATTAGGTAAACTACACCCTTGATATCCATAGGTGGTTGTGGCTGTTTTGGGTTGGATAAAACGGTTCTCAGTGATCTCTGCTTGGAGAAAATGGTCTGGATACCCATTTTTCTACAGCTTTTATCGATCATCTCACTGGGTCCCTTTATATATGGAATAAAGAGTTTGTGTTTACACTCATCCTCACTCCCCTTAGTCTGCCTTCTCCTGTTGAGCAGTCTGTGAGCCTCCCATTTAGGGTATCCATTAGCTTGAAGTACTCCTTCCAGGTGCTCCTTTTCTTTTTCCAAGCTACTGGAGTTTGGTCCACAAATCTTTTCGGCTCTGTCTTTGAGACACAGTGCGATACCAGTTTTTACCCTAGGGTGGTGATGAGAGGTAAAGTGAAGGTACCTGTCTGTGTGTGTTGGTTTCCTATACACAAATGTGTCCAAACTTCCCATGCACTTCTTTACTTGCACATCCAGGAAGGGTAAGGAACCATTGGTCTCCTTCTCCATGGTAAATTCGATGTTGCGATGTCTTCCATTGAGGAAACTCAAGAAGTCCTCCAGCTGCTCATCACCATGATTCCAGATGACAAATGTGTCATCCACATATCTCAACCACAACTTAGGCCTTATCACAGCAGCACGAAGAGCTTCTATTTCGAATTCCTCCATGAAGATGTTCGCTACCACCGGGGAGAGAGGAGATCCCATGGCTGCCCCTTCCTTCTGCTCAAAGAACTCATCACTGTACAGGAAGTACGTTGTCCTGAGACAGAGTTCTGTAAGATCCGCAATGGTGGATACATCCAAGGGTGTCCGTTGCTCCAAGTTAGGGTCCTGCGCAAGTCGTCTCCTGATGATCTCTAGAGATAGATCAATGGGTACTTTGGTAAATAGGCTCTTTACATCGAAACTGATCAACTTATCTTCGGTGTTCACATCCATTCCCCTGATCTTCTCGACAAAGTCATGAGAATTCCGCACAAAGTGAGAAGTTTTTCCCCATAGTGGTGACAATACCCCTGCCAGGTACCTGGAAAGGTTGTAGGTAGGGGAATTAATGGAGGAAACAATTGGTCTCAAGGGTACACTTGCCTTGTGGATTTTTGGTAATCCGTAGAGCTGAGGTGTGGAGCTGTTTTGGTTCTGAACCTTCTTCCTCAGATCAGAGGGGAGTTTGCCTTTTTTCTCAAGTGACCTTAGAACTTCAGTTACCTTCCGTTCTATCTTCATTGTGGGGTTTCTCTTAATGGCTTGATAACTCGTATCATCCAAGAGTGCCCTTATCTTCTGGTGAAGACCAAGCCAATAAGAGAAACCCCACAATGAAGATAGAACGGAAGGTAACTGAAGTTCTAAGGTCACTTGAGAAAAAAGGCAAACTCCCCTCTGATCTGAGGAAGAAGGTTCAGAACCAAAACAGCTCCACACCTCAGCTCTACGGATTACCAAAAATCCACAAGGCAAGTGTACCCTTGAGACCAATTGTTTCCTCCATTAATTCCCCTACCTACAACCTTTCCAGGTACCTGGCAGGGGTATTGTCACCACTATGGGGAAAAACTTCTCACTTTGTGCGGAATTCTCATGACTTTGTCGAGAAGATCAGGGGAATGGATGTGAACACCGAAGATAAGTTGATCAGTTTCGATGTAAAGAGCCTATTTACCAAAGTACCCATTGATCTATCTCTAGAGATCATCAGGAGACGACTTGCGCAGGACCCTAACTTGGAGCAACGGACACCCTTGGATGTATCCACCATTGCGGATCTTACAGAACTCTGTCTCAGGACAACGTACTTCCTGTACAGTGATGAGTTCTTTGAGCAGAAGGAAGGGGCAGCCATGGGATCTCCTCTCTCCCGGGTGGTAGCGAACATCTTCATGGAGGAATTCGAAATAGAAGCTCTTCGTGCTGCTGTGATAAGGCCTAAGTTGTGGTTGAGATATGTGGATGACACATTTGTCATCTGGAATCATGGTGACGAGCAGCTGGAGGACTTCTTGAGTTTCCTCAATGGAAGACATCGCAACATCGAATTTACCATGGAGAAGGAGACCAATGGTTCCTTACCCTTCCTGGATGTGCAAGTAAAGAAGTGCATGGGAAGTTTGGACACATTTGTGTATAGGAAACCAACACACACAGACAGGTACCTTCACTTTACCTCTCATCACCACCCTAGGGTAAAAACTGGTATCGCACTGTGTCTCAAAGACAGAGCCGAAAAGATTTGTGGACCAAACTCCAGTAGCTTGGAAAAAGAAAAGGAGCACCTGGAAGGAGTACTTCAAGCTAATGGATACCCTAAATGGGAGGCTCACAGACTGCTCAACAGGAGAAGGCAGACTAAGGGGAGTGAGGATGAGTGTAAACACAAACTCTTTATTCCATATATAAAGGGACCCAGTGAGATGATCGATAAAAGCTGTAGAAAAATGGGTATCCAGACCATTTTCTCCAAGCAGAGATCACTGAGAACCGTTTTATCCAACCCAAAACAGCCACAACCACCTATGGATATCAAGGGTGTAGTTTACCTAATTCCTTGCTCTGAGTGTTCTGCAGTCTACATTGGTGAAACTGGAAGGACCCTGAAAGTGAGATTGGCAGAACACAAGCGAGCAGTCAGGATGGGGGATGTGAGCAACGGTATAGCTGTTCACTCCCTCAAGACTGGCCACTCAATTGCTTGGGACAAGGCCAAGATTACAGACAGGGAAACCCACTGGCAAAGGAGAAGGGTCAAAGAAGCCATCAGGATCCAGAAGAGTCAGGTGAGAATGAATTTAGATCAAGGCATTGTGTTACATCAAGCCTGGAGAGGATTTAATATTCATACTTCCTGTTTTTCTCATTCTGCTGAGGGTCACATGACAGGAAGTGGAAATGGCGGGAAAAATCCTCTATAAATAGAGGCAATTCTTCCACTCAACCATCAGTCACTGAGGAAGACCCCCAGGGTCGAAACGTTAGACCAAGAATTGAAAAAACCAACTGCGTTTTTAAACGCTCAAAAGTCGAAGGTTGTACCATCCCAAAGATAAGTTCGTCGCAGTTATAAGGAATCCTTATTCTAGTACATACATCTAGTACATACAACTAGTTCAAATAACCAATGCAAAAAACTACATACTAGAACACGTATACAACAAGTTCGTACAACTAGTACATAAAACTAGTACATTCAATTAGTACATAGAACTAGTACATACAACTAGTACATTCAAAGAGGACATACAAGTAGTACATACAACTAGTTACTACTACATACAACTAATACATACAACTAGTAACTACAAATGGTAATTAAAATTAGTAGATACAAAAACAAAGAGTTGGAGTTTAAAAAACTTGTGGGGCCCTAGGCAACCCTGAGTAAACTCGAAATACTTGACTCGTTCTCATGGATATCCGGTAAACTGATTTCAGATCGACTCTTGTTGGCCGTCAATTTTTGCACAAGCTTTATGTTACATCGTTTTAGTTAGGAAGGTTTTTAAGTCCATTTTGTTCGTTCAATGTTCTACCCTAAGGAAGAGAGTACATACAACTAGTACATACAACTAGTAACTACAACTAGTAAATATAAGTAGTACATACAAACATTACACACAACTGGTACATACAAGTAATACATATAAACACATACAACTAGTTCAAACTACAAGTATATAAAACTAGTGAAAACAACTAGTACATACAGCTTATACCAAAAACTAGTACATAGAATAGGTACATACAACAAATACATACAACTAGTTATTTGTATGTACAACTAGTATTTACAAATAGTGCATAGAACTAGTAGAGATAAGTGGTTTCCGAGCCGGAAGGCGAGGCAAGTAATCTGGATGCCAGTCTCACCGTACGTGTGTATGTATGTATATATCTATATATATATATATATATATCTATATCCGTAGCATTTACATCACGACACCTCAGTTGTGCAATGTATATATATATATATATATATCCATAGCATTTACATCGCGACACCTTAGTTGCGCAAGAGGCACGCGGACTCGGAACAACTTTGTCCGCTTTGTTCACACTAGAGACAGATCAAACCTGGCTAGCCACTTGCGCATACGTAGACTAGCCAGAAGGATTAGCGAAGGAATGTGTAAAAAGTTTACGCGTGATTGCCACGAGCGCATAAGGAGCTTATTGCCAGCAGTGGCTGCACATCGGCTCAGATCGTTGAGATATCGTTTCACGCTGGGAATGCTTCCTCGCTGGACCTGTGTTTGTGTGTTTCCCGCAACTTCCTGGCGAAAAGGTTGCGACAGCCATTTTCTGCCCACGTCCGGTACGAAAAATCCCTCGTTACACGGGCACAAAAAAGCCAGCAGCTGTACAAGGGGGCGTATCTGTAGTCATCTGGCTTTGTGCGCTTAGTCTGTCTGGAATAGCATTACATATGTGTGTTCTGATCACTCTTCAGGGCTACATATACACTTCAGACTGTCAGACCTCACAACGAGGCTTCTTCTGCACCTCAGTGTATGCCCTGGTACATACAGCTAGAACATACAACTAGTCCCTACAACTAGTAAATACAGATTGTTACTAGTTCTTACACCTAGTATATACATCTGGTACATACAATTAATATATACAACTAGTACATCCAACAAGTACATATAACTAGTACATACAACAATTTCACACAAATAGTAAATACAACCAGTATATATAATTACTTACAACTAGTACATACAACTATTACATATAACTAGTACATGCAAGTACTTACTAGTACTTACAACTAGTACATACAGCTACTCCATCCAACTCCTACAAATAACTAGTATATAAAATAATTACAAACAACTAGTATATGTATACAACTATTACATATAACTACATACAACTAGTACATACAACTAGTACATACAACAAGAACCTACCTCCAGTTAATGGTACATACAACCAGAACATACCAGTAGTACCTATAACTACAAACAACTAGTACATAAACCTGGTATAAAAAAACTAGTACATAGAACTAGTACATACAACCAGTTCATACAACTAGTTACTAGTATATACAATTAGTACAGGCAACTTCTACATATAATTAGTACATAGAACAATTACATACAACTTTTACATACAACTAGTACATACAACTAGTCCATACTACTAGTACATACAACAAGTACATACAAGTAGTACATACAACTAGTTACTACTACATGCAACTAGTACATACAACTAGTAATTACAACTAGTAACTACAACTAGTAAATATAAGTAATACATACAACAATTACACACAATTAGTACATACAATTAGTTCATATAACTAGTACATAAAAGTAGTACCTGCAACTAGTAAATATAACTAATACACACAAAAATTACACACAACTGGTACATACAAGTAATACATATAACTACATACAACTAGTTCAAACTACTAGTATATAAAACTAGTAAAAACAACTAGTACATACAGCTTATACAAAAAACTAGTAGACTAGTAACTAGACGATACAACCAGTTACTAGTATGTACACCTAGGGTGTTGAACTATTACATTCAACAAGTACATACAACTAGCACATACAACCAGAACATTCAACTAGTACATACAACAAGTACATATATCTAGTTACTAGTACATATGAAAAATACACACAAGTAGTACATATAACTACATACAACTATCTTTGTAACGGTTCATCTTTTGACTTTGGGAGCGTCTAGAGACGCAGTTTTTTCGATTGTTCCTTCTGCCAAACGTTTCGACCCTGGGGGTCTTCTTCAGTGACCCCCAGGGTCGAAACGTTTGGCAGAAAGAACAATCGAAAAAACTGTGTCTCTAGACGCTCCCAAAGTCGAAAGATGAACCGTTACAAAGATAAGTTCGCTGCAGTTAGAAGAAATCCTTATTCCATTACATACAACTAGTTCAAACAACTTGTAAATACAACTAGTATATTCTGATAGTTACTAGAACGTACAACTAGTACATACAATTAGTACATACACTAGTCCATACAGCTAGTACATACAATTAGTATATATAACTAGTTCATACAACTACTTACTAGAACATATATACAACTAGTACATACAACTAGTACATGCAACTTGTACATACAACTACTATATGAAACTAGTAACTACAACTAGTAAATATTACTAGTACATACAAAACTTGCACACAACTAGTACATACAAGTAGTACATATAACTACATTCAACTAGTTCAAACAAGTAATACATAAAACTAGTAAAAACAATTAGTACACAAAACTAGTGTATATAACTACACTAGTACTTACAACTAGTAAATACAGATTGCTACTCCTTCATACACCTAGTACATACAACTAATACATACAACTAGTACATACAACTAGTAAATACAACTAACTACTAGTACATACTACTTGTACATAAAATTTGTACATTCAACTAGTACATACATCTAGTTCATAAAACTAGTATATATAACTACAGTGGACTCTCCATTAACGGACTCTCCCAGTAACCATCAGTCGCTTTACAACGTCTTCTATGCAGTCACGGTTTCTCCCGCGCATGTCGTTAATACGTTTTAATCTCCCAAATGCGGACGCTCTCAATACCGTCCAACAGACGCTTTAAAGTTCCCGATTGCGAACATACATACTAAATTCTCTCTATGAACGGACACAAAGAACCAGTAAATCAATAAAAGTACCAGAAACGTCTCAAACAACAAGCAGGCTAGTTTAAATGGGTCAGAAGTTCCTTTGCACCCTGCATGCACGAAACATTTTGGTCCAGTTAGTGTGTAGCAGCAAGGAACCTCCAGACCCAAACCCGCTCCACGATTGACTCGAGCATCAGTTATGGTTGCTATGATGGTGTTACACTCCCTTGCTAGAAATGGAGAAAACATTAGAGCAAGATTAGCAGGAATTCGAACTCTTCCGACTATCTCGCCGTCCAGGCAAACAACCACAGCGAATCTGTCCTTTGGATTTAATGGTTCGCACTGCAGTTGAAGTACCTGCCCTTCAAAAGGTGTCCAAACAGCTTAATAAATATGATGTAAAAATAACTTACTTATTTTGTTCACTGTAGATTGGTGCTTTTGTGATTGTAGCACTTTCATTAATGGATAGCAGTGTGTTAATTTGCTTATAATATGGTTTTCTAATACTTTCTGAGTTAAGGACATTTCCATACAAAGGACAAATGCTATCATCCCAGCCCATCCCTTGGATGGAGAGTCCACTGTAGTGCATCCACTACTTACTAGAATACATATACAACAAGTACATACAACTAGCACATAATACTAGAACATTCAACAAGTACATACAACAAGTACACACATCTAGTTACTAGTACATATGAAAAACACACAACTAGTACATACAATTAGTACATATAACTAGTACATACAACTACTTATTAGAACATATATACAACTAGTACAAAGAACTAGTACATAGAACTAGTACATACAACTCGTACATACAACTAGTCCATACAACTAGTACATCCACCTATTACATGCAACTACCTACTAAAAAATACAACTAGCACATAAAACTAGTACAGATAAGTACATACAACTAGTGAATATAAGTAGTATATACAACTAGTATATACATACAATTAGTACACACAACTAGTAAACATATATAACAACATACAACTACTACATTCAACTAGTACATATTTCAAGTACATAAAACTGGTACTTACAACTGGTACATACAACCAGTATATGCAACTATATATTATATACAACTAGTACTACAACTAATATATATAACTAGTACATACAGCTAATACATACAACAAGTACATATAACTAGTACATGCAACTACTTACTAGTACATACAACTAGAACATACAATTAACACATTCAACTAGTACATATAACAATTATATACAACAATTACACACAACAAGTACATACAACTAGTACATATAACTAGTACAGGAAACTATTTACTAGTACATACAACTAGTATATACAATTAGTACATACAACTAGTACATACAGATAGTACATACAACTAGTAAATACAACTAGAACATACAACTAGTGCATACAATTACTACACAAATTTAGTTATTAGTACATTCAACTACTACATAAAACTAGTAGCTACAACTAGTAAATTTAACTAGTTTACAAAAAATCCACACAACTAGTACATACAAGTAGTATATATAACTACATAAAACTAGTTACCAGTACATACAACTAGTACATACAACTATTATATACAACTAGTGCATATAACTAGTACATACAGCTATTTCATACAACTAGTACATACAACTAGGACCTATAACTAGTATATACAGCTAGTACATACAACTAGTACATAAAACTAGTAAATACATCAATTTCCTCCAACTAGTACTTAAAACCAATACAGAGAACTAGTACATACAACTAGTTCTTACAACTAGTTACTAGTACATATATACAACTAATTCATACACCTAGTACATACAACTAGTACATATAACTAGTACACACAGCTAGTACCTACAACTAGTACGTATAACTAGTACATAAAACAATGTCACATAACTAGTATATACAACTAGTACATATAATTATATACCTACAACTAGTACCTACAACTAGTACCTACAACTAGTACACAGAATTTGTAAATATAGATTATTACTAATGCATACACTAGTACATACAACTAGTTCATACAATTATTACAAATAACCAGTACATGCAACTATTTACTAGTACTTACCACTACTACATACAACTAGTACACAATCTGAGTAAATATAGTTTCTTAATAATACATACACCTAGTACATACAACTAGTACATACAACTAATACATATAACTAGTACATATGATAACTACATACAACTACTACATATAACTAGTACATAGAACAATTACACACAACTAGTATATACATAAAAGTATTTACATAAAACTACATACAACTAGTATATGCAATAGTTACTAGTACATCCAACTAGTACATCAAACTACTACATTCAACTAGTATATACAAATAGTCCATACATCAATTTCACAAAACTAGTACATAAAACTAATACATAGAACTAGTTCATACAATTAGTACATACAACTAGTTACAAGTATAATCCAACTAGTACATACAGCTAGTCCATCCAACTAGTACATATAACTAGTACATACATCTAGTACATACAACTAGTACATACAACCAGTACATACAACTAGTACATCAATCTAGTACAGTGTAACCCGGATAATCCGCCTCCGCTTAATAAGCACAACCCCCCAATCGGTCTGAGTTCGTATTAAACAAATTCATTTACATACTAGAAGTATTTTTGTAATTCTCCAACCGCCAAATCCGCCATCAGCCATTATTTTCTCGCCTCAATTGTACATTTATAGGCGTTTTCCACCTTTGTAATCTGCCGCTTTCATCAACATTTTAATCGTACGAAATAAATCTTAGAGATTACCTCTAAGCGTTCCAAAAGTGACTTGAAAATTGCCCGATATGTGACTGTGAGTGGAAGAATTCGACGGAAACGCAAAAGCAAATATCGTTCATCGTTTTATTTAGCTGGTTATAATTAGAATTGCATAATGACGATATTTGGCTAATCCGCCAAACTCACTATTCTGCCAAAAAGTGCTTGAACGAATTGTGGCGGATTTTCCCTTTTACACTGTACATATAAGTACATACAACTGGTAAATACAACAAGTAGAGACAACTGGTACATAAAATTTGGTATACACTACCAGTACATACAACAATGTAATACTTACAACTACTACTACAACTAGGACATAGTACTTGATCATATAACCTGTATATATAACTAGTACATAAACATAATACATACAACTACTTAAAAAATCTAGTTACAAGTACAAACAACTAGTACACACAATTAGTACATACAACCTGTAACTACATCTAGTAAATATAACTAGTTCATACACAAATTTCACAAAACTAGTATATACAAGTAGTACATATAATTACATACAACTAGTACATTCAACAATTTCACACAACTAGTACATACAACTAGTACATATAATTACTTAAAACTAGTACATTCAACTGGTATATACAATTAGTAAATACAGATTGTTACTAGTACCTACACCTAGTAACTACAACTAGTTCATACAACTATATACATATAACTAGTACATGCAACTACTTATTAGTACTGACAACTAGTACATACCATTAGTGCATACAACTACTACATACAACTAGTGCATATATCTAGTTACTAGTACATACAACTAGTACATACAATTAGTAACTACAACTAGTAAATATAACTACTACATACAGCTAGTAAAAACAACTAGTACCTACAACTAGTAAATACAACTAGTACATACAACTAGTTCATATAACTAGTACATGCAACTAATTACTAGTAGATACCTTTACTACATACAATTAGTACATACATCTAGGACACACAACTAGTTCATATAACTAATGCAAAAAACTACATACTAGACCACCTATACAACAAGTTCGTACAATTAGTATATTGTATTATATTAGTACATAGAACTAGTACATACAACTAGTACATTCAAAGAGTACATACAACTAGTACATTCAAAGAGTACATACAAGTAGTACATACAACTAGTTACTACTACATTCAACTAGTATATACAACTAGTAACTACAACTAGTAGATATAAGTATTACATACAACAATTACACACAATTAGTACATACAATTAGTTGATATATATAACTAATATATAAAATTAGTAACTACAACAAGTAATTATAACTAGTAAATACAAAATTAAACACAACTGGTACATACAAGTAATACATATAACAACATACAACTAGTTCAAACTACTAGTATATAAAACTAGTAAAAACAACTAGTACAAACAGCTTATACAAAACAAGTATTTGAGTTTAAAAACTCGTGGGGCTGCCGCCCCCCGAATATACTCGAACTACTAGGCCGCATCGTTGGGCTTTGATATACTATTCTTAATCCTAACGATAGAGGACGCTTAAGTGTCCTGAAAATTATAAATAACGACAGAAAAGCTTCCTTAACTAAAGCTTCCTGAACGCCGCCATTTGCAAAAACGATGTATTGACGTATAAATTAAGTGTTACAATAGTTGCGTATGAACTCGTATTATACATAAATCGACCTATAAAATGTATTATAATAGTTGCGTATGAACTCGTATAATATATATATTTATATATATATATCCGTAACATGAAGCCATACATAAATCGCGTTATGAAAACTATAGAGGGGGCTGCCACAGGCAGCCCCTAAAAAGAGTACATAGAACTAGTACATACAACCAGTTACTAGTATGTACACCTAGTACACACAACTAGTACATACAACAAGTACATACATCTAGTTACTAGTACATACGAAAAATACACACAACTAGTACATACAAGTAGTACATATAACTATATACAACTAGTTCAAACAACTAGTACATACAACCAGTTACTAGTATGTACACCTAGTACACACAACTAGTACATCCAACAAGTACATACAACTAGCACATACAACTAGAACATTCAACTAGTACATACAACAAGTACATACATCTAGTTACTAGTACATACGAAAAATACACACAACTAGTACATACAAGTAGTACATATAACTATATACAACTAGTTCAAACAACTAGTACATACAACTAGTATATTCTGATAGTTACTAGTACATACAACTAGTACATACAATTAGTACATACACTAGTCCATACAGCTGGTACATAGAATTAGTACATATAACTAGTACATACACCTATTTACTAGAACATATATACAACTAGTACATACAACTAGTACATACAACTATATACTACATACAACTAATACATACATCTAGATACTAGTACATACACCTAGTATATGAAACTAGTAACTACAACTAGTAAATATAACTAGTACATACAAAAATTGCACACAAGTAGTACATACAAGTAGTACCTATAACTACATTCAACTAGTTCAAACAACAAATACATAAAACTAGTAAAAACAATTAGTACACAAAACTAGTCCATATAACTACATACAAATTTTAAATAGAGCTAGTTCTTAAAATTAGTAAATACAGATTGCTACTCCTTCATACACCTAGTACATACAACTAATACATACAACTAGTACATACAACTAGTAAATACAACTAACTACTAGTACATACTACTAGTACATAAAATTTGTACATTCAACTAGTACATACATCTAGTTCATAAATCTAGTACATATAACTAGTGCATCCAACTACTTACTAGAACACATATACAACAAGTACATACAACTAGCACATACAACTAGAACATTCAACTAGTACATACAACAAGTACATACATCTAGTTACTAGTACATACGAAAAATACACACAACTAGTACATTAAAGTAGTACATATAACTACATACAACCAGTTCAAACAACTAGTATATGCAACTAGTATATTCTGATAGTTACTAGTACATACAACTAGTACATACAATTAGTACATACACTAGTTCATACAGCTAGTACATACAATTAGTACATATAATTAGTACATACAACTACTTACTAGAACATATATACAACTAGTACATACAACTGGTACATACAACTAGTAAATACCACTCGTACATACAACTAGTCCATACAACTAGTATGTACAACTAGTACTTACAACTATTACATGCAACTACCTACTAGAACATACAACTAGCACAAAAAACTATTACAGGTAAGTACATAGAACTAGTACATATAACTAATATATATCTACACTTACTACACACAACTAGTAAATATATATAACAACATACAACTACTACATTCAACTAGTACATATAACTAGTACATACAACAATTGCACACAACTAGTACACACAACCAGGGCGTATATATAACTAAATACAACTAGTACATAAAACTAGTAAATTCAACAAGTACTTAAAAGTGGTACTTACAACTAGTACATACAACCACTACACACAACTGTATATTACATAAAACTAGTTCTGCTACTAGGACATAGAACTAGTACATACAGAGAGTACATACAGCTCTTATATAAAACTAGGACATAGAACTATTTTATACAACTAGTACATACAACTAGTTACTAGTACATACAACTAGTACATACAAAAAGTACATACAACTTATATATATAATTAGTATATACATACAGCTCTTACATGCAACAAGTACATATAACTAGTACATGCAACTACTTACTAGTACATACAACTAGAACATACAATTATGACATACAACTAGTACATATAAAAATTATATACAACAATTACACACAACAAGTACATACAACTAGTACATATAACTAGTACAGGCAACTATTTACTAGTACATACAACTAGTATATACAATTAGTACATACAACTAGTACATACAGATAGTACATACAACTAGTAAATACAAGTAGAACATACAACTAGTACATACAATTTCTACACACATTTAGTTATTAGTACATTCAACTACTACATAAAACTAGTAGCTACAACTAGTAAATTTAACTAGTATACAAAAAATCCACACAACTAGTACATACAAGTAGTATATATAACTACATACAACTAGTACACGCAGCTAGTACATACAACTAGTTACCAGTACATACAACTAGTACATACAACTATTATATACAACTAGTGCATATAACTAGTAAATACAGCTATTTCATACAACTAGTACATACAACTAGGACCTATAACTAGTATATAAAGCTAGTACATACAACTAGAACATAAAACTAGTAAATACATCAATTTCTTGCAACTAGTATTTAAAACTAATAGAGAGAACTAGTTCATACAACTAGTACATACAACTAGTTACTAGTACATATATACAACTAATACATACAACTAGTAAATGCAACTAGTACATATAACTAGTATATACAGTTAGTACATACAACTAGTACATAAAACATCAATTTCCTGCAACAAGTACTTAAAACTAATAGAGAGAACTAGTTCATACAACTAGTACATACAACTAGTTACTAGTACATATATACAACTAATACATACAACTAGTACATACAACTAGTACATATAACTAGTACATACAGCTAGTACTTACAACTAGTACTTATAACTAGTACATAAAATAATTTCACACAACTAGTATATAAAACTAGTACATATAATTATATACATACAATTAGTACATGCAACTAGTACATTCAACTAGTAAATACAGAGAGTTACTAGTAGATACACCTTGTATATACAGCCAGTACACACAACTAGTACATATAACTAGTTTATCCGACAAGTACATATAAATAGAACATGCAACTTTTTACTAGTTCATTCAACTACTACATACAATTAGAACATCCAACTAGTACATACATCTAGTACATATTCTAGCATATAAAATTAGGGCATAAAACTACTTACTAGAACACATATACAACAAGAACATACAACTAGTACATACAGATAGTACATCCAACTAGTACATATACCTAGTACATATAACAATTTCACACAACTAGTACATACAACCAGTACATTAATTACAAACAACTAGTACATACAACAAGCACATACAATATTTAAATAAAGATTGTTACCAGTACATTCTATAATAGTTGCTAGTACATATAACTAGTACATACAACTAGTACATAGAACTAGTAAATACAGATTGTTACTAGTACTTACACCTAGTACATACAACTAGTACATGCAACTACTTACTAGTACATAGAACTAGTACGTAAAATTATTACACACAACTAGTACATACAACTAGTACATACAACAATTTCACACAACTAGTATATACAACTAGGACATACAACTAGTACATATAAATAGAACATGCAACCTTTTACTAGTTCATTCAACTACTACATACAATTAGAACATCCAACTAGTACATACATATAGTACATACAACTAGCACATAAAATTAGTGCATAAAACTACATACTAGAACACATATACAAGAAGTACATACAACTAGTACATACACCTAGTACATACAACTAGTACATACAACTATTAAATACAACTAGTACATACAAAAAATACACACAACTAGTAAATACAAGTAGTACATATAACTACATACAACTTGTTCAAACAACTAGTACATGCAACTAGCTACTAGTATATACAACTAGTACATGCAACAAGCTACTAGTACATACAACTAGTACATAAAACTAGTACGTACAACAATCACACGCTACTAGTACAGTGTAACCCGGATAATCTGCCCCCGCTTAATACGCACAACGCCCCAATCTGCCTGAGTTTGTATTAAACGAATTCATTTACATACTAGAAGTATATATGTAATCTGCCAACCGCCAAATCCGCCATCCGCCATTTTTTCTCGCACTATATAACTGTACATTTATAGGCGTTTTCCACCTTTGTAATCCGCCGCTTTCATCAACATTTTAATCGTACGAAATAAATCTTAGAGATTGCCTCTAAGCGTTCCAAAACTGACTTGAAAATTGCCCGATATGTGACTGTAAGAGGATGAATTCGACGGAAACGCAAAAGCAAATGTCGTTCATCGTTTTATTTAGCTGGTTATAATTAGAATTGCATAATGACGATATTTGGCTAATCCGCCAAATTCAATATTCTGCCAAAAAAGTTCTTGAACGAATTGTGGCGGATTTCCCCAGTTACACTGTACATATAAGTACATACAACTAGTACATAAAACTATTACATATAACTAGTTCATACATCAATTGCACACACTAGTACACACAACAAGTACATATATTTAGCTATATACAACTAGTACATACAATAATGGAATAAGGATTTCTCCTAACTGCATCGAACTTATCTTTGTAAAGGTTCATCTTTCGACTTTTAGAGCGTCTAGAGACGCAGTTTTTTCCAATTCTTCTGTCTGCCAAACGTTTCGACCCTGGGGGTCTTCTTCAGTAACTGGTGGTGGTCTTCAAAGTGTCTTCATTTATAGGCATTTTTTCCTGCCATTTTCGATTACCTCATCAGTGATGTCATCGGTTACCTCATTTCCGGAGGAAGGAGAGGTGAAGGGAGTTTTCATAAAAAAGGGTTTCCAACCACTTCTTTGTACAAATCCTTGATCTAAGTTCATTCTAACCTGACATTGTTGGATCTTCAGGGCTTCCTTTATTCTTCTTCTGTACCAGTTCTCTTCCCTCTCCACCACTGTGGCTTGGCTTCACTCAATTGGATGGCCGGTTTTTAGGGAGTGAACAGCTAAGCCATTGTTCACATCCCCTATCCTGACGGCACGTTTGTGCTCTGCCATCCTGACTTTTAGCGTTCTTCCAGTTTCTCCAGTGTACACTGCAGGGCAACAAGAACAGGGGATCTAGTAAACGACACCTTTAATATCCATGGTAGGCTGGGGTTGTTTAGGCCTAGAGAGGATACTCCTCAGTGATCTCTGCTTTGTGAAGATGGTTTCAATGTTCATCTTCCGGCATTTTCTGGAGATCATTTCACTGAGGCCTTTCACATATGGAATAAAAAGTTTACGTTTAGTGGAGCCAAGCCAGAGTGGTGGAGAGCGCATGTGGAACATGTCTACGAATTTCCGATTTTTGTAAATCGTCTTATTATCGCCTACAGAAGTGTCACATTCCAGGAGGAAGTGTCTTTAGCATGTGACCTGCGCGTGAAGCGGAGCACCCAGCACTTAAACGTCACCATTCATCACTAGTCGTTATAGATGTTAAATTATAGTATAGCGTAGAAAGGCCAACGACGGAGGAAGGCCCATAAAGGCCTACGTGACCGAAACGTTTTATTTTCCTTTTGATTATACTATGTTAATATTAAAAAAGAAGAATAGAACGTTTCGGTCACGTAGGCCTTAATTCATCATTATACTACGTTAATATTCAAAAGAAGAATAGAACGTTTCGGTTATGTAGGCCTTAATTCCTCAGCAATTATTATTAGCTGAGGAATTAAGGCCTACGTGACCAAAACGTTCTATTCTTTTTCTTTTGATTATGCTTCGTTAATTGCTCATACATTTTCGCCATTGATATTTACATAGATATTAGTAGACATGCAATATGCTTCCATTTTTATCCTAGAAAAGGTCTTCGGTATGGCTTCATAGCCCATATTTTCGAAATTGGCGACCATTTTTAACTCGGTGAGAGATCGTAGAGCTTCGGGGACCCTTTATTCGGATTCGGCGGCCATTTTTATCCTTGAAACGGTCTTTGTTACGGCTTCATAGCCCATATTTTCAAAACCGGCAGCCATTTTAACTCAGTGATAGGTCGTAGAGCTTCGTGGATCCTTTATTCGTATTCGGCGGCCATTTTTATCCTGAAACGGTCTTCAGTACGACTTCAGAGCCCATATTTTCAAAATCGGTGGCCATTTTTGACTCGGTGATAGTTCGTAGAGCTTTGGGGACCCATTATTCAGATTCTACTCCCATTTTTAACCTAGAAACGGTCTTAGGTACGGCTTCATAGCCCATATTTTCAAAATAAGCGGTCATTTTTAACACGAGTATTAGTCGTATAGCTTCAGGGACACTTTATTCGGATTCGGCGGCCATTTTTATCCTGGAAAAGGTCTTCGGTACGGCTTCATAGCCCATATATTCAAAATGGGCGACCATTTTTAACTCGGAAGGAGGTCGTAGAGCTTCGGGAACCCGTTAATCGGCTTCGGCGGCCATTTTAATCCTAGAAAGGTCTTCTTTACGGATTCATACACCATATTTTCGAAATTGGCGGCCATTTTCGACTCAAGGATAGGTCGTAGAGCTTCGGGGTCCCTTTAATCGGATTCGGCAGCCATTTCTATCCAAGAAAACTGTCTTCGGTAAGCCTTAATACCCATATTTTAAAATTCGGCGGCCATTTTTAACTCGGGGATAGGTCGTAGAGCTTCGGGGGATCCTTTAATTGAATTCGGCAGCCATTTTTATCCTAGAAACGGACTTCGGTACGGCTTCAAAAACCCATATTTTCCAAATTGGCGGCCATTTTTAACTCGGGGATAGGTCGTAGAGCTTCGGGGACCATTTATTCAGATTCTGCGACCGTTTTTATCCTAAAAACGGTCTTCGTTACGGCTTCATAGCCCATATTTTCGAAATTTGCGGCCATTTTTAACTCGGGCATAGGTCGTACAGCTTTGGGGACCCTTTAATAGGATTCAGCGGCCATTTTTATCCTAGAAACTGTCTTTGTTACGGCTTCATAGCCCATATTTTCAAATTCGGGGGCCATTTTAAACTTGGGGATAGGTCGTAGAGCTTCGGGGACCCTTTAATCGGATTTGGCAGCCATTTTTATCCTGGAAACTATTTTCGGGACGGCTTCATAGCCCATATTTTCGAAATTGGCAGCCATTTTTAACTCGGTGATAGTTCGTAGAGCTTCGGGGACCCTTCATTTCGATTCGGCGGCCATTTTTATCCTGGAAACGGTCTTCGGTACAGTTTCATAGCCCATATTTTCGAAATCAGCGGCTATTTTTAACTCGGTGATAGGTTGTAGAGCTTCGGGGACCCTTTATTCGGATTAGGCGGCCATTTTAATCCATGAAAAGGTCTTCGTTACGGCTTCATAGCCCATATTTTCGAAATTGGAAGCGATTTTCGACTCGAGGATAGGTCGTAGAGCTTCGGGGTCCCTTTAATCAGATTCAGCAGCCATTTTTATCCTAGAAACTGTCTTCGGTCAGGCTGAATAGCCCATATTTTCAAAATCGGCGGCCATTTTTTACTCTGGGATAGATTGTAGAGCTTCGGGGACCATTTATTCGGATTCAGCGGCCATTTTTATCCTAGGAACGGTCTTCGTTATGGCTTCATGGCCATTTTTAACTCGGTGATAGGTCGTAGAGCTTCGTGGACCCTTTAATGGGATTCGGCGGCCATTTTTATCCTAGAAACTGTCTTCGTTACGGCTTCATAGCCCATATTTTCGAAATCGACGGCCTTTTTCGACTCTGAGATAGATCATAGAGCTTCGGGAACCCGTTAATTGGATTCGATGGCCATTTTAATCCTGGAAACGGTCTTCAGTACCGCTTAATACCCCATATTTTCGAAATCGGCAGCCATTTTTAACACCGAGATAAATCGTAGAGATTCTGGGACCATTTAATCGGATTCGGCAGCCATTTTTATCCTAGAAACTGTCTTCGGTAAGCCTTAATGCCCATATTTTAAAATTCGGCGGCCATTTTCAACTCGGGGATAGGTCGTAGAGCTTCGTGGGATCCTTTAATTGAATTCGGCGGCCATTTTTATCCTAGAAACGGTCTTCGGTACGGCTTCAAAAACCCATATTTTCCAAATTGGCGGCCATTTTTAACTCGGGGATAGGTCGTAGAGCTTCGGGGACCATTTATTCAGATTCGGCGACCGTTTTTATCCTAAAAACGGTCTTCGTTACGGCTTCATAGCCCATATTTTCGAAATTTGCGGCCATTTTTAACTCGGGGATAGGTCGTACAGCTTCGGGGACCCTTTAATCGGATTCAGCGGCCATTTTTATCCTAGAAACTGTCTTTGTTACGGCTTCATAGCCCATATTTTCAAATTCGAGGGTCATTTTAAACTTGGGGATAGGTCGTAGAGCTTCGGGGACCCTTTAATCGCATTTGGCAGCCATTTTTATCCTGGAAACTATTTTCGGGACGGCTTCATAGCCCATATTTTCGAAATCGGCAGCCATTTTTAACTCGGTGATAGTTCGTAGAGCTTCGGGGAAGCTTCATTTCAATTCGGCGGCCATTTTTATCCTGGAAACGGTCTTCGGTACAGTTTCATAGCCCATATTTTCGAAATCAGCGGCTATTTTTAACTCGGTGATAGGTTGTAGAGCTTCGGGGACCCTTTATTCGGATTAGGCGGCCATTTTAATCCATGAAAAGGTCTTCGTTACAGCATCATAGCCCATATTTTCGAAATTGGCAGCGATTTTCGACTCGAGGATAGGTCGTAGAGCTTCGGGGTCCCTTTAATCGGATTCAGCAGCCATTTTTATCCTAGAAACTGTCTTCGGTCAGGCTGAATAGCCCATATTTTCAAAATCGGCGGCCATTTTTTACTCTGGGATAGATTGTAGAGCTTCTAGGACCATTTATTCGGATTCAGCGGCCATTTTTATCCTAGGAACGGTCTTCGTTACGGCTTCATGGCCATTTTTAACTCGGTGATAGGTCGTAGAGCTTCGTGGACCCTTTAATGGGATTCGGCGGCCATTTTTATCCTAGAAACTGTCTTCGTTACGGCTTCATAGCCCATATTTTCGAAATCGACGGCCTTTTTCGACTCTGAGATAGATCATAGAGCTTCGGGAACCCGTTAATTGGATTCGATGGCCATTTTAATCCTGGAAACGGTCTTCAGTACCGCTTAATACCCCATATTTTCGAAATCGGCAGCCATTTTTAACACCGAGATAAATCGTAGAGATTCTGGGACCATTTAATCGGATTCGGCAGCCATTTTTATCCTAGAAACGGTCTTCAGTACGGCTTCATAGCCCATATTTTCGAAATCGCCGGCCATTCTTAACTCGGGTTTAGGTCGTAAAGATTCGGGGACCCAATGATCCGATTCAGCGGCCATTTTATCCTAGAAATGGTCTTCGGTACGACTTCATAGCCCATATTTTCGAAATCTGCGGCCATTTTTGACTCGGGATAGGTTGTAGAGTTTCAGGGACCATTTAATCGGAATAGGCGGCCATTTTTATTCCAGAAACGGTCTTCGGTACGACTTCATAGCCTATATTTTCGAAATCAGCGGCCATTTTTAACTCGGGATAGGTCGTAGCCCTTCGGGGACCCTTTAAAATCGGGTTCAGTGGCCATTTTTATCCTAGGAACGGTACGACTTCATAGCCCATATTTTCGAAATCTGCGGCCATTTTTGACTCGGGGATAGGTTGTAGAATTTCAGGGACCATTTAATCGGAATCGGCGGCCATTTTTATTCCAGAAACGGTCTTCGATACGACTTCATAGCCTATATTTTCGAAATCAGCAGCCATTTTTCACTCGGGATAGGTCGTACAGCTTCGGGGACCCTTTATTCGGATTCGGAGGCCATTTTTATCCTACAAAATGTCTTCGGTACGGCTTCATAACTCATATTTTCGAAATCGGCGGCACTTTTTAACACGGAGCTAGGTCGTAGAGTTTTGGTGACCGTTAAATCGAGTTTGGCGGCCATTTTACCCTAGCAATGGTCTTCTATACGGCTTCATAGACCATATTTTCGAAATCGGCAGCCATTTTTAACTCAGATATAGGTCGTAGAGCTTCAGGGACCATTTAATCAGGTTCGGAGGCCATTTTTACCTAGGAATGGTCTTCGGTACGGCTCCATAGCCCATATTTTCAAAATCGGCGGCCATTTTTAACTAGGGGATAGGTCGTACAGCTTCGGGGACCCTTTATTCGGATTTGGAGGCCATTTTTATCCTAGAAACTGTCTTCAGTAGGGCTTCATAGGTCGTAGACATTCGGGGTCCCTTTAATCGAGTTCGGCGCCCATTTTTATCCTACAAAAGGTCTTCGGTACGGCTTCATAACGCAATTTTTAACACGGAGCTAGGTCGTAGAGCTTTGGCGACCCTTAAATCGAGTTTGGCGGCCATTTTTATCCTAGGAATGGTCTTTGGTACGGCTCCATAGCCCATATTTTCGAAATCAGCGACCATTTTTAACTCGGGATAGGTCGTAGACCTTCGGGGACCCTTTAAAATCGGGTTCAGCGGCCATTTTTATCCTAGGAACGGTCGTCGGTACGGCTTCATATACCATATTTTCAAAATTGGCGGCCATTTTTAATTAGGAGATAGGTCGTAAAGCTTCTTGGACCCTTCAATCGGCTTCGGTGGCCATTTTTATCCAAGGAACGGGTCTTCAGTATGGCTCCATAGTCCATATTTTCAAAATCGGCGGCCATTTTTAACTCGGAGAGGGGTCGTACAGCTTCGGGGACCCTTTAATCGGGTTCCGCGGCCATTTTTATCCTAGGAAAGGTTTTCGGTACGGCTTTATAGCCCATATTTTCGAAATCAGTGGCCATTTTTAATTAGGAGATAGGTCGTAGAGCTTCGGGGACCTTTTAATCGGGTTCCGCGGCCATTTTTACCATTGGCAAGGTCTTCTGTACGCTTCATAGCCCAAAGTTTCGAGATTGGCAGACATTTTACTTGGAAATAGGTTGTAAAGCTTCGGGGACCCTTAAATGCAGGTTCGGCTATATACAACACACAACTACTACATACAACTAGTACATACAAGTAGTATATACAAGTAGTACATACAACTAGTATATACATACAACTAGTACTACAACTAGTACTACAACTAGTACATACAACTAGTACATACAACTACAGTGGAACCTCTCTACAACGGACACTTTGGGAACTGAAAGAAAGGATGTTATACAGAGGTTTCCACTATTCAGAGGTTTTCATTGAAGTCAATGAATATATAAATATGAATATATATGATTAACACTAAACCAAAATGACAGTTTATAAAGGCTATAATGATAAACCAAAACTATTGTAACAGTTACTACAATAATATAGTATATAGTGTTATGCTAAAGAAAACAAGATACCATAGATGGTTAGATCCTGCCAAAAAATAGTGTCCAAACTTGTTTGACTTTTACTACTGTTAATACAAAAAGTGGTAACTACATCCAATAGCTAGTTTCGTTCGCGTCCCAGTAATGCCAAATTGAAAAAGGAGGCATGACGGCGTCTAGTCTTGTGAACGTGAACCAGACCCCTGGCAGTTCTTCGAACCTTTCAGGGGTGTGGTCCACAAGGCTAGACGGCCGCGGCACTAAATGAGTCTAGATCGTCACAGGAAGGATGTTAACTAGTGGGCACTTTGACGCCGAGTTAGCGCGGAGTCGTGCGATCTATCTTTATATAATTCATTTTAATACGATTTTACATCTTTTCCGTTTCTAGAGGTTTTATTGGGGCTATATCATTTCTTTAGCGTTCGTTATACGGGATATAGAGATTTCGTTATTCGGAGGTTACGTAAGTATGGAATCCTATGACAACTATTCGGGCCACAGAAAAATGTCTGTAGTAGAGAGGTTTCCGCTATTCAGGCAGTCCGTTATAGGAGGTTCCACTGTAGTTAACCATTTTATTATAATAAGATAATTGTACAATAATATGACTATATATAGATAATAGATTTATAGTTGGATAAGTTTATGTATATATAAAAACAATGTCAGATTCTAGCCTCAGAATTTGTTAGCTCGATAAAATCTGGTACACTTAGCTTTTCGGATTAGTGTCTGGATCCTCTTAGGCATGTCACGGCAGATCACAATAGTAAGAAATTGAGCATATATCTAATCCAGTAAATTGTAGTTGCGTATGGTTGCCTCTTCTTTTCTGAAATCATGTGTGCTAATCGTTTCTAATGGTTTGTACATACAACTAGTACATACAACTAGTACATACAACTAGTACATACAACTAGTACATACAACTACTACATATAACTATATAGTACACACAAGTGGTACATACAACTGGAACATATATACAACTACTAAATACGTTTAGTAAATACAACTTGTAAATATAACTAGTACATACAACAATTACACACAACTAGTACATAAAACCAGTACATACAATTGTACACACAACCACTACATACAATTGAGTACACACAACTAGTATATACTTACAACAGGTAAATATAACTAGTACTAGTACATACAACTAGTAAAAACAAGGAGTTCGAGGCGCCCCTAAGTAAACTCGAACTATTTGGCTGCTTCTCATAGATATCCGGTTAACCGATTTCCGATCGACTCTTGTTGGCCGTCAATTTTTCAAGGCCATATCTCGTAGAAAACGTTTTTACGCAAGCTTTACGTTACATAGTATTAGTAAGGGTGGTTTTTAAGTCCATTTCGTTCGTTCACTGTTCTACGCTAAGGAAGAGAAAGCTAATTTTAAGCTAGAAAACGAAAGCTAGCGGAACGTCCGCCATTTTTTGACAGATATATATATATATATATATACAAGACTACGAACAGGAAGCCATATGTTAACATAATTTCTGAAAACAATATAGGGGCGCCTGTGGCGCCCCAACAACTAGTAAATATAACTAGTATAGCACATAAAACTGGTACATACAACTAGTAAATACAACTAATACATACAACTAGTTTCTAGCACATATAACTGTTACATACAACTAGTACATATAACTAGTACAAATAACTACTATACCTAATACATAAAAAGTACATACATCTAATACATACAACTAGTGCATACAACTAGTACAAACAACCAATACAAACAACTAGTAAATATAACTAGTAAATATAACTAATATATATAACTAATATATATAACTGGTACTAGTGCATACAACTAGTATATATAACTATTAAATATAACTTGTACTAGTACATACAATTAGTTCATCCAACTAGCACATACAACTTGTACATACAACTGGTACGCAACTAGCACATACAACTAGTATAAGCAATTAGTACATATAACTAGTACCTACTTAGTACCTAGTTTTACTAGTACTAGAACTTACAACTAGTACCTATAACTAGTACCCAACTACTACATATAACTAGTACATACACATAAAACTGGCACCTATAAATAGTACATACAATTAGTACATACAATTAGTCCATAAAACTAGTACATACAAGTAGTACATGAAACTAGTACATACAACTAGTACACAGAAATACTACATAAAACTAATACCTATAATTAGTAAATATACCATGTACTAGTACATACAACTAGTGCATAAAACTAGTACCTACAACTAGTAAATATTACCAGTACTAGTACAAACAACAAGTTATTAGAACAAGTACCTGCAACTAGTACATAACTAATACATACAGTTATTACATACCACTAGTACACACAACTAGTACATACAATTAGTACATACAAGTAATACCTGCAACTAGTATATAACTAGTACATACAACTAGTACATAAAACTAGTTCATTAAGTTAGAACATACAACTACTACATACAACTAGTTCATACAACTATTACATTCAACTATATCATACAACTAGTACCTACAACTAGTAAATATAACCAGTGCTAGTATGTACAACTAGTACATACAACTAGTGCCTACAGTTAGTAAATATTACTGGTACTAGTACATACCTCTAGTTATTCCTACTAGTACATACAACTAGTACACACAACTACTGCATAACTAGTGCATACAACTGGTACATACAACTATTATATACAATTAGTACAGGAAACTATTACATTCAACAAGTCCATGCAACTAGTACCTACAACTAGTAAATATAACTTGTACTACTACATACAACTAGTACCTACAACTAGTAAATATAACCAGTGCAACTAGTGCCTACAGTTAGTAAATATTACCAGTACTAGTACATACCACAAGTTAATACTACTAGTACATACAACTAGTACATACAGCTATGGCATAACTAGTACATACAACTGGTACATACAATTATAATATAGAATTAGTACATGCAACTATAACATTCAACCAGTACATATAACTAGTACCTACAAATAGTTAATATAACTAGAACTTGTACATACAACTAATACCTACTTAGTATCTAGTGTTACTACTACTAGAACTTACAACTAGTACACATAAATAGTTCATACACCTAGTACGTACAACTAGTACATACAACTAGTGCCTACAGTTAGTAAATATTACCAGTACTAGTACATACCACTAGTTAATACTACTAGTACATACAGCCAGTACATACAGCTAGTACATAACTAGTACATAAAAATGGTACATACAATTATTATATATAATTAGTACTTGCAACTAGTACATAGACCTAGTACATACAACTAGGACATACAAATAGTACATACAACTAGTACATACAAGTAGTACATTCAATTAGGGCACAAAACTAGTTCATATAACTAGTACATAACTAGTACATACAACTACTACATACACCTAGTACATACAACTAGTACATACAACCAGTACGTACAACTAGTACAAACAACTAGTATATACAACTAGTTCATACTACTTGCACATACAATTAGTAGTAAAAACTAGTTCTTACAATTTGTACTTACAATTAGTACTTATGACTAGAACATTCACATATAACTGGTACATATAAACAGTACATACAACTAGTACATCAAACTAGACCTCCAACTAATTCAACTACTGAATATAATTAGTACTAGTACATACAACTTGTTCATACAACTAGAAGTACAACTACTACATACAACTACTACATACAATTAGTATATACACCTAGTACTTACAACTAGTTATTAGAACTAGTACATACAACTAGTACATAACTAATACATACAGTTATTACATGCAACTTGTACACACAACTAGTGCATAACTAGTTCATACAACTAGTACATTCAACTAGTACATATAATTAGTACATACAACTATTGCATTCAACTAGTACATCCAACTATAACCTACAACTAGAAAATATAACTAGTCCTAGTATGTACAACTAGTACAAACAACTAGTGCCTACAGTTAGTAAATATTACCAGTACAAGTACACGCCACTAGTTAAAACAACTACTACATACAACTAGTTCATACAACTAGTACATAACTAGTACATACAACTATTATATAGAATTATAATAAGCAATTAGTACATATAACTATTACATTCAACTTGTACATATATCCAGTACCTATAACTAGTTAATATAACTAGTACTTGTACATACAAATAGTACCTACTTAGTAACTAGTTTTGCTAATACCAGAACCTACAACTAGTACATATAACTAGTATTTGTATATACAAATAGTACCTACTTAGTAACAAGTTTTGCTAATACCAGAACCTACAACTAGTACATATAATTAGTACATACAACTAGTAAATACAACTAGTACATCAAATTAGTGCCCACAACTAGTACATGGAACTAATAACAAGTACATATACCTAGTTCATACAACTAGTACATTTAAGTGGTACACACAACTAGTACACACAACTAGTACATACAACCATAACATAAAACTAGTAGACACCAACTACTACATATAACTAGTATATTCACATATAACTGGTCCATATAAATAGTACATGCATCTGGTACATACCACTAGAGCATACAACTAGTACATACAACTATAACATAAAACTAGTACCTACAACTAGTACACACTACTAGTACATTCTACTAGTACGTATAACAAGTACAAACAAGTAATACATATAACTAGTACAAACAACTAGTACATACAACTAGCACATACAACTTGGCTAACAACTACTTCATACAACTTGTATTTACAACTAGTACCTATGATTGAAACATACACATTAAAATAGTACATGTAAATAGTACATACAACTAGGACATTAAACTAGAACTCCAACTTGTATTATATTTTACTAGTGCCTACTTAGTAAATAGATTAACTAGTACTCAAGCTTACTAGTACAAGTACATACAAATAGTCCATACACATATATATATAACTAGTACACACAGCCTATATTAGTACATATAATTTGTACCTACAACTAGTCAATATAACTAGTACTAGTACATACAACTAGTTAATAAAATGTATAGAAAATATAGCTAGTACAAACACCGAGTACATACAACTAGTACATACAACTAGTACATACAACTAGAACATATAACCAGAACATGCACATAAAACTAGTACGTTCAACTAGTTCATACATCTAGTAAATATGACTAGTACTAGTATATAAACTAGTACATAAAACTAGTACACACAGGTAGCAATGAGTACACACTACTAGTACATAAAACTAGTACATACGACTTGTACATACAACTAGTAAACACAACTAGTACATACAACTAGTACATATAACTAGTTCATACAACTAGTGCACACAACTAGTATACACAATTAGTGTATACAACCAGTACATTCAACTAGTCCTAACACCAGTTCATATCACTAGTACTAGAAAGTACTTCCAATTAGTACATAAAACTAGTTCATACAATTAGAACATACAAGTAGTACAATAACCCAGTACATAGAACTAGTACATAGAAGGACTACATAAAACTGATACATACAACTAGTACATGCAACTAGTACATAATAATTAGTACATAAAAATAGTGCATATAACTAGAACATAGGACGTTCAACTAGTACTTACAACTAGCAAACATAACTTGTATATACTACTTGCACATACAAAAAGTACATATAATTAGTACCTAAAACTAGTAAATATAACTAGTTCTAGTACAAACAACTGGTAAAGTACATACAATTAGTACATACAACTAATACATATAACTAGTACATACAACAATTACCCACAACTTGTCCATACATCTAATACATATAATTAGATCATACAACCAGTGGGTACAACTAGTATTAAGCACATACAACTAGTACTTCCCTAGTACATAGTATAACTAGTCTTAGAACCTAAAACTAGAACATACAAATAGTGCATACAAATAGAATATACAACCAATAGGTACAACTAGCACATATAACTGGTCCACACAACTACTACATATAACTAATATATGTAAATAATACATACATCTAGAGCATAAAACTAGTATATACAACTTGTGCATACAACTGATTCATATCTAGTGCATACAACTAGTACATACAACTTGTACATACAACTGATTCATATCTAGTGCATACACCTAGTACATACAGCTAGTGCATACAACTAGTACTTATAACTAGTTCACAAACATATAACTAGTACATGCAAATTTTAAATACAACTCAACTACTATATACAACTAGTTCATAAACTAGTACATACAACTAGTACATAAAACTAGTTTCTAGTACATACAACTAGTACCTTCCTAGTACCTAGTATAACATGTACAAGAATCTACAACAAGTACATAAAACTAGTACATACAACTAGAACATACAACTAGTACAAAGCTAGTACAAACAACTAGTATATAAAAGGAAACTCCTGCAGTGTAACCACTTTGACTGTATAAGTCTTTTGTTACATACCTATACCTACCTACATATAGCCACTCAAAATGACTAGTGCAACCTTACAAAACTATAGATGTTGCTTTTGTAGAGTGTTTGTAGATCAAAGGGATTCCACTAAATATAATTTTAAACCATTCTAATCTTCCCATATCCACATATAATGTAAACAAATTAAATGTAACTGCTCTTGAGATTTTAATGACATCACAACAACACAAGGTGATAGAGAGATAGTTACTAACTTAAACTAATACTTCAGTTGAGCTGTGAAAATGAATACTCCTTCATATACACTTTAACACCAATAAACTGATTAACTATCTGATACAGTAACCTAGATCCTAATGGTGACCTGGTATACACAGCAGGATCCAAAATTCAGAAATTACACCTTATCTATATTATAACTTATCTATAATGTGACTGACCATGATAAAAGGTACATATTGGTGCAACTTTACGGAAATTTTACTTACTGGAAGAATGCCATTTTTATTGTATATACAAAACAATGGGATATAAATAACTAAAATTAATGTATTACATCTTTATTATACATATAGAGTTGTACGAGAAAACTAAACTAAACTTTCTCGTCTTTATGCAATAATAAATAGTTCAAACCACAATAACTTAAAATTTGTAACAAATATGACACTTTTGATTATGGTATTCATTAACACTACAGAATTCTATTGAATGATACAAAAACACATTTCCGTCAGAAAACCAAAAGTGTATACCTTTTCACACATGGACGGTCACATATGACTATATAAGAAAATACACACACTGAAATATACTTAACAGAATATTGACTTATTCTTTGTGGATACTCTCTTGTACTAACCTCCTAACCTCTTCCCTAACTCAGAGGGTTCACCAAATATATCTTGGTATGCCCATGCTACAGAGTCTGAAATAGATCCATAATAGTAAAAGTCTTTAAGTCTGTCAGTAAAGTGTCCTCTTGTTGCTCTAGTATATTCTGTATATTTCTCAACTTCTCCAAGTACAACTAATGAAAGGACCATGCAGGAATAGGATGTAAAGATTACTTCAACATTAGAGGTTCAGTGGATAACACTTTCCCTAACCTTTCAATTTCTGCAACAATACACCTTCTTCATGGATATCATGGTACTGTTTAAATTCAAAATTATTAAAGGAAATAATCTCTGCTACCACCAAAGAGACTGTATGAAGATATGAAACCATTACCTTCACACATTCAGTATTCATACATCACTTGTATACTTACAACAGAGGTGGGATGGTAGCTTCTGTAGAATTTGTAATCTGTTCAGGTATCCTTTACTAGTCAGATCAACAAGAGCTCCAGGCAGATGTAAATCTTTACTTTGATACAATACTTTGGACAGAACTGTATCAATGTTGTACATGTAACAGAGATGTGATATTAATTGAGCATCAAATGATAATCAATTGGAAACTAAGTGATTGTAAACACATTCATAATAACGAACCACTTTACTGAATCAAGTTTAATGGATTGGAGGTTTTATAAATTGGCTTATCAATAGTTGAATGCTTAGTACATTCTCATTTTGACATTACAAAAGGCTATAAATAGACACAGGTAGAGTATATACAATTTAGCTCAAGTGTGGCAGCTGAACTGAACATGTAAGGTTGACAGTTTTACACACAGGTTACTCTAGCTAACAGACTGACTCACCTTGTAATGCTAGAAAGGCCTCCCTGTCAAAGTGCTCCTTTTCAAGATATTGAATCACTTTTTTGATATCTTCATATGGCTTAACCCACAGACATGAGACTAGCCTCAGTTTCCATTCCCATCTATCTGAGACTACATATTTGCACCCATCCTCATCCAAGACCTTTGCTTTGTGCTGACAATACAGCAGAACTGATAAAGAGAACAGTTGTGGTTAGTACTAGTGATACATTTTAAAATTGAACTTTGCTGAACTCCACTCAAGCTGAAGGTGCAGTTTTACTTTTGAGATTTTTTTGGGGCAGCCCCTATAGTGTTTTCATAACGCGATTTATGTATGGCTTCATGTTACGGATATATATATACAGTGGAACCTCGCTTAACGACCACCTCAGTATTAAGACCACCTCAAAATTGCAACACATTTTTTTGGTCCCGAGTAATTCTTGTATCTCACGCTGTACTTCAGGTGTTCAGAAAAGCGACCACCTCGGAATTCACTTTTACGACCACTATTTTCGGACCAATATTATTAAAATAACCAGCAAATAACCTCGGTATAACGACCAGGTGTGAAAACAAAGTTGGAGTTCCGGTCGTCGCCAATGCCATATCTCATAGTAAAACGTTTGTGCAAGCTTTACCTTAGTAAAAGTGTTTTCTAAATCCCTTTCGCTGGTTCAATGCTCGACATTAAGGAAGAAAAAGCTTATTTTTAAGATAGAAAACGAAGGCCAGCTGAGCGTCCGCCATTTTGTTGACAGATATTTCCTACGTGTACATGTACGTAATAATTTCAGAATTAGGACCACCTCAAAATTAAGACCAAAAAATGTGGTCCCAAAGGTGGTCGCATTTGTGAGGTTCCACTGTATATATATATACAGTGCAAGTTACAATATACTAAGGTAATCTAATATAATATATATAATATATATAATTAATATAATATAATATAATATAATTAATTAATTCATATGGCTCCAAGAAAGAACCTAAAAACAAAATGGGCATATCATGGACATCATATACGTATATAAAGGCCTTGGCCTTTTATGTCCCTCGTGTACAAGTTACAAAATGGTCTCTAACCCTGTTGATTATGCCCATGCATGCAACCAACCGTCGGTGTTCTTAGCTCCCTCACAAGGCAAATCAAATCTGCTGTGGTTATTAGCTGAGACCCCTTTAATACTGGAGCCTTTGTTGATATATGGCATGCAGATGCATCATCTTCAGTCTACACTAAGGTGTGAAAAGGTAATTGGTAGGCCATGTGTTCTACCTTGCAATTGGCTGATCTGTATCAACTACTACTCTCTATGCAGTAGTTGAGGATTTCAAAGCCTGCAACAGTACTAGTGTGACAAAAGTCTTGTACTGTTTAAAATACTGATTATCCTAGGGATCACTTGGATCTCTTTAAATTTGTAACTTGCACTATGTAGCTAGTATATATATAAATATATATATAATACGAGTTCATACGCAACTATTATAACACATTTTATACGTCGATATATGTATAATACGAGTTCATACGCAACTATTAAAACACTTAATTTATACATCAATACATCATTTTGCAAATGGCGGCGTTCAGGAAGCTTTAGTTAACGAAGCTTTTCTGTCGCTATTTATAATTTTCAGGACACTTAAGCGTCCTCAATCGTTAGGATTAAGAATAATGTATTAAAGCCCAACGATGCGGCCAAGTAGTTCGAGTAAATTCGGGGGGCGGCAGCCCCACGAGTTTTTAAACTCAAACTACTTGTTTATCCTGTGTAACTATTACTTCATAAGTCATTAAAATGGTCCTGAGATTATATCTGAAATTAAAATGTATGGCTATTTCCAATTTCAGTTGTGTCAATACATGTTTATGCAGAATAGTTTTGAAAGTTACATTATCAATATATACTTATACAGACTGACCGTAGCTACAATTTAAGAAACACATAAAGTCTAATTTAACACTAGTACATATATACGTACATACTAAATAAAGAATACAAGAAAATCTAAGAAACAGTTCTATCCCTCATATGCAGATTAACCATATCTATAGATAATTTAGGTAGCAAAGTAATATCCTTTCTATAATGGTACTTACTTTGTATTGTTTCCGGAGTAAACAAAATATCACTTAATTAAAAACAATGTACTCAGTGGGAAAAGCTTGTATCTCAGTCATTTAAAGCTTGAGAAGTGTGTATTTGATCTGCATACTGTATGTAGAAACAACACAGTATGGTTGTATGTGAATGTTAAACCTTACCTTTTAGCTTTGATACTTCTGTACTATTCTTTTCGTGTCGCCTTAACAACTCTTCAATCCTCTCCATATCTGAGACTGATTTGTTAGAAGCATTTATAAAACCATCATATCTGTACTTTCTTATTTCATCTTCTGTGAGCAATCTCTCTTCATATAGTGTTTTGAATGCTATATACAGTATATACAGGAAGAAACTAGACAGAATATAGTTCAAATACAATACATACATTGGCAAGCTGAACAGCTTATTAATGGTTGTACGTAAATATGTAAATATGAAGACCCTTATAATATACATAGAAGTCGATATTAAGACGGTTTAATGGGTGAAAGTTTATCAACACAATTAGATTATAATTTAGTTGGAAATTGAAACAAACTGTAGGAATATTTTAACATTTAATCGATTAGAAATGTTTAATCTCTATGATATCAAAACAAGTTCTATACAAATCAGCAAATAATCCATGTAAAATGGCTATTTAATTGGACTTTTTATTTTGTTATTAAAATAATATCATGTTAATTGTCAAATACTAAAACTTGGAACTGTTTCACAACAGTAAGATCACAATAACATAAGAATATGTATACTTATTCTTCAAACACTGCAGGTAATCACTGTCAAACCTCTCCTTCTCAAGGAACTGGACTGTTTCTTGGATATTTTCAATTGCTTTGACAGACAAATGAGATACAAGCTTCCTTTTCCAATTTGGAAATCCAGCTAAAGCTATATCTTTACACTCCACTTCACTTAGGACTTTGTCTTCATGACGAAAATGATGCAAAACTGTTGAAAGAACAAACATTTTACTGACACAGATGAAAAGAAGACAGAGTCAATGTAACCTTGAATAAATCATTAACAGGTGCACATACCTTTATACTCAAACTTAAGTGACTTTACTAAATAACATGAAACACACTGACACATACATTAGTGGAGAAACATTAGTTTAACTAGAGTGTTATCACATTTCTATAGAAAACATCCTTCAATATTACGCAAGTCATTGAGGCATGCACCTTGTATCCTACTATCGACACTATCTAGATTAGCTGAAGATAATATATATGCTTGCTATACCATTCTGCCACCTCATAGCTAGATTTGGCCATAATTGGGTACTTTCTCAATACATGTATAAAAGAATTTGATGTTTCACTACATTCTTAAATTCTTACATTAGAAACGTTTAATCTTCTACAAGAACTTGCACATTTGGGGTCCCATGCCATATTCAACAAATCACATTACAGTAAAACCTCTAATAGCGGACTCTCCGAAAAGCGGACAACCTCTGTACAGCGGACAAATCTTACGCCACCGATTGACTTTCCTATAGAACTAGTACATTGCAAACCTCCGAGTAGCCGCACCTCCGAACTCCGAACAACGGACACTGACCAAGCCTCAGACTGATCTCTGACAATACATACTGACCTCCGAAAGCGGACAGTTAAACTAAAAACAAGACGAAACCGGATAACCCATAATATACGGATACGGCGTCCATTTGCTAACTAATACGATAAAACGATAATAGTACAGTGAATAAAATTAACGTTTAGTCATAAGTATCTAGCTACATAAAATAGCTACAGATGTCCAGCGGATTGTACGGAGTCAATGAATTCCTTCATTTTATCAACGTGGGCCTTGGGCCCATACAAACGGTAGGTACATGGGACCTCCAGTCCATACCCAGCTCCTCGGTTGACTTTGTCTTCAGTGACCTCAGCAAAACCCTTGTTGACGTCCCTCCTCAGAAATGCTGACACCTTTGGCGCTATATTGTAAGGAATATGCCCAACAACGTGGTTATCATAATATACGGCCACTGCATGTACATCGTGGCTATTGGTTGGTTCTCGCTTCAGTACAAGTGCCTCTCCAGCAATGGGAGTCCAACTATCCACATAGGCATGGTAGCCCCTCACGTATGACTGAAACTCTACAACATGCAGCTCTCCAGTAGCGGCGATCTGACTAGCCATTTCTTCAGCAAATCAATATTATGCACTTTTAATATCCTGGCCTTTGACCCCTGCAGGTTTCAAAATAACCTGAGCCATGTGTTAGTCTCCAGAGTGTTTTTGTGGCATTTTTGTGTAGAGTTTTGTAACGACTGTGTGCAGTATGGCTTCAAAGCCCAAGAGGAACTACCTGAACCTGAAGAAGAAAGTTGAAGTTATAAAGACAGCTGAGAAGAATCAAGGTATGAGCATACGAGAATTGGCAGAACAGTTTGATTGTGGAAGAACTCAAATTGCAAAAATGTTTAAAGACAAGGAGTTCATACTGTCTTTATACGAGTCCAATGCTTCAAGTATCCGGGTACTTACCAGTAAAACATATGGTCGGCAATCTGAGTATGCTGATGTTAATAAATCCCTTTACGATTGGTATATCCTTGCTTGTTCTAAAAACATCTTTCCTATGGGTCCTCAGCTAGCCGAAAAGGCAAGACAGATTGCTACTTGTCTTGGAAAGCATGATTTTAAGGGGTCTAATGGCTGGTTAGAAAAGTGGAAAAAAAGATATAATATAAAACAGCTACGAATCAGTGGAGAATCAGGGGATGTACAAGGACCTACTGTTGATTCCTGGAGAGAGAGGCTTCCTGAAATTGTTGCAGGTTATGCTAGAGATGATATATGGAACATTGATGAGACGGGGCTATTTTGGAAAGCATTACCCGACCATGGGTTCGGGGTAAAGGGAAAAGAATGTAGGGGAGGAAGGAAAAGCAAACAACAATTTACGGTTGCCTTTTTCGTCACTGCATCTGGGAAAAAAGAGAGGCCAGTTGTGATTTGGAAAGCAGAAAATCCAAGATGCCTAAAAAGATTTGACAAAGCTCTTTTACCTGTTGATTATTATAGCCAGAAAAAGGCATGGATGGATGGTAAGATCTTGGAATCAATACTCACTAAATTAAATCATCGCTTGTCCAGTAGTAGCCGTTCTATCATCTTACTGATGGATAATGCTGGTTGCCATCCTGAAAATCTAAAAACAAAGTTTAGGAACATAAAAGTCTGCTTTCTTCCAGCCAATACAACATCAAAGCTCCAGCCACTTGATCTTGGGATAATCCAAAATTTCAAAGTCCACTATCGCAACCTTTTTTTGAGGTACATTCTTGCAAAGATTGACGAGTGTGATAGTGCTAGTGATGTTAGTAAATCAATTACTGTTCTTGTAGCAGTTAGGTGGATTGCCATGGCATGGTCTTTAGTTGAAGAGGAAACAATCCGGAAGTGTTTTCGTAAGGCTGGTATTCTTGATTTGGACATGGCTGTTGTTGAACGTGATGAAGAAGACCCATTTTCAGAAGCTGACGAGTGTGTGGCACTTCAGAGTCTCATTGATAAAACCATGAGTAGTCATGAAGCTTGTCCATTGGAGGAGTACATTAATGGGGATGAAGATCTAGCAGTATGTAGAGACATTAATGACAACAGCTGGGAAAGCACTTTCTTCAAAAATCTTGGTCAGGAGGATGAAGAAGTATCAGACAATGAGGAGCAAGAGGAGCAAGAAGATATGGATGATAATCCTCCACCAAAGGTAAAGACATATAAGGAAGCAAATGAATTTTTAGAAGAAGTTCAACGGTTTTTGGAAACTAAAGGACATGTTAAAGAAGCTCTGACAGTAGGGTCTGTTGTAGACAACGTTTCAAGTTTACAACTAGCAGCGGCCAGACAAACCACCCTCACCCCCTGGCTCAGTAGTGTTAACAATTGATGTTTTCATTAATCTACTGTAACATGAATTTATTTGTCATGTACTTCTGAAACTTCTGTTAAAATTATTTAACTTGAAAGTTATTATTATTATATATGCATGATTTTATTATGATATCACATTTCAAGGACATTCTAGTAGGTTATAGACAAACCTCTGAGAAGAGGACAACCTCTCTACAAAGGACAAATCGCCGTCCCCTGATGTGTCCTTTGTTTGGAGGTTTTACTGTATTGTAATAAAATCCATAACATTCTACACTCATTTAAACTTGGAACTGTTTGACAACAGTAAGATCACAATTACATAAGAATATGTATACTCAGAGTAACTCACTCTTCAAACGCTGTAAGTAATTACTGTCAAACCTCTCCTTCTCAAGGAACTGAACTGTTTCTTGGATATTTTCAATTGGTTTGACAGACAAATGAGATACAAGCTTCCTTTTCCAATCTCCTCTAGCTAAAGCTATATCTTTACACTCCTCTTCACTCAGGACTTTGTCTTCATGATGAAAATGATGCAAAACTGTTGAAAGAGCAAACATTTTACTCAAACAGATGAAAAGAAGACAGAGTCAATGTAACCTTGAATAACTCAATAACAGATGCACATACCTTTATACTCAAACTGAAGTGACTTTACAAAATAACATGAAACACACTGACACATACATTAGTGGAGAGACATTAGTTTAACTATAGTGTTATCTCATTTCATTAGAAAATATCCTTTAATATTATGCAAGTCGTTGAGGCATGCACCTTGTATCCTATACTATCAACGCTATCTAGAAGATAATATGCTTGCTATACCATTCTGCCACCTCATAGCTAGATTTGGCCATAATTGGGTGCTTTCTCAATACATGTATAAAAGAATTTGATGTTTCACTACATTCTTAAATTCTTACATTAAAAACATTTAATCTTCTACAAGAGCTTGCACATTAATGTAATAAAATCCATAACATTCTACAAACATTTAAACTTGGAAATGTTTCACAACAGTAAGATCACAATTACATAAGAATATGTATACTCAGAGTAACTTACTCTTCAAACACTGCAAGTAATCACTGTCAAACCTCTCCATTTCAAGGAACTGGACTGTTTCTTGGATATTTTCAATTGGTTTGACAGACAAATGAGATACAAGCTTCATTTCCCAATCTAGAATTCCAGCTAAAGCTATATCTTTGCACTCCTCTTCACTCAGGACTTTGTCTTCATGATGAAAATGATGCAAAACTGTTGAAAGAGCAAACATTTTACTGACATAGATGAAAAGAAGACAGAGTCAATGTAACCTTGAATAACTCATTAACAGGTGCACATACCTTTATACTCAAACTGAAGTGACTTTACAAAATAATATGAAATACACTGACACATACATTAGTGGAGAGACATTAGTTTAACAATAGTGTTATCTCATTTCATTAGAAAATATCCTTTAATATTATGCAAGTCGTTGAGGCATGCACCTTGTATTCTACTATCGACGCTATCTAGAATATAATATGCTTGCTATACCATTCTGCCACCTCATAGCTAGATTTGGCCATAATTGGGTGCTTTCTCAATACATGTATAAAAGAATTTGATGTTTCACTACATTCTTAAATTCTTACATTAAAAACATTTAATCTTCTACAAGAGCTTGCACATTTGGGCTCCCATACCATATTCAATAAATCACATTAATGTAATAAAATCCATAACATTCTACAAACATTTCAACTTGGAAATGTTTCACAACAGTAAGATCACAATTACATAAGAATATGTATACTCAGAGTAACTTACTCTTCAAACACTGCCAGAAATAACTGCTGAACCTCTCTTTCTCAAGGAACTGGACTGTTTCTTGGATATTTTCAAATGGTTTGACAGACAAATGAGATTCAAGCTTCCTTTTCCAATTTAGAATTCCAGCTAAAGCTATATCTTTACACTCCTCTTCACTCAGGACTTTGTCTTCATGATGAAAATGATGCAAAACTGTTGAAAGAGCAAACATTTTATTGACACAGATGAAAAGAAGACAGAGTCAATGTAACCTTGAATAACTCATTAACAGGTGCACATACCTTTATATTCAAACTGAAGTGATTTTACAAAATAACATGAAACACACTGACACATACATTAGTGGAGAGACATTAGTTTCACTATAGTGTTATCTCATTTCTATAGAAAACATCCTTTAATATTATGCAAGTCGTTGAAGCATGCACCTTGTATCCTACTATCGACACTATCTAGATTAGCTGAAGATAATATATATGCTTCCTATACCATTCTGCCACCTCATAGCTAGATTTGGCCATAATTGGGTACTTTCTCAATACATGTATAAAAGAATTTGATGTTTCACTAAATTCTTAAATTCTTACATTAGAAACGTTTAATCTTCTACAAGAACTTGCACATTTGGGGTCCCATGCCATATTCAACAAATCACATTATTGTAATAAAATCCATAACATTCTACACTCATTTAAACTTGGAACTGTTTGACAACAGTAAGATCACAATTACATAAGAATATGTATACTCAGAGTAACTCACTCTTCAAACGCTGTAAGTAATTACTGTCAAACCTCTCCTTCTCAAGGAACTGAACTGTTTCTTGGATATTTTCAATTGGTTTGACAGACAAATGAGATACAAGCTTCCTTTTCCAATCTCCTCTAGCTAAAGCTATATCTTTACACTCCTCTTCACTTAGGACTTTGTCTTCATGATGAAAATGATGCAAAACTGTTGAAAGAGCAAACATTTTACTCAAACAGATGAAAAGAAGACAGAGTCAATGTAACCTTGAATAACTCAATAACAGATGCACATACCTTTATACTCAAACTGAAGTGACTTTACAAAATAACATGAAACACACTGACACATACATTAGTGGAGAGACATTAGTTTAACTATAGTGTTATCTCATTTCATTAGAAAATATCCTTTAATATTATGCAAGTCGTTGAGGCATGCACCTTGTATCCTACTATCGACACTATCTAGAAGATAATATGCTTGCTATACCATTCTGCCACCTCATAGCTAGATTTGGCCATAATTGGGTGCTTTCTCAATACATGTATAAAAGAATTTGATGTTTCACTACATTCTTAAATTCTTACATTAGAAACATTTAATCTTCTACAAGAGCTTGCACATTTGGGGTCCCATGCCATATTCAATAAATCACATTAATGTAATAAAATCCATAACATTCTACAAACATTTCAACTTGGAAATGTTTCACAACAGTAAGATCACAATTACATAAGAATATGTATACTCAGAGTAACTTACTCTTCAAACACTGCCAGAAATAACTGCTGAACCTCTCCTTCTCAAGGAACTGGACTGTTTCTTAGATATTTTCAAATGGTTTGAGAAACAAATGAGATTCAAGCTTCCTTTTCCAATCTAGAATTCCAGCTAAAGCTATATCTTTACACTCCTCTTCACTCAGGATTTTGTCTTCATGATGAAAATGATGCAAAACTGTTGAAAGAGCAAACATTTTATTGACACAGATGAAAAGAAGACAGAGTCAATGTAACCTTGAATAACTCATTAACAGGTGCACATATCTTTATATTCAAACTGAAGTGATTTTACAAAATAACATGAAACACACTGACACATATATTAGTGGAGAGACATTAGTTTAACTATAGTGTTATCTCATTTCTATAGAAAACATCCTTTAATATTATGCAAGTCGTTGAGGCATGCACCTTGTATCCTACTATCGACGCTATCTAGAAGATAATATGCTTGCTATACCATTCTGCCACCTCATAGCTAGATTTCTCCATAATTGGGTGCTTTCTCAATACATGTATAAAAGAATTTAATATTTCACTACATTCTTAAATTTTTACATTAGAAACGCTTAATCTTCTACAAGAGCTTGCACATTTGGGGTCCCATGCCATATTCAACAAATCACATTAATGTAATAAAATCCATAACATTCTACAAACATTTAAACTTGGAACTGTTTCACAACAGTAAGATCACAATTACATAAGAATATGTATACTCAGAGTAACTTACTCTTCAAACACTGCAAGTAATCACTGTCAAACCTCTCCATCTCAAGGAACTGGACTGTTTCTTGGATATTTTCAATTGGCTTGACAGACAGATGAGATACAAGCTTCCTTTTCCAATCTCCTCTTGCTAAAGCTATATCTTTACACTCCTCTTCACTTAGGACTTTGTCTTCATGACAAATATGATGCAAAACTGTTGAAAGAGCAAACATTTTACTGACACAGATGAAAAGAAGACAGAGTCAATGCAACCTTGAATAACTCATTAACAGGTGCACATACCTTTATACTCAAACTGAAGTGACTTTACAAAATAACATGAAACACACTGACACATGCATTAGTGGAGAGACATTAGTTTAACTAAGTTTACTTATATGTATAGTGTTATCTCATTTCATAGAAAACATCCTTAAAATATTATGCAAAACAATTGATCAAACATAGTGCTTCATAGAGACGATACACATAATCCTGGACAAGTAAACAGTAGATGGCGTTGATTTTAGATGATGTAACAATGAAAGTTACATGTAAGAAAATTTTGATGTTAAGTACAAAAGGGCTATCTACTATTATTCTTCCTCTTATGCAATAGCCATAATTTGATATACATAATACAGTAATGATGAACATCCAATGATGCCTAATGTCATTATGTACATCCGTTTACAGAATAGAGAGGACTATTATTAATTTTTGCAGACTTTCAATTCTTTAATGATTCATTTTACAAAATATAGACTTGACTTGACACTAAAAATAAGTTGCTAAAAGAACAACATTTAGAGAAATGTTAATAAGCAGTGTAATATTTATACACTGTAGGAAGTCACTTATCCGAACACATCGGGACCGAAGGGTGTTCGGATAATCGATTGTTTGGATAATTGAAGTTCTGACTCTAACAGCATTGAAAATACATGTTTGCGAACATAAATTGAACACAATATAACTTCATTAGGTACATATGAGGGTTACAACTTGGCAAAGTTATCATCAATTTTTTAAGCATTTGTCATTTATTCTATCGTTATTTGTTCTTCTAATTAACCAATCTTTGTAGTTATCAGTTAGCTTTGTCGTTTTCCCTTAAGTTGTTTGGGTTGACGTTTGACGCTTATTGTTAATAGATAAATTATTTCGATTAAAGACATGGATTCTCTCAACTGTACACTAGTTCTCATTTCAGATGTAACAGATTAAGAATTAAGTGTTTCAGTTAAGTGAATGATGATGCATGTTTCAAGAGCTTGCATAGTGATTATCCCAAAAGGGCAACAAACACAGATTATTGGGAAAAGTGGTATCATACTTTATTTTGTAGGCGTGCATTACACTTGATGATTTCAATCCAAGTAAAATAGCATAAAATATCTCAGGTTTTACTCATTAAAGTAAGATATAGAGCCAATCACATTTACTATAACTACAAATACACATGTACACTTGCAGGAACCTTGTATCCTACTATCTGACACTATCTAGATTAGCTTACTCTTCAACCGTTCCAAGTGATAACTGTCAAAGTATACGGCTTCCTCAAGGAATTTGACCACTTTTTGGGTGTATCCAAGTGACTTGGCAGATAGATGGGACACCAGTTTCAATTTCCAATCCTGGCCAGCTGATCCTATATCTTTACACTCATCTTCACTGAGAATCTTTTCTTTATGATGACAGTGCTGCAAAACTGTAAAACAATGGAAAATCCATATAGACTGTATAGATTATACATACATTGACATTTAACTGTAAATTGGCACAATATTATCTCATCTTCAGAGTGTGGAGCAGTTTCCTGCCTTCTAGTTTAGATTCTGGTTCCATAGTCAGTAGGTTCAATCTAAGTACCACAATGTTACATTTCCTAGCACTTCAGCAGTTGCCTTGTAATGCAGATAAAAATATTATTGCATTAGGAGTTACTTATTTCTATTAAAGACATGGATTCTCTCAACTGTACACTAGTTCTCATTTCAGATGAAACAGATTAAGAAGTGTTTCAGTTAAGTGAATGATGATGCATGTTTCAAGAGCTTGCATAGTGATTATCCCAAAAGGGCAACAAACACAGATTATTGGGAAAAGTGGTATCATGCTTTATTTTGTAGGTGTGCATAATACATGATGATTTCAATCCAAGTAAAATAGCATAAAATATCTCAGGTTTTACTCATTAAAGCAAGATATAGAGCCAATCACATTTACTATAACTACAAATACACATGTACACTTGCAGGAACCTTATATCCTACTATCTGACACTATCTAGATTAGCTTACTCTTCAGCCGTTCCAAGTGATAACTGCTAAACTTTGCTTCCTCAAGGAATTTGACCACTTCTTGGGTGTATCCAAGTGACTTGGCAGATAGATGGGACACAAGTTTCCATTCCCAATCCCGACCAGCTGACCCTATATCTTTACACTCATCTTCACCTAGAATCTTTTCTTTATGATGACAGTGCTGCAAAACTGTAAAACAATGGAAAATCCATATAGACTGTATAGATTATACATACATTGACATTTAACTGTAAATTGGCACAATATTATCTCATCTTCAGAGTGTGGAGCAGTTTCCTGCTTTCTAGTTTAGATTCTGGTTCCATAGTCAGTAGGTTCAATCTAAGTACCACAATGTTACATTTCCTAGCACTTCAGCAGTTGCCTTGTAATGCAGATAATAATATTATTGCATTAGGAGTTACTTATTTCTATTAAAGACATGGATTCTCTCAACTGTACACTAGTTCTCATTTCAGATGAAACAGATTAAGAAGTGTTTCAGTTAAGCGAATAACGATGCATGTTTTAAGAGCTTGCATAGTGATTATCCCAAAAGGGCAACAAACACAGATTATTGGGAAAAGTGGTATCATGCTTTATTTTGTAGGTGTGCATAATACATGATGATTTCAATCCAAGTAAAATAGCATAAAATATCTCAGGTTTTACTCATTAAAGCAAGATATAGAGCCAATCACATTTAGTATAACTACAAATACACATGTACACTTGCAGGAACCTTGTATCCTACTATCTGACACTATCTAGATTAGCTTACTCTTCAATGGCCGCAAGTAATAACTGTCAAAGTTTGCTTCCTCAAGGAATTTGACCACTTCTTGGGTGTATCCAAGTGACTTGGCAGATAGATGGGACACAAGTTTCCATTCCCAATCCCGACCAGCTGACCCTATATCTTTACACTCATCTTCACTGAGAATCTTTTCTTTATGATGACAGTGCTGCAAAACTGTAAAACAATGGAAAATCCATATAGACTGTAGATTATACATACATTGACATTTAACTGTAAATTGGCACAATATTATCTCATCTTCAGAGTGTGGAGCAGTTTCCTGCTTTCTAGTTTAGATTCTGGTTCCATAGTCAGTAGGTTCAATCTAAGTACCACAATGTTACATTTCCTAGCACTTCAGCAGTTGCCTTGTAATGCGGATAATAATATTATTGCATTAGGAGTTACTTATTTCTATTAAAGACATGGATTCTCTCAACTGTACACTAGTTCTCATTTCAGATGAAACAGATTAAGAAGTGTTTCAGTTAAGTGAATGATGATGCATGTTTCAAGAGCTTGCATAGTGATTATCCCAAAAGGGCAACAAACACAGATTATTGGGAAAAGTGGTATCATGCTTTATTTTGTAGGTGTGCATAATACATGATGATTTCAATGGTGTTTCTTGGGTGTATCCAAGTGACTTGGCAGATAGATGGGACACAAGTTTCCATTCCCAATGCCGACCAGCTGACCCTATATCTTTACACTCATCTTCACTTAGAATCTTTTCTTTGATAAGAAAGTGCTGCAAAACTGTAAAACAATACAAAGTATTTTGGACTCCACTCCTTTTTTAACTTACACTTGACCTAACAACAGCATACACTAAAGCTGTTCTTGTTGGGTAATGACTGATGGATTGAAGGTTGGGAATTTCAAACCAAAAATGCCCTTGAACAAACTGAAATCTACTAAGACCATTTTCACTTACTGCGTGTGCACTGAGGACTACACCTCCAGTCCTTCTCTGCCACACAAGGACAACGAGTGTCAAGTTTTTCTGATGTCATTGCAATGTTCTACAATACACACCTGTACGTGGAGGTCAAGGAGATTATATCATTATATAAAAATAGATATAACTATAGAATTTCTATTTAAATAAAGGTCTTATATCGATATACTTACATATACTATGTAGTATAGAAACTTTAAGAGGAATATGACACACTTAAGTGGCTAGTAGCTACAGTACCTATACTAGGGCACCTACATATTTATATTCAACTGCTCTATGTAGGTAGCTAAGGGTAAAACAGACTCTTATGGGATCATCATGTAGTGACAGACCGTATGTTGTAAAAACCTGCGCAGATAATTATACGGGCAAGTAGATTCACTCACGACGAACTCGAAGACGATCCAAAAGCGAAGTAGGGTGTGTCTAGGAGGCGTGACCCTCGAAAAAATGTTCTAGAATAGGGTATTACTCGCTATCTAATTATCGTTAATCGCGATCTGTGTAGTGCGCGAAATGACTGCATTTTCAGGTTATTCAAGAAACGAGTGTTAGCTAACTTATAAATAGTCACAATTTGTTCCATTTTGTATATTAGAGCTTGGAGTGTTACCTGAAACAGTTCAGGCTATTGAAGAAATTGATTGGCTGTAAGTTCTGTAGCTTGTGTGACAGCAGTTGAACCCATTTCATTCGTCTGTCCCTTTCCTTTACAGTCTCCCCACTGACGTACAAGCGGAGGCTGTCCCCCTAATACTTGGAGGAGGTGATGTGTTGATCGTAATTCGATCTATAGGTCTCTCTACTCTCAAACAGCAGTTAATCACAGTGGTATTATCTAAGCCTGTCTCCTTCTCCTTAAATCCTTATAGGCTGCAGAGACGGGAAGTGGCAAGACTGGAGTGAGTTGTGTGTACTTGTGTGCATATTGACTGTTGGCTAATATCAATGAATAATCTAACACACCATTTCTCAAACATGCTACATCTACTTTAGAATATATGGCATATAGGGAAGTAAACCTAGTGAGAGCTTTGGACGAGGATACAAGAGTTTTCTCCTTCTTCTCTTCTCCACTGGGCCAGACAGCTGTTTCTGGGAATCCCACCATTCATCAGTGACCCTGGGAGTATGTAATGTAACTTATAAAATGTGCATCTCTGCTGTAGCTATATTGTCTACAAGTAACTGAATGATTTGCTGGCAGTTGCTATGCAGCAGACATGTGTACATGCTATTCTTATTTATGTAGTCTATATGAGTGTGGTACTGCTGTTAGTTGCATCTGATGTCTGTGTTGTGTGATATAGGCCTTTAGTCTTCCAGTGATACAAGTGGTGTACGAAACTATAAGAGACAGAAAAGAAGGGAAAATGGGAAAAAGAAGTGGAAAATCAGGTCAGTTGACTCACATGACATATAAACTTGTACTACATGATCTACACAAACTAAAACTGTCATTTGTAGATGAACCTGAAAAGCTTGTAATGAATGTGTACGACAGGAATGATGCTTTAGGTAAGTGTGTATTTATCATGTGACCACTTGACTCACATGCTTCTGAGCTGTACAAGAAATGAACTAAAGAATGTGTAACAATGTATGGATTGAAAAAGGAGTTAATTGCACCCTCTGACAAGTAGACTTGATTGTAAATAGACCCATTTATCCAAAGGTTTAAGCCAGGTGCAAAGGCTATGATGTGATAGGAATAATTAATCACTTGGAGATATTATACCTGACCAACCAAGTGACCAATGTCTGATCTTGATTGTATAATGTGACCTGTAAAGTGTGTATCTCTCCTGTAGCTATAAGTTCTGATGGTATGTATGGCTTATATTTGTAAGATGACCTGTAAAGTGTGTATCTCTGCTGTAGCTATAAGTCCTGATGGTGTGCTGTGTTAGTCTCAAGAGCACAAGTCGTGGCACGGCTGTAGATCCACTGCAGCCAGCTGCAAAGGGGCATGATGTGATAGTTAGTTAATAAAAGGAAGAATGGAGGAACTACAAACTTTTTCTTTTGATGAGAGCACTATTACAAAGCATAACTGGCAAAACATTTAACCCCCTATGTGTCTGCATGCTTTAAGTCTATACTTCAAAGAAGTTTTAAAGATAATATTCCTAAGTACTTAGTTTCAGCAGACATTTCATATTCTAATCCACTAACTTATAATTGTGATTGTAAAGAACATGCACAGCCACTTGAGATACAGCGGCACAACATAATTATTTCCCATAAATTTGAAGCAGATAGAAGAAATCCTTAGCAGCAGCCATTTGGTCTTACTTTTATCCTTAAGGGCATCATTTAACACACGTTTAACTATATTTGATTCTGTTAACTTCATTAGCCTATGCCAGTACATGAGAGCCTTCAATTTTACCCTCCATCTGACTGGCATCCATCCACCTTCAATTTCTAGTGCTGTAATATGATGGTGAATGCCTACCCCCATGAAACTTCCTAATGCCCTATTCTGTGCACTACTTAGTGCTCTGCATTCAGTCATTACACCCCATACCTCTGCTCCATAGTCCATAACAGTTGTTATGATGGTGTTATACAACCTGGTAAAGAGCAGGTACGTATTGGGGATCTATAGATCTCTACAACTATATACAGTGCACTAAAGGCTCTGTTACTCTTGGACAGGCAGTCCTGCATCATTCCTAGCTGTCAATGATGTCTATCTCTGTTAAATATAATAATATAGATAATTTAAAGAATACAAGAATATTACTATGTATTACTGAATTTAACTAGTGGAGGTACTATGTACAGTGTGTATATACATATACGTAGTGCTAATATATACTATATAAAGGGAAAACACTCCAATTTTATAAACATTTGTCTTGAGCAATTTCTTTAGCTAGTTGAGTCATATCCAGTCCTGGTTGCTTTAGCTTGTTACAGAACTCTGTCCATGTTCGATTCTTAGTGATCTCTAACCATTTATTGAGAATCAATATGCACTTGTCCTGGGGTGTTAATTCACCAGATTGTATGGAGAGGACATAGTCCTTAATACCAAGGACTATTCCTAATGGCAGCAATTTGCTGGATAGTTTGCCAACATAAGGTAATAACGTTTCTATTGTAGGTGGACCCCTCACAGCCAGCTCTGTATATATACCATACGTACATAAGAAAGTAATAAACATATTTGTATAATACAACTTAAGGTACATACATTCGTATACTGTATATAACTTTTTGCCTTCCTAAATAGCACACATTATTTCAATTAAGGTTCTTATTAACTGTTAAGACTAACACATACGGTAGGCACGGAAATTATCTTTACATTCCGTAAGGTACTACCTTAGGAACTACCTGGTAGGAACCAGGTAGTACCCTGTAGGACTCGGGTACTTCGCGAGGGTAATTGTAAAGTACCCGTACTAAAATAAAAGTACCTTTTCAACCGATAAGTACCTCAAAAGTACGTCGATCGTACGATCGTAAAAAGTACCCGTATTTTTGATCGGTATTCACCGAGCGCAATGTGTAAATAGCTAGTTGCTATAGGGGGCTCAATGACACACGAGCTGTTAATAGTTTGGTATTTAATAGCCTTTCGAGGCTGTCTAAAACTACCCAGTTCCTCCATAAAAGTAATACTATTTTACCCTGATAGTACCTTAATCGTTGCTACAACGCAAACGCTAGTACTGGTAGCTTTTTAAAACTACCAGTACTTATTTTCAAATACCGGTACTTCATTTTCAAATACCGGTACTCTGAATCAATGTTCGGGTAGTTACAACTACCCACGTAAAGATAATTGCCGTACCTACCGTAGTGACGCTTTTCAGTTCAGCAATAAACATGAAGCAGAGCATAAACTAGAGTAAGCTGGCTAGATCTGAGATTTTTTAAAGTACATTTTTGGCAAACAGTGAAGAATGTACATAATTAGAATAATTAGTATATAAGCTGTGCATACCTTGCTGATCTTTTGTTGGATTTGCTTTAGCTCCTGAACCATCCTTGAAGGTTGAACCTACATTCAACAAGAGTACATTTTAAGAGGAACTAATTGACAGATCAAACAAATTAAAAACTTACCTTTTGTGGAAAGATTACAATGAAAACTGAAACCGTCAATAGATTTAACTCCTTGTAGAGACACATTTTCATAAGGTGGATCTTTAGAAGTGGACCCACAATTTGGTACAAGAGTGAGAAATGGAGGATACAACTCTACTTTAAAGTCATCTTTTAATTTCTTTTTATTTCCAATTTGATAAACAATATCTTCCTTCTCAATCTGTAAACACAATACAAGGCCAATCCATGATACTAAATAAGTGAACGGAAATACATGTTGCTAGTTATATCACTTTAATTAACATTCCAAAGGAAGACATACGTACGTATGTATGTATACACTCATAGGATACAATATTTTCAAAAGTATAGATTTTGCATTCCTAATGTGAATTTTGTATATCTCAGTTGGTGATCTCTTTAACTACATTAGTATAATAGAGGGTTATACACACAATTCACCTTAAGGGACAAACTAAATTAAAAGTGAAATGATTTAAGTATATAGATTACTCCTTTAAGTTTGAAAACCTCAAGGTAAATCACCATTTTATTCATAGTGTCCTTCAAATGGAGACTTCAGTGTATAATAATTTTAAGGCAGATACTGGTAGCAAAAATAAAGAAAAGCATCTTTAGACGCTTTCCCAGTCGAAAGATACTCCAACTAAAAGATAAGTTTTACGCAGTTAGAAGAAATCCATATTCTATTAATATTAATTAAATTTGAATGATAATACATTAATTTACCCCTTTTAGGTTATATACACTATACAGCAATAGTCATTGAAATTCCTCAGAATACCTCTATTTTAAACGATTACATATTGCATTTGCATATGGAATCCTGTGTACTACTAACCTGTAAAGGTCCAGTAATTACACCATGGCAACCAGGCTCCAGCTTATACTTCAATATTTCTCCCCCTTCCAAAAATTTGAAGTGACAAGACTGTCCAACTCTGCTAAACACTTTCCAATACTTTTCTAATATCTAGAGGATGCACATATAAGTTAAGTAAAACCAGAAAACATTTCTAGAAAAGGAAAACCAAACCTTGATCCAAACATTATGTTTGTAAGTAGCAGAAATTCGTGTGGTTATACTAGTATCCTTTGACTCCCACTTCCAAGCAGAAGCAAGATACTCAAAAGTATCATTTAAACGTGAAGCTTTAGTAAAGAGGGTGCAGTGTCCTGTGATGAAGAAATCCCTGCCATTACCTGCCCCTTCATAGTCCTCAAATGTGAACTTGTTATTCACAGGAGAGTGAGGTGCCATCATCATCTTCACTCTGTCAGCGTCTGCACTCCAGTGAGGAAGGTGGAGGGTGATGGGACTCTCGATGTCTTTACTGTTGTAGTGGATATACACCACAGGGCTGGCCAGTTTATAACCATCTGGTGCCACCAGAGGTCCATCCATTATAATACCATATCTGATCTGCACCTTCTTCTCAGCAACAGCTCCCTCTGGTACCTCCAGATAAGTGACGTCACTCTCCACCGGTCTGTCCCCTTTCGGTTCCAAACGAAACCTTCCTCCAGTTTGGTCTACTTGAAGAGACTGTAACCCAAATGGGATCCAACACAGCTGGTCTAGTAGCTCTTCATGCTCTGTGAATTAGACAATGTAACAGAAGCAGTATTCATACATATGAGGATACTTGGGTCCTAATTAATAATTAATATATGTATTGCACACATACATACAACACTATACAAACCTAATTCATGAGGGGAGGGGTCATCAGGTTCTTTTGGATCCAGTGACTCATCACCAGACACTAGATAGCTCTATCAAAGCAATTGATACATAATATTTAGTACGTAACTACTAAATGACAATGTAGTTTTAACACTTTCTTACATGCATACCTTTTGAAGTATCTTTTGTTTCTCAGAGAAAGTTGTTACTGGGTCCATAAACTTTGATTTAATTGACTCAATTGATTTGGAAGACTTCAATTGTTTGGTACCAAAAATGGCTACAATCATAAAAATCAATTACTCCAATAATAAATTTTCACAATTATGTAGTTAAACTTACTGTCTTCATATTCTTCTGGTGACCATATACTTTCAGACTGTATAAGTGTGGAAGGATGAGACATTAACTTATATAGTTAATAAGTATATATATATATATATAAAGTAAATACAAAAGTAATGGCAGAAACTGTTGCTTGACTATATTATTAGTCTTATTACTGAAGCATAATATTAGCAATTTCATTAAACCAGCTATTCAATGACCTTAAAATTCAGCTTTGTTAAACTTTCCAAACTGCGTTTTACAAATTAAAATGTCACTAAATACATACATCGTAAATAGTCAACTGAAATATGGGAATGTATACTGTTCAGTGGAATGTTCAAATTTATGATTTGGCAGATTTTATTTTGCATGGTTCTTCAATCATGCATACATACAATGATGAAGTTAAATATCAAACAGTCTGTAGCTGAGGTTAGCCTTTACAGTCTGTTCACACAGAGCAGTAAGCATCATTGACAAAATCCTGAATGGAAACACTTCTAACAGTAGAATATGTATATTCACCTTTGTCTTAAAATGTGGAGTTGAAAAGGAGGTCTGACTATAGCCATGTGTCCTGAAGGTTGCAGTTGCAGGTCGAGGTTCATATATTCTACTTAGAACTACAGCTGAAAAATCTTTCTCCTTCAATATTCTCTTAAATTCCTCTTCTTTCAACTGATCTTCCCAAAATATTTGTATGATTTCTAGAGAGAAAATATTATACTAGAAGGTACACAAGTAAACAGTATAAAATTAAGAGCACACTCCTGCAGTGTAACCACTTTGACTGTAGAAGTCTTTTCTTAGCATACCTATACCTACCTACATATAGCCACTCAAAATGACTAGTGCAACCTTATAAAGCTATAGATGTTGCTTTTGTAGAGTGTTTGTAGATCAAAGGGATTCCGCTAAATGTAATTTAAAACCATTCTAATCTTTCTATATCCACATATAATGTAAACAAATTAAATGTAACTGCTCTTGAGATATTAATGACATCACAACAACACAAGGTGATAGAGAGATAGTCACTAGCTTAAACTAATACTTCAGTTGAGTTGTGAAAATGAATACTCCATCATATACACTTTTAAACTGATTAACCATCTAACACAGTAACCTAGATCCTAATGGTGACCTGGTATACACAGCAGGATCCAGAATTCAGAAATTATACCTAATCTATATTATAACTTATCTATAATGCTTGCTCATCATATGTGACTGACCATGCTAAAAGGTACATATTTGTGCAACTTTACTGAAATTTTACTTACTGGAAGAATGCCATTTTTATTGTATAAACAAAACAATGGGATATAAATAACCAAAATTAATGTATTACATCTTTATTATACATATAGAGTTGTACGAGAAAACTAAACTAAACTTTCTCGTCTTTATGCAATAATAAATAGTTCAAACCATAATAACTTAAAATTTGTAACACATATGACACTTTAATTATGGTATTCATTAGAATACAGAATTCTATTGAATGATACAAAAACACATTTCTGTCAGAAAACCAAGAGTGTATACTTATTCACATGGACGGTCACATTGTCTATAAGAAAATGCACACACTGAAATATACTTAACAGAATATTGATTCATTCTTTGTGGATACTCTCTTGTACTAACCTCCTAACCTCTTCCCTAACTCATAGGATCCATCAAGTATATCTTGGTATGCTATTGCTACAGAGTCTGAAATAGATCCAAAAAAATATCTGGGGTAGTAATCTTTAAGTCTGTCAGTAGAGTGTCCTCTTGCTATAGTATTTTCTGTATAATTATCAACTTCTCCAATTACAACTAATGGAAGGACCATGCAGGAATAGGATGTAAAGATTACTTCAGCATTAGAGGTTCAGTGGATAACATTTTCCCTAACCTTTCAATTTCTGCAACAATACACCTTCTTCATGGATATCATAGTACCATTTAAATGGGAATTTTTTTAAGCAAACAACCTCTGCAACCACCAAAGAGACTGTATGAAATATTCAAACATTACCTTCACACATTCAGTAATCATACATCGCTTGTATACTTACAACATAGGTGAGCCGGTAGCTTCTGTAGAATTTGTAATTTGTTCAGGTATCCTTTACTAGTCAGATCAACTAGAGCTACAGACAGCTGTAATTCTTTACTTTGAAGCAACACTTTGGACAGAACTGTATCAATGTTGTACATGTAACAGAGATGTGATATTAATTGAGCATCAAATGATAATCAATTGGAAATTAAGCGATTGTAAACACATTCATAATAATGAACTACTTTAATTTTGATATATTGGAGGTTTTATAAATTGGCTTATCAATAGTTGAATGCTCAAGTATATTCTCAATTTGACATTACAAAAGGGTATGAATAGACACAGGTAAAGTATACAATTTAGCTCAAGTGTGGCAGCTTAACTGAACATGTAAGGTTGAGAGTGTTACACACAGGTTACTCCAGCTAACAGACTGACTCACCTTGTAATGCTTGAAAGGCCTTCCTGTCAAAGTGCTCCTTTTCAAGATACTGAATCACTTTTTTGATATCCTCAAATGGCTTAACTAACAGACAAAAGACTAGCCTCAGTTCCCATTTCCATATCCAAATATCTGAGACTACAAATTTGCAAATTTTGAAATAAATGTGACCGTCCATGCGAAAAGGGGCATTTTGGCGTATGCAACGGAAATTGCGTTTTTGCTATCATTTGAAAGGGTTTCCGAAGTACTAGCGAATGGTGTAATCGGAAGTGTCATAGCTGTTACGGATCCGAAGTTACGACACTTTGAAATAGAACCGTTGCCAAACTCAATGTGTAAAACAGCTTTACTTCCGTTTAGTTAATAATATGATGACATCATTGATTGCGCAATCTCAAGCAAATCAAATCAAAACAATCGAACGATAATGATATTCACCGTTCCGTATATAGAACAAAATGGCGTATTTCCGGTAGCTTCTATTTAATAAGATCGGATTTACCACACAAAGAAGACCGAAATAACGACGGCGACATTGGGAAAGGTTAGAGAAAGGAATATTTAATGATATTATAAGAAAATCGCACTTTTGACCATTTTGCCACGACGTTTTTAAAACGCCCGTATTGAACATATTGCTACAGCGCGAATATGCCCCTTTTCGCATGGACGGTCACAAATGTACATATATCTGAAATGTATGGCTATTCCCAATTTCAGTTGTGTCAATACGTACATGCTTTTGGCCGTAGAACAATTTTGAATATTACAGTAGTGACTACTACGGTATTATCAATAAATACTTATACTGACTGACGGTAGCTACTATTTACTATGTATCTGAAACACATGAAGCCTAGTTTAAAATCCTTTCTATAATGGTACACACTTTGTATTGTTTCCAGAGTAAACAAAATATCATTTAATTAAAAACAATGTACTCAGTGGGAAAAGCTTACGTACCGTATATCTTTTAAAGCTTGAGAAGTGTATTTGATCATTTGATACTTTATGTAGAAACAACAACACAGTGTTGTTCATGAATGTTAAGCCTTACCTTTTAGCTTTGATACCTCTTCACTATTCTTTTCGTGCCTCCTTAACAACTCTTCAATCCTCTCCATATCTGAGACTGATTTGTTGGAGGCATTTATAAAACTGTAATCTCCGTACTTTCTTACTTCATCTTCTGTGAGCAATCTCTCTTCATATAGTGATTTGAATGCTATATACAGTATATATATACAGGAAGAAACTAGACAGAATATAGTTCAAATACAATACATACATTGGCAAGCTGAACTGCTTATTAATGGTTGTACGTAAATATGTAAATATGAAGAACCTTATAATATACGTAGAAGTCGATATTAAGACGGTTTAATGGGTGAAAGTTTATCAACACAATTAGATTATAATTTAGTTGGAAATTGAAACAAACTGTATGAATATTCTAACATTTAATCGATTAGAAATGTTTAATCTCTATGATATCAAAACAAGTTCTACACAAACCAGCAAATAATCCATGTAAAATGGCTATTTAATTGGACTTTTTATTTTGCTATTGAAATAATATCATGTTAATTGTCAAATACTAAAACTTGGAACTGTTTCACAACAGTAAGATCACAATAACATAAGAATATGTTTAATATTATGCAAGTCGTTGAAGCATGCACCTTGTATCCTACTATCGACGCTGTCTAGAAGATAATATGCTTGCTATACCATTCTGCCACCTCATAGCTAGATTTGGCCATAATTGGGTGCTTTCTCAATACATGTATAAAAGAATTTGATGTTTCACTACATTTTTAAATTCTTACATTAGAAACGTTTAATCTTCTACAAGAGCTTGCACATTTGGGGTCCCATGCCATATTCAACAAATCACATTAATGTAATAAAATCCATAACATTCTACAAATATTTAAACTTGGAACTGTTTCACAACAGTAAGATCACAATTACATAAGAATATGTATACTCAGAGTAACTTACTCTTCAAACACGGCCAGAAAGAACTGTCAAACCTCTCCTTCTCAAGAAACTGGACTGTTTCTTGGATATTTTCAATTGGCTTGACAGAAAAATGAGATACAAGCTTCCTTTTCCAATCTCCTCTAGCTAAAGCTATATCTTTACACTCCTCTTCACTTAGGACTTTGTCTTCATGATGAAAATGATGCAAAACTGTTGAAAGAGCAAACATTTTACTCAAACAGATGAAAAGAAGACAGAGTCAATGTAACCTTGAATAACTCATTAACAGATTTACATACCTTTATACTCAAACTGAAGTGACTTTACAAAATAATATGAAACACACTGAAACATACATTAGTGGAGAGACATTAGTTTAACTATAGTGTTATCTCATTTCATTAGAAAACATCCTATAATATTTTGCAACTCGTTCAGACATGCACATTGTATTCTACTATCGACGCTATCTAGAATATAATATGCTTGCTATACCATTCTGCCACCTCATAGCTAGATTTGCCCATATTTGGGTGTTTTCTCAATACATGTATAAAAGAATTTGACATTTCACTACATTCTTAAATTCTTACATTAGAAACGTTTAATCTTCTACAAGAGCTTGCACATTTGGGGTCCCATGCCATATTCAACAAATCACATTAATGTAATAAAATCCATAACATTCTACAAACATTTAAACTTGGAACTGTTTCACAACAGTAAGATCACAATTACATAAGAATATGTATACTCAGAGTAACTTACTCTTCAAACACAGCAAGTAATCACTCTAAAACCTCTCATTCTCAAGGAACTGGACTGTTTCTTGGATATTTTCAATTGGCTTGACAGACAGATGAAATACAAGCTTCCTTTTCCAATCTAGAATTCCAGCTAAAGCTATATCTTTACACTCCTCTTCACTTAGGACTTTGTCTTCATGATGAAAATGATGCAAAACTGTTGAAAGAGCAAACATTTTACTGACACAGATGAAATGAAGCCAGAATCAATGCAACCTTGAATAAATCATTAACAGGTGCACATACCTTTATACTCAAACTGAAGTGACTTTACAAAATAACATGAAACACACTGACATGCATGCAAATGCATTAGTGGAGAAGACATTATTTTAACTACATATGTTTACTTATAGCGTTATTTCATTTCATAGAAAACATCTTAAAATACAATACAAAAACAATGAATCAAACATAGAGCTCCATAGAGATGAGACACATAATTCTGAACAAGCACACAGTAGATGGCGTTGATTTTAGATAATGTAACAATGAACGCTACACGTACGTAAGAAACTAACATGTAAGTACAAAAGAGCTATTTACTGTTATTCTTCCTCTTATGTACCACAATTGTTACATTTCCTAGCACTTCAGCAGTTGCCTTGTAATGCAGATAATATTGTTATTGCATTAAGAGCCACTTATTTCTATTAAAGACATGGATTCTCTCAACTTTACACTATTTCTCATGTCAGATGAAACAGATGAAATATACTATAAGTGTTTCAGTTTAGTGAATGATGATGATGTTTCAACGGCTTGCATAGTGATTATCCCAAAAGGGCAACAAACACAGATTATTGGGAAAAGTGGTATCATGCTTTATTTTGTAGGCATGCATTACACATGATGATTTCAATCCAAGTAAAATAGCATAAAATATCTCAGATTACTTTGACCTAACTAGTAGTAACAGCATACACTACAGCTAGCATTCTTGTTGGGTAATGACTAATGGATTGAAGGTTTGAAGACCAAGATGTTCCTAAACAAACTGAAATGTACTGAAAACATATTCACTTACCGTACTTGCACTGAGGACTACACCACCAGTCCTTCTCTGCCACACAAGGACAACGAGTGTCAAGTTTTTTTGATGACATTGCAATGGTCTACAATACAGGATGGAGGATTTAAATAGAAATCCTATAGTTGTAACCATATTTACACAATGATAATCTCCTTGACCTCCACGTACAGGTGTGTCTTAAAGTGCTAAAGTGTCACAAGCTTAAGCTACAGTACTTATTTCCCATCGCCTATAGATGAGCAGTGAAATAGTACAGGCTACTACAGTATGACAGTATGATTCCTGATCATAGGAAAGGGTGGGCAGTTCATCAGACCGGTAACTAGATTATGTCACTCACGATGAACCTCGCGATGAACTGAAAGGGCGATCCAAAAAAGCGAAGTAGCTACAGGCACGTGTATGTAGGGTGTGTCTAAGAGGCGTGACCCTCAAATAGTATCTATTGTAGGGTACTACTCGCTATAATTATCGTGTAGTGCGCGAAATGACTGCATTTTCAGGTTAGTCATGAAACGAGTGTTAGCTAACTTATAAATAGTCACAATTTGTTCATGGAGTTTACGGAGGTAAACGGAGTTAATGGACGAGTGAAGGATGTACGCATATATATATATATATAATTGTATATAAGGTATACGCTATATGAAATCTCCGCGAATAGTATGCTAAAATCGATAAGAGAATCAAGTGGATTGGTTAAGCTGTTACTAGGTGATGTTTGTGCATTCAACAACGTGAACCTACGGTGGAAACGACGTTAATTCTTTCAGTTTTTATTTGCGAACAGATAGCGCTATTCAATGGCAACGGGTGGTATTCCAGAGGTGTCAGCAAGCAGTAATAACGGTGCCGTGGAGACGGCGCTTTTGTCGTTGACGCAGGTGGTGCAAACATTGCAGCAGCAGCAATTAACTTTGGGAAAGACTGTTGAGGAGCTCTCTGTTAAAGTTGCTTCGGGTCAGCCTTCGTAGGGAGATATACAGGCTACGTCTGAAGGTGAGTGTTATTCTTTTGTATGTATCGCTATGTAGGAATTTTATTATAGTGCAAATATAACTGTTGTAGGAATAGGTAGTTTGTTTTTAAAATAGTAAATAATTGCAGTATCTATTTAGTATTTATTTGGCTTAAGTTATTTAATAGGCATTAGGATAATTTTGGTAGGAAAGTTCTTAGAAGTTGGTCAGGTAAATTATGTTAAGGCTGGGTTTTATTGGAGTTGCATATAATGGACAATATTTCACATACTCTTATATGCTTAGGGTATAGTTATAAATTGTAATTTGGGATGGATAATTGAATGCTCTGGGGTAGTTGGTTAAGGGTTAATTCATTTTATTGCTAAATTTGGTTACAGGAGGCATTATATATAGCTAATTTAGGTTTATATTTAAGGTTTTTGAGGTATACACATGTATAGCCACTTTTGGCACTTGGCTTTATTCTTAATGGCATGCAACTTGGGTGTGTATGATAACCACACTTGGCCATGTTCTCAATGTAATTCTTGGTAATATTAATGGTAATTGTTGGTTGGTGTATTATAGCCACGCTTGGCATGATTAATGGCAATTGTTGGTTGGTGTATTATAGCCACACTTGGCAAGATTAATGGCAATTGTTGGTTGGTGTATTATAGCCACACTTGGCAAGATTAATGGCAAATTGTTGATTGGTGTATTATAGCCACGCTTGGTATGATTAATGGCAAATGTTGATTGGGGTGTTATAGCCACGCTTGGCAATATTATTTAATGGCAGTTTGATTATAGATCTTTGGCAATGTGGTGGTTTGATGGGTCTATTTGTTATAACTACGTGTGGCAAATTTTCATGGGCAATTGTTATGTATATTATAGCCATGCATACTTGGCAATATTGTTAATGACGGTTTGGAGGTACGTATATAGCCACGCTAGGCAATATTATTATTGATAGTTTGGATGTATATGTAATATGGCTGTTCTAGCAACATTTATTAGTAATGCTCTATAATGGGTGATGTATGTAGCCACGCTTGGTAATATATTATTATTGGCAGTTGTAATGTATATGTACTATAGCCACGCTTGGCAAAATTGTTGACAGTTTTGATGGAAGGATGTAACACTAAATTTAAGTGTTATTGTTTAGATAATGGAGGGATATGGATATGTTTGGGAATATGGTTTTTGTTGATTGATTTACGGTAGTTTGTTATTCATGGAAGTTAGAGGCGTCATTGATAAGTTATTTTGGTGTTGATATTTAGGTGCTTTGGTTGAAGGCACTTTGTTGGGCTTGGTGGAAGAAGGGTCCGATGATGAGACCGGGAAGAGTGATATGCCTGTTCAATCAGGAAATGGAAAGGCCAAAATGAAGGTTGGCTTTACTCCAGGGGGGGGCTTGCCAGCTGTTCCGGGGAATCTCGTTGAGAAGATCCGGGCAGGGATTTATGTGGATTTTGCATCCTTATTGCCGGAAAACATGGCAGAACAATTTAAGGACGAAAAGGAGAAGAAGAAGAAACCCATACCAGTGGAGACATTCCCTGACTGGGCCTTGTCCTTCGCCTTGTATGCCGCTACAGTTGTTGCTGAGAAGCCAGAGAAGGCATTGGAGTTATTTACTTATGTACTGGGTGTAGTTACCCGTTTGGCCAGGGACGCTAATTTCGGTGAAACCCACTGGCTTGAATATGATATCCAATTTAGAGAAAAGGCAGCTGCTCTTTGTGGGGAAGTTAAATGGGCAGCCTTAGATCAGAATTTGCTGCAGTGGGCTAGGAAGAGTAAAATGCGTCGGCTGAATAGGACCTGTATAAGTTGGAATGCAGGTCGTTTTTGCCAGAACTACTCATGCCGCTTTGACCATATGTGCAGTACATGTGGAAGGGATCACCCAGCCATAAAGTGTAAGCGGAACAGGATGACCAATTTTCGCTAGCCTTATACATCAATGGAGCCAAGACCTGCAGCATTTGGGGGTGTTGTTCAATCATCTACGGGAAATGCTCCTACCAGACAATAAATTGTAGATGGCTGTAGCTGGATAAATTTATGCTTCAGCTTAAATATACATGGCTTTGTATGGGATTATTAATGCCATTAGTAGCTGAATAATTTCATGTTTGCTTAATTAGCTTATGTATAACTGAACATTGTTGATATGTAGACCATATACGGTTATTTGCATATATCTAAGTTATTTGTTGACTCCATTGAGTTAATATATATATCTGGATTAATGGATTTGGCATTGTGCATGACATAATTATAAAATGTGGTGGTACCATTTGATTAAGCTTTATTGGTAAATGAATTGAAATGATATCTGAATTTATTCATAATTAACCGAATGGTCTTTATAGGTATATTTAATTATTCTTTTCTATATACATATTCATACAAAGAATTGATATATAGATATATCTAACAGGTTGTTTACCTGGGGAATGCATGGTTATAAACATTTATGTGTATATTATAGGTCAGGTCTTACCAAGATGCTGTGTATCAGCACCGCTGCTTGCCAAACGATTTGTAGAGATTCAGGAGTCAGCGTCTAAATTTGCAATGGTACAACCATATATTCCAGAAGAAGCAAGACAGGTAGATACACCTTTCAAAGCTGAAGCTTGGGAGAAAGCTCTGGAGGGTCACCAGAATAGACAATGGGTTAATCATCTGGTTAATGGGGTGAGATGTGGAGTTCGAATAGGTTATGATTATACTAGGCCATTTAGGTCTGCTAAAAACAACTGTCCCTCATCAATGGAAAAGTCAGAGGTGGTGGATGCATACTTAAATAATGAATTAGTTAAGAAACATATTGCTGGTCCATTCAGGAGAAAGTCTTTCATTGGCTGCATGGCTAATCGATTTGGGGTAATTCCTAAGTCAACTCCTGGGAAGTGGAGATTGATTGTTGATTTATCATTCCCAGAAAAAGTTAGCATCAATGATGGCATTTCTAAGGTGTCAGCTAGCATGGTCTATTCCTCTGTGGAGGACACCGCAAGGATGTTGTGGCAGGCTGGTAAAGGGGCATTAATGGCTAAGATTGATGTTGCAAATGCCTTTCGGAATGTTCCAGTGCACCCTGATGATCGCCACCTTCTTGGCATGGTGTGGAGAGATAAATCTTATTTTGATAAACAAGTACCTTTTGGCTTAAGGTCGGCTCCAGTGTTATTTAATGCTTATGCTGATGCATTGGAATGGATTGTACGGGCTAATGGTTGCCAGAATATACTACATTACCTTGATGATTTTTTGGTTGTAGGTAGGCCTGCTACTGATGAGTGTAGTAAATACTTAGAAATATTAATTTCTACGTGTACAATGCTAGGGGTTCCCCTGGCTGAGGATAAGATTGAAGGGCCTGAAACTAGATTAAAATTTTTGGGAATTGAAATTGATTCAGAAAGGCAAATAGCCAGTTTACCGAGTACAAAGTTATCAAAAATTAAAGATGAATTACGCAAGTGGTCCTCCAAGAAAGCGGCAACTAGAAGGGAGTTGGAGAAATTGCTGGGTTTATTGAATTTTGCTTGCAAAGTGATTCCTCAGGGCCGCTGCTTTCTGAGGAGAATGTTCGATACATTATCAATTGCTAATAAGAAGCATCACTTTATTCGGTTAAACCTGGGTTTTAGATCTGATTTGGCTTGGTGGTCTACTTTTTGTGAGAGGTGGAATGGTGTAGGGTTTCTTCATTTAGCTCACATGGTTGTACCTTCCATTACCTTTAGCTCGGATGCTTCAGGCACCTGGGGCTGTGGGGCATTGTGGCAGTCTCAGTGGATTCAGGGTAGCTGGGATAGTAGCTGCCAGGATGTTAATATAATGATCAAGGAGTTAATTCCAATAGTATTAGCAGCCGCTATATGGGGACCTTCATGGTCAAACCACCATGTCTTATGTCAGTGTGACAATATGGCTGTAGTGCAGGCAATAAGGAAGGGTTCCTCTAAAGAACCATCAGGAATTGTGATGCATTTATTGAGATGTTTAACTTTTTTTACAGCTATTTTTCAATTTACACTTACAGCCGATCATTTGAGTGGCATTGAGAATGGCCCTGCTGATAGCATATCTCGAAATAAATTAAAATTATTCTTTACTCAGGTTCCTCAAGCAGAAAAAAGTCCTACTGTAATTCCAGACAGCTTATGGCAGATGTTAGTCACTCATCGTCCAGATTGGCTCTCAAAGGATTGGAAGAGAATGCTCACCAATTCATTAGGCAAGGAATATCAGAGTCTACCAGGAGATGCTACAATTCTGGCATGAAAAGGTTTAAAAAATTTTGCATTCAGTTCTCGTTACCCTATTTACCAACATCGGATTATGCATTATTCCTTTTTGTGACATCTATGGGCAAGGAAAATGTATCTGTCAAAACTATTCGAATATATTTATCAGCTATTAGATATTTTCATATAAGCGAAAGCTTGTGGTACTGTGGTATATCACCTAGAATAGAATTATTGCTAAAGGGTATTGCTAGACAGAAACCACATATTCAGAAGGGACCGCTTATCAGGCTACCAATTACTCCAGCTATATTAAGGTTAATTAAGAAACAATTAGCCAGGAATCCAAAAGAATTTGAGAATAGATTATTATGGGCAGCAGTTAATATTGGATTTTTTTGCTTTTCTGAGATCAGCAGAATTTTTATTAGCAGATGGGGTTCAATATGACCCATCTAGACATTTATCATTGGGTGATATCACATTCAATAATCCATTTAAGCCATCTCAGATTGCTATTAAAATAAAAGCTTCAAAAACAGACCAGGAAAGGCAAGGTACAACGGTTTATTTAAATAGCACAGGGTGTGATCTCTGTCCTGTGGCTGCTGTATTGGATTATTTAAAAATTAGAGGTCCCAGGCCTGGGATTCTTTTTATACATAAAAATGGCGGTGCTTTGACACGATCTCAGTTAGTGAAGGGTATTAGGAAAATGCTGGAGGCTTACTCAGATATCAACCCAAGGAACTATAATAGTCATAGTTTACGCATTGGAGCAGCAACTATTGCTGCTAGTACGGGAGTTCCCGAAACAGATATTAAAAGATTGGGACGATGGAAAAGTACGGCATATCAGCTATATATTCGTCCCCCTCAGTCAGAATTGACTAATATATCTAACCAGTTACTGGAAAGGACTATTTAAGTGTTATTTATTGAATGGAGATATGTGGACAATTTAGAGGATATTAATTAACTGTTATTTATTTAATGAATATAGAATATATGCATCTATCTAGTTATTGGAGAATATTAATAATTGTCAATTTGATTTGTGTAACTATATGTATGATAATGGTTTCGTCTTTGAATATGGGGTTAAAGCCTCAAGGAAAGTTAGCATTAGTAAATCATTTGGTTGCAGTTTTTGAAGTGAGCAAAGGGCTAGTTAGTGGAGTTTAGAGATCAGAAGTATAGTGGAAAATAACTCACGTTTTTGGTCAATGTTGAGATCGTTTTTTTTTATACACATCTGTTTTGGGCTGAGGTGAAATGTTGCCTGGGTGTATTACCAGCTGTTGTCAGGGTCCGGTTCCGTGGTTTCGTTTTTCCTATGCTTTGGGATGAATGACGCGTTACGTGATAGGTCACGTGCCGCTGTCATTTTGTGGAAGTCGGCACCACCCAAAGCATTGAGGGTGTGGGTCTCCTCTTTGGACCGGACCGCCAAAGCCTATCGGCATCGATGATGTCGAGGGTAAAGGTTGGGGGATGGTATTAGCCGAAAGCGAACTATAGGAGAACTGAGAGTCAGGTTTAGGATTTAAGGTGAGATCGCAAATAATCACTATACACTTGTAACGTAACGGCTGTTCATTAAATGGAGTTTACGGAGGTAAGCGGAGTTAATGGACGAGTGAAGGATGTACGCATATATATATATATATAATTGTATATAAGGTATGCGCTATATGAAATCTCCGCGAATAGTATGCTAAAATCGATAAGAGAATCAAGTGGATTGGTTAAGCTGTTACTAGGTGATGTTTGTGCATTCAACAACGTGAACCTACGGTGGAAACGACGTTAATTCTTTCAGTTTTTATTCCCTCCCTGATACTTCCCACCCTTTAATCCTTAATAGTTGTATGTTAGTCAATTTATGGGAGTTTATAGAGGTACCAGTACAATCAATGATTATGTTAGGTAGGGAAGTGGGTTTTTAGTAGATGGGAGTATATAGAAGGGTAGTTCTATTAGGAATAGTTTTTGTCTAGATAGTAGAATTTGTGCAGGTTAGGTTGGGAGAGGCAAGTAGGCGAAACCGTTTCCTTATTCTCCATGGTCATTGGCCATGTGACACGGTCCAGGGATGGAAGTCGGCACCACCCAAAGCATTGAGGGTGTGGGTCTCCTCTTTGGACAGGACCGCCAAAGCCTATCGGCATCGATGATGTCCAGGGTAAAGGTTGGGGGATGGTATTAGCCGAAAGCGAACTATAGGAGAACTGAGAGTCAGGTTTAGGATTTAAGGTGAGATCGCAAATAATCACTATACACTTGTAACGTAACGGCTGTTCATTAAATGGAGTTTACGGAGGTAAGCGGAGTTAATGGACGAGTGAAGGATGTACGCATATATATATATATATAATTGTATATAAGGTATGCGCTATATGAAATCTCCGCGAATAGTATGCTAAAATCGATAAGAGAATCAAGTGGATTGGTTAAGCTGTTACTAGGTGATGTTTGTGCATTCAACAACGTGAACCTACGGTGGAAACGACGTTAATTCTTTCAGTTTTTATTCCCTCCCTGATACTTCCCACCCTTTAATCCTTAATAGTTGTATGTTAGTCAATTTATGGGAGTTTATAGAGGTACCAGTACAATCAATGATTATGTTAGGTAGGGAAGTGGGTTTTTAGTAGATGGGAGTATATAGAAGGGTAGTTCTATTAGGAATAGTTTTTGTCTAGATAGTAGAATTTGTGCAGGTTAGGTTGGGAGAGGCAAGTAGGCGAAACCGTTTCCTTATTCTCCATGGTCATTGGCCATGTGACACGGTCCAGGGATGGAAGTCGGCACCACCCAAAGCATTGAGGGTGTGGGTCTCCTCTTTGGACAGGACCGCCAAAGCCTATCGGCATCGATGATGTCCAGGGTAAAGGTTGGGGGATGGTATTAGCCGAAAGCGAACTATAGGAGAACTGAGAGTCAGGTTTAGGATTTAAGGTGAGATCGCAAATAATCACTATACACTTGTAACGTAACGGCTGTTCATTAACATTTTGTATATTAGAGCTTGGAGTGTTACCTGAAATAGTTCAGGCTATTGAAGAAATTGATTGGCTGTAAGTTCTGTAGCTTGTGTGACAGCATTTGAACCTATTCCATTCGTCTGTCCCTTTCCTGTACAGTCTCCCCACTGACGTACAAGCGGAGGCTGTCCCCCTAATACTTGGAGGAGGTGATGTGTTGATGGTAATTCGATCTATAGGTCTCTCTACTTCAAACAGCAGTTAATCAAAGTGGTATTAGCTAAACCTGTCTCCTTCTCCTTAAATCCTTATAGGCTGCAGAGACGGGAAGTGGCAAGACTGGAGTGAGTTGTGTGTACTTGTGTGCATATCAACCGTTGGCTAATATCAATGAATAATCTAACACACCATTTCTCAAACATGCTACATCTACTTTAGAATATATGGCATATAGGGAAGTAAACCTAGTGAGAGCTTTGGACGAGGATACAAGAGTTTTCTCCTTCTTCTCTTCTCCACTGGGCCAGACAGCTGTTTCTGGGAATCCCACCATTCATCAGTGACCCTGGGAGTATGTAATGTAACTTATAAAATGTGCATCTCTGCTGTAGCTATATTGTCTACAAGTAACTGAATGATTTGCTGGCAGTTGCTATGCAGCAGACATGTGTACATGCTATTCTTATTTATGTAGTCTATATGTGTGTGGTACTGCAGTTAGTTGCATCTGATGTCTGTGTTGTGTGATATAGGCCTTTAGTCTTCCAGTGATACAAGTGGTGTACGAAACTATAAGAGACAGAAAAGAAGGGAAAATGGGAAAAAGAAGTGGAAAATCAGGTCAGTCGACTCACATGACATATAAACTTGTACTACATGATCTACACAAACTAAAACTGTCATTTGTAGATGAACCTGAAAAGCTTGTAATGAATGTGTACGACAGGAATGATGCTTTAGGTAAGTGTGTATTTATCATGTAATCACTTGACTCACATGCTTCTGAGCTGTACAAGAAATGAACTAAAGAATGTGTAACAATGTATGGATTGAAAAAGGAGTTAATTGCACCCTCTGACAAGTAGACTCTCCATTGTAAATAAGCCCATCTATTCAAAGGTTTGACCCAACTGCAAAGGCTATGATGTGATAGGAATAATTAATCATTGGGAGATATTATACCTGACCAACCAAGTGACCAATGTCTGATCTTGATTGTATATATGACCTGTAAAGTGTGTATATCTGTTGTAGCTATAAGTCCCGATGGTGTGCTGTGTCAGTCTCGAGATCACAAGTCGTGGCACGGCTGTAGATCCACTCTCGGTGTCACCAGAGGACAGTACTACTACGAGGCGGAGGTGACTGACGAGGGACTATGTAGAGTTGGGTGGGCCACGCCTGCTGCCACTCTAGAACTAGGTCAGCTCGCTGGGAATGAACACTAAACTAATTTTGGGCGTGTCTGTTGTCTGTTAAAGACTTGTCTTGTGCATCTCTTCTCAGGTAAGGACAGGTTTGGATTTGGCTTTGGAGGTACTGGAAAGAAGTCAAACCAGAGCCAGTTTGATGACTATGGAGAGGTGAGTTAGAAGCTGTTCTGAGGTCCATCTCTTTGTTATTGTACATGGAACAACTGTAAGGTGGCGAGTAATGTAAAACACCATTTTATACATACTACATTCATTCCACAGTAAAAGGCCTATAGGAAACTAAACCCATGTATGAGCTTTGGATGAGGATACAGGAGTCTTCTCTTTATTCTTCTGCTCCACTGGGCTAGGCAGCTGTTTCTGTGAATACCACCCTTCATCAGTGACCCTAGTTGGTGCATGGAATATTCCCTTATAGGCATTTGGCAAGAATGATGTCGTCGGATGCCTTATTGATTTGAATGAGAATGTCATATCTTTTACCAAGAATGGTGAGTTTATGATTCAAACATAATGCAAATTGTCCATGCGTTGTATATAGTATCTTGTATACTCTGTTATTTATTGTAGGTATCTTTCTTGGAGATGCCTTTTATATTTTAGACGATTTGGCAGGTGAACCATTCTTTGCAGCTATTACTCTTAAGGTCAGTACATTGGGCTCAACCTGATGTGATAAGGATTTCTTCTAATTGCCAAACTTAACTTTGAAATGTATTTTTTTCCTGTTAACTTTCAAAGGCTTTTTCCTGCTATCCACATGTACCATTTGCTAAGGAAATTAGCTAATTATTGTTTTAGTCATTTTGTTTTGTTTTCTTAACACATGTAATATTGTTAAGTGTTCTTTTTCTAATTTAATTAATTAGAATGCTGAAATGAAGTTTAATTTTGGAAATGAACCTTTTAAATGTAAAGTTCCGGTAAGTTCAAGTGACCCAAGAGATATTCCCTCCCACTACCCAGTTTATAGTGACTCCATCTTGATTATATTACAATACTCTCTATACTGTATGTGTCTCAATCTTAAGTCACACTGTAATTCGGGAATTGTCTTGTTAAAATATTTTCGTGGTTGGCCCAAACCACGAAAATTTCTTGCACAAACTTTTCCTCGTTTGTTTGTGGGAATCAAGAAATGCAGGTTTAGGCCACGAAATATTTCAACACGATAATTTCCCGAATTACGGTAAATACAGGTACTGGCACCCTCTTTTATACTTTTACTTACAACTCCCATTATATACCTCCTACAGTGTCACTGCACCAGTTGAATAATGCATACTGTATAAGTGTACTTATTCACACATGTACTGTTTAGGCTGGTTATACTGCATTTTGCAAAGCCAAGAACTTAGTACAGCCCACGAGAAAAGTAGCATATAGTAAGTTTGCACTAAGTAAATGTGTATAAGTTTAATCACAATATTCCCATTGCTAATATACATGTACCTGTACCTGTACAGGGTACGGCTCTTAAGTAATAAACATACGAACATATGTACATGATAGTAGCTATCTGGTATACAGGCTTATTGTAGTCTGTCATTGTGGTTGTATCTTTGACAAGTTCTTCATGTTTCATATTTATGTAGCACCAAGAGGAGGAACTAGGCTCCCATCAGCTCTGATAATTGAGGTTAGCAGCTACGTATGTACATACGTACGTAATGCAGCTTACAGCATGATTTGCAATTTTAACAATCATGAAAAGGTTTAGAGAAGACATACTTTTACCCAATAATGAGTACTCATTTAGCTAATTCCCTAGTTAACAAGGCTTGATCATTGGTTATATATTGTTGTCCTTTCAAACATCCTTCATTTAAGACCCCTTGCAATTACAACAAGAAAATGATGTCATAAAACAATTTATACACAATGCATGCACTATTTTTAACCATAGTAATGATTCCAATCCCAGCTACATAGGTTTTTATAGTCTATGGCTTTGGCTGTGGTTTGGTGGTACATACAGTAGCTACAATAAATAAAATGGCTGCCATCGGTATATGTACTCTAAGAAGATGTACTCTGCCTTTAGGCATTCAGTACACAACTTGCTAAAGTATCCACCTTTCTAATAGTGTGTTTGATAACACTATATAAGCTAACATTAGCATGGTTTCACTGCTTTTTGAAGAAAGCTTTACTGTTTAATTCTTCTCTCTACTGCAGCCCTCAAGAGAGCTACCTCAGCAGGTGTGTGGATTCACATGCATCACAAGTGCTGTACATATATGTATGCTTATCTCTGAAATGAACAATCCATTTATGTCATGTAATTGTTTTGTATTTTGCAGGGATATGCTTTCTTTTTCATTTTTTCCTTTAATCAATTAGACACACTATAATATTGTCAAATTTAAGGCTCATTTACCTGATCCGAAAGTGAAGTAAGTATGTACACATCACATTCAATATTCACTGATCTGATAGCAATCCACACTGTATTGAATGTAACAATTATAAGACATTTTTTATTAAGTACATTGAAGCTTAGTATATAATTATACCAACATTCATCCCATATCTCAACATCTCTCTCAAAATGTAATCCTCTACTGTATGTCTGTCTAGAGTGATACTTCATAACTGACATGTCCTTCCTGCGTGCATTCTTCCCTTTAAACTGTTGTGCAGCGCTTGTCTGATGATGGGAGGAGAGAGCGCTAAGGAGCAGATAAAACAGTTGCAAAAAGGGGTAAGAGATGTGACAAATACATGTGATGTTAGACTGATAATACAACCACAACTGTTAGCCTTTACAGTTAAATTGAAACTCTATTATATTTTTGAGTATGTAGGTATATATACATATAAAAAACTAGTTTGAAATAACCTCTTGCCATCCTAATACTGCACCTACAGTATATACCAAATGTAATTTTGTATTGCGAGTACATAGGAAGGTGAAGAAATGTTACCTCAATTAAAGACATATTGCCTCATTACATTATTATTAGTGGTTTAATTATTGTAGTGTGTTTTAATAGTTAGAGTCCAATATACTGTAGTATATACATCCTATTAACATGTACGTACATACAGGTAGATATTGTGACAGGTACTCCTGGAAGGTTGGAGGATCTCATCAATACAAACAGTCTAAACCTTTCCAATGTACGTACGTAAATATACAAATATGTAATCTACTAGGTGTAACCTTATCATTAACATTTCTGTTTTTTTTCTTTTTTTTCTTTTACATAGATAATGTTTTTCATATTAGATGAAGCAGTAAGTATTTACATTGAAAATATCCCTGGTTTTGTATACATATACATCAGCTCTCTCCTATCAATGATGTATTCCTTTGAATACTTTAATAAGAGTATCACCAGATATAGTCTAAACTGAATTCTAAAAGAGATGCAATTAACAGCTGCTATATGCTTGATTGCACAATAGATGTGCCAATACATATACCTGACCAATCAATTGCAAGTGACCAAAGTCTTATCTCGGCTGGCTGGGAGACCTGAGGTCCTATTAATATGGCAAACGGTGATTGACTCCCAATCATCCAAGAGGGAAAATAAAACACATATTTTGCCCATTTTAGAGCTCATCAGTGTGGTACAGTTTGTTTAGATTTGTAATTTTTTCATTGATTGCCACTCAACCAAGATAAGACTTCCCGTGTCTGGTTTGGTGTCATATCAATGATCAGCCATATAACAGCACTATACACATGTACATACCTTTATAGGATGGTCTCCTCTCTGGTGGATACTGAGACCTGATCCAGCGGATATATGGCAAAGTACCAAAGGTATCGCCGGAAGGAAGGAGACTTCAGGTACCCTCTCTGACCTCCAAACTACAACATGCACACTCTCTGACCTCCAAATAAAGAACATGCACACTCTCTGAACTCCAAATAAAGAACATGCACACTCTCTGACCTCCAAATATAGAACATGCACACTCTCTGACCTCCAAATATAGAACATGCACACTCTCTGACCTCCAAATATAGAACATGCACACTCTCTGACCTCCAAATATAGAACATGCACACTCTCTGACCTCCAAATATAGAACATGCATACTCTCTGACCTCCAAATATAGAACATGCATACTCTCTGACCTCCAAATATAGAACATGCATACTCTCTGACCTCCAAATATAGAACATGCACACTCTCTGACCTCCAAATATAGAACATGCACACTCTCTGACCTCCAAATATAGAACATGCACACTCTCTGACCTCCAAATATAGAACATGCACACTCCCTGACCTCCAAATATAGAACATTACATAGTGTTTGACTATTTACTTAATTTGAATGAAGTACTAAGTAAATGGTATTTGGCTAGTCAGGTACAATTGTGAAATTGTCTATTAACCTTTTCTATGTTTCATCTCCTGTACTAGTTGGTTGTATGTTCAGCAACTCTCCATTCTCATGAGGTGAAGAAGCTTGCAGTACGTTATCTCTTCAACCAATAGCTTACATTCTTAATACTAAAACATGACTCACAGGAGGTGTTACACCATACCTGCAGTAGTAGTAGTAGTCTTACATGTTACTCCTCATGCACGACTCCCATATGTACATACATGTACATACTTGTACTTGTAGGATAGGATAATGCACTTTCCCATCTGGATTGATCTGAAGGGAAAAGACAGTGTACCAGACACGGTTCATCATGTGGTGAGTTGTTTAACATTGACAGTGCCATCATGACATCCACTCCATGTACATATGTATACAGTTACTACATTAACTATAATATTGTGAGATGTTGGTAGTTATAATTCATCACATAAAAATGTGTCTCACCATCATGGCCCAGTGGGGAAGAAGATGAAAGAGAGGAAAAGAAGAAAGAAAATAAGACTCCTGTATCTTCATCCAAAGCTCTCTTCAGGTTTAGTTCCCCTATAGGCTTTTTACAGAATAGGCATAGCATGTAGGAAAATAGTGTATTAGATTTTTCATACAAAAGCTTGGGTTATTTGGACCCTTCTAAAAGATACCCAATGCTACTGATAACCATTCCAATGTAATGTTTCATATCCTTTGCAAAGGTTTTGTGCCGTTAACTTTTTTTCACTATTAAAGTGTAACTATAAGTTAATTAAGTACAGCATTGTAGCACATAGTAATCTGTTTTTCCATGGCTCCTTATTTCTTAGGTGTGTATGGTTGATCCAGTCGGAGACACCTTGTGGCACAACTTGAGACAACATGTGCAAACTGATGGAATGCACAAAAAGGATCACTTTAAACCCGGCAACACGTCTAGAGGTACGTTCATCTGATGTACGTTTAGAGTACAACAGGTCTAGAGGTACGTTCATCTGATGTACGTTTAGCACAACAGGTCTAGAGGTCTATTGCAACACTGCATATCACATTTTCCCCTGCATAACACAGTAAAGTGTTCTGATAGTTAGTGTTTTAAACCACTATCCCGTGTGCATATTCCAGAGTGCTTATCAGAGGCAGTCAAGACACTCAAAGGGGAATATCTGGTTCGTGCTATTGATGAGCATAAGATGGATCAGGTTTGTTTGACTTGAGTTTTTATACTGCACTTTGTAACTATAGCAACAGTAACAGTGAAAGTCTGTGTTTGTAACTATAGCAACAGTAACAGTGAAAGTCTGTGTTTGTAACTATAGCAACAGTAACAGTGAAAATCTGTGTTTGTAACTATAGCAACAGTAATAGTGAAAGTCTGCAGTCACAAATGTGGAATCTTTGCTTGTTCTTCACAGGCAATCATATTTTGTCGCACCAAACTAGACTGTGATAACGTAGAGCAATACATTCTGAAGCTTGGAGGAGGTGAGATTAGCCACCTGTACATCAGCTCTACCTGTAGGGGTAGTCAGTTTCCAGAGGTCTTCCTGTTTTGTATTAGGAAAGGGGATGGTCAATAAATACTCTTGTGTGTGTCTCCATGGTGACAGGAGGCCTCAGGAGAGGAAGGCCAATCTGCAGGCATTCAAAGATGGAGACGTCAGATTTCTCATCTGTACTGATGTAGCTGCCAGAGGTATAGACGTACAAGGAATACCATTTGGTAAGCCGTGAACAAATACATATTAGACAAAATGTGACAGATTAGAAAATGCACTTACAGACGAAGTGCAAAGCAATACCAGAGCATTTCAGTCTGTAGATCTTCCTTTGCTGAAATAGTCTCTCTCTCATGTATACCATATAGCCAGAAAATTTGGGGAGGATTTTAATTTGACAGTTTGGCAGTCTCGTGGATAACAGCCAAATTTAAATCGGTCCATATTTACATTCTCATAAAACAAAGTTACCACTGGCTACTATGATAACCAGACAAAGCAGCAGCCATTGTTGACTGGATGATGTCACAAACTAGAGCTGCAACACTGTCAAATTTAAATCCGCCAATATTCACAAGTTCGTATATACTACCCTATAGCTGAAAAATTTGAACATAATGGTTAGCCTTCAAACTGGATTTATTTGAATGTTGTTGATAACATGTCCATGTTGTTCACTCTCATAACTGTCTGTCTATTTTACTATAGTCATCAATGTCACCTTACCAGATGATAAACAGAATTATGTCCACAGAATTGGCAGAGTGGGGAGGGCTGACAGGTATGAAAGTGCACACGTGTAGTGTGCACTTGTGCTACCCATCTGTGTATGTGTGTACGTAGTCTGTACAGGTGTAATGATCATCTCTTAATGTATTTAGATCCATGGAAATTGTTTAATTTCTAAGTATCATAATCACTAGTTTATTACCACTCTATGTCCCTGGGAGCACTTTTAAAGGATTGCCTCCTGGGCAACCCTGGCCATGTCTATATGGACAAATAGATTCAATTCAATTTGCTTCAATTCCAAGTAGACATACATATGTACACAGAATAGAGTGATTTTAATCTCCATCCTGTATACCACTCATCTAATCTACAAGTAATCCTCTTACTTGAAAGCCTGTAGAAGTGTATTTGTAGCCGCAGAACCCTTCCTATACAGTGGTTTCACTATACCTTACAATTACATTCACTTTCCTCTCATACGCAGGTTGTTAGTTTTACTTTTATTTCCATATACATTGTACAATGTTTTTGTACTAATTAGTCTTTGCAGTTAGCAGAAGAAGGAAAACATGAAGAGAACATTGTTGTGGCAATTGCAGTTCAGTAACAGAGCACTGGTGGTCATAACCAGTTGCCCTGATTCTTACATGTTTTTCCCTCTTCATGATGTTTGAGAATGATTATAACTACTTGTGGTTTGATTATCATTTCACTTATATTCATGTATGCCTTTAGAATGGGATTGGCAATCTCTTTGGTGTCTGAGGTGCCAGAGAAGGTTTGGTATCATAGCAACTGTCCCAACAGAGGAAAAGGTTGCTACAACACAACACTGCTGGAGCAGGGTGGATGTGCCATTTGGTACAATGAAAAACAGGTAATCCAGTTCTTCTGCTGCATACCTTTAGTAGAGTATGGAGCATTTGGAGGGTACTCCCTTACAATAGGTGTCTGGAGGGTATTCCCCTATCATCAGTGCTCACTCCTCAGCTCCTCTCCACCTCCTCTGTAGTACTTGGCCGACATTGAGGAGCACTTGGGGGAGACAATCACTCAGACTGGAAGGGATATAAAGGTACCAGTTAATGAATTTGATGGGAATGTGATCTATGGACAAAAGAGGAGCGCCAAAGGTATATAAATCAGTTTTGTATTGATAATTTGTTCGATTACAACCGAATGATTTACAATTCACCATTAAATCATTACTAAATCATTACTGACATTTCGACCACATGCTGTGGCTTTCGTCAGTTTTGTGTGAAGGGCAATGAAATAGCTGGCAACTTGATCTCAATTCAAACCAATGCTTATGTTTGTTCAAGCACCACTCCTTATTTGTCATGTGCACATACCTTTTAAGGAATAGCATACAATACACAACAAGCCGATCCGGTCCAAACTCGTTGACACAATTTATGCTATGTCAATAATAGTTCCATAAAGTACTTGTATGTAGAAAGACACTTCTCGACATATATTTTGTTTAAACAGTAACAGTAACAAGTGCTTTCAAGTGTTTGGTTAAGTTTTAGGTTTGTTATTGTGTTCCTTTCCAGATTTGTTAATCCGCAGGTGGTAACTACAAGAGTCATGTGGAGCAACTGGCACCTGCAGTTAAAGAGCTGGCGGAAATGGAAAAGTTGGCGCAGGGTACTTTCCTGAGGATGCAAACTGGACAGTGGTTTAACTGAACACTGCCACAATAACACATTATACTGATTGTTTGCATAAGTAATAACTGTTATGCAATTGATTACTACACTTTACTGTGTGAATTTTAATAATAGAATAAGGATTTCTTCTTTCGATGGTGTGCTCTGTCAGTCTCGAGATCACAAGTCATGGCACGGCTGTAGATCCACTCTCGGTGTCACCAGAGGACAGTACTACTACAAGGTGGAGGTGACTGACGAGGGACTATGTGGAGTTGGGTGGGCCACGTCTGCTGCCACTCTAGAACTAGGTCAGCTCTCTGGGAATGGACACTAAACTGCTTTTGGGCGTGTCTGTTGTCTGTTAAAGACTTGTCTTGTGTATCTCTACTCAGGTAAGGACAGGTTTGGATTTGGCTTTGGAGGTACTGGAAAGAAGTCAAACCAGAGCCAGTTTGATGACTATGGAGAGGTGAGTTGGAAGTTGTTCTAAGGTGCATCTCTTTGTTATTGTACATGGAACAACTGTAAGTTCATTTTCATCATGAGTAATCATTTTCCTAGCTACATGCGTACTCCATTCATTCTGCAGTAAAAGGCCTATAGGAACTAAACCTATAGTGAGAGCTTTGGATGAGGATACAATTAAAGTTCTGAGTCAGTTAGCTGTTTCTGGGAATTCCAAAAAATGAAAACTAAACACTTCAGTTGATGAAGAATACCTAGTGATTTACTATTCTTGGATTGTACATGAAAGTATAAAAATGTGAATAATAAATTGTTATGCATTGGTGGATCTATAGATTAAAAACTATATCAAAATGAATGAATTGATTAAGCATTAAATGATTAATGTTTACTGATACAAAAGCCAAAAAGTATTAAAAATAATGAAGTCTTAAAGAATAGATTTCTGAGACTTATTGTGACATATATATAAACATGAGAGTCCTACAGATGGAGAATATTGTAAGCAAGCACACATGTATACGTATGTACATTTTGCACCATTCACATTTATTTACATAATTGTAGTATTTTTAATTTGTGTATGTCTTACTAGTTGTAGCTTTGACCAGATAGAAATTTGTTGATTTTGTCTGCCAGCTTTCGGTTGTTTTCGTGGTATGTACACTTTCCCAAGGCTTCAGCGGTAGCCTTTAGTTTCCTCTCACTTGGATCACCATAAAGGATGTCATACAAAGCCTGATTGGCCAAATCCTGAGGGATAGAAGCTTTCAATGTCTCATACTGAAAAAATGTAATAATGTTATATTTTCTAAATTCGTTAGAAATCTCTCTGACATCACAGTAATTGAGCATAGTTTCTCTGATATCCTCTAAAAAGGCCTGGACTTCTCTAGGTTTCTTCTCTTTAATAACTAACAGAATAGAATACATTTATCAGGCTTCATTAACAAGATTATTAAGGTTTAAAGTTTAAAAGTGCATTCAGTGAAATTCTATTAATATGTAACTGGGATAAGTATTCTCCCTTACTATGTACATAATAGAATAGAATTCGAACGATTTCTTCTAACTGTGTCCAGCATATGTATATATCTTTTTAAAAGATTCATCTTTTAAAAATTGAGTGTTTTGAGTGGGAACCAATGTCTATAAAAAGAGAACACCTACAAAGTAACTTCAGTCACTGATCGAAGAAGACCTTCGGGGTCGAAACGTCTGATGGTTATGGAATTCAACCACCTGCGGTTGCCCTGGCAACGAAGTATATAAGCTACGTATACATATATACCTTACTGAACTTTTATTGGATTTGCTTTAGCTCCCGAACCATCCTTGAAGGTTGAACCTATATTCAACAAGTGTACATTCTAAGAGGAACTAATTTTACAGTTTAGAAAAACTTGTATATACCTTTTAAATTTTGTAGTAATTTCATCATCTTTTACAGTATAATATACGTATACCTAATGTATACTGTATACCTATTTATATAGTAAATATTTGCGATGCTTAGTTTATAAACATAAAAAAATACTGTGAAAATGCAAGGGAAATGTAGTTTTTAGATTTTTGTTTATACTTAAGGGTCGAAACGTCTGACGGTTATGAAATTCAACCACCTGCAGTTGCCCCGGCAATGGAGTATATAAGCTACATATACTACCTTGCTGAACTTGGAACTGTACTTTTATTTAAATTAGCTCCTTGACCATCCTTGAAGGTTGAACCTACGTACATTCACCAAGTGTACATTCTAAGAGGAACAAATTTTACATGTACATTTTAGAAAAAACTTATATACCTTTTAAATTTTGTAGTAATTTCATCATCTTTTACAGTACGTATATAATACGTATGTACCTAATGTATACTGTATACCTATTTATATAGTAAATATTTGTGATGCTTAGTTTATAAACATAAAATTACTTTGAAAATGCAAGGGAAATGTAGTTTTTAGATTTTTGTTTATAAAACAACAAAAAAATATTTGCAAATGAGTTAGTAACAATATGGTGATATATTTAATGACAGACCAAACATTAACAGCTTTGCAAGAATATCCCAATTAATGTTGCAAATGTTTTGTTTGAGTTAGTAGTTTCTGAGGCATTCTTAAGAACCTTAGCAGCTCCTTTAAGTGTCTCTGGAGCAGGGTCGTTGCATAGAAACTGATAAAAGAGACGATTAGACTCAGCTACACTTTGGGACGACTCCAGTTGTTGCTTTTGTCCTGCACTTATAACATGTTCACGTTCCAGATCAGTGCACACAGCTTTGGCATTACAGAACTTTATGCATCCATCATTGTGTTGGTCCAAGAAGTTGATAATTTCTTGTGGGCTTTTTACTGTGTAAACATAAATTCTCGTCTAAATAATATCTTCTTGATATAGAAGTTTCATGTTTATACAAAAGTCACTAGCCCAAGAATAGATAACTATATAAGTCTCATTCTGTAAGAGGATGATTCTGAAAAGTTATCATATTTCTTAGTCTTTTTAGTGTACCAGTTAAATAAGGTTAAATATTCTAAACACTAAACAGAGTATGAACTAGAATAAATTGCGTGTTCATATTTGAGAGGATTAGAGGTATCAGCAGAGGGTAAGTAATTTAAAGCAACCTTATTGCTAAACGGTGAAGAATGCATGACCAAGGTAAAGTTCAAGAAAAAGACAAAGATTCCCAGGACCACTGATGAAGGGTGGAATTCCCAGAAGCAGCTGTCTGGCCCAGTGAAGCAGAAGAAGAAAGAGAAGACTCTTCTATCTTCATCCATAGCATGTAGGAAAATGGTGTATTAAACTTTTCATATATAAGTAGAATCAAAGTATATACATATATAGAATACCTTGCTGATGTCTTGTTAGAGTTGCTTTAGCTCCTGAATCATCCTTGAAGGTTGAACCTACATGCAATAGCTGTAGCTTTTAAGAGGAACTAATTTACAGATCAAATAAATTAAAAACTTACCTTTTGTAGAAAGATTACAATGAAAACTGAAACCGTCCTTAGATGTAACTCCTTGTAGAGACACATTTCATAAGGTGGATCTTTAGAAGTGGACCCACAATTTGGTACAAGTGTGAGAAATGGAGGATACATCTCTACTTTAAAGTCATCTTTTAATTTCTTTTTATTTCCAATTTGATACACAATATCTTCCTTCTCAATCTGTATACAAGGCCAATCCATCATAAATAAGTGTCACTGAACGGAAACACATGCATTTTGCTAGTTATATCACTTTAATTAACATTCCAAAGGAAGACATATAAAAAGTATAAGTCTTGCATTCCTAATGTGAATTTGGTATATCTCAGTTGGTACCCATTTTAACTACATATGTATAATAGAGGGCTATACACACAATTCACCTTAAGGACAGACTAAATTAGAAGCAAAATTATTTAAGTATATAGATTACTCCTTTAAGTTTGAAAACCTCAAAGTAAATGACCAGCTTTCAAGGTGTCCTTCAAATGGAGACTTCAGTGTATATAAATTTTAAGGCATGTAAACCTCAAATACTGGTAGCAAAAATAAAGAAAAGCATCTTTAGACGTTCTACAAGTTGAAAGATGCTTCAACTAAAAGATAAGTTTGACGCAGTTAGAAGAAATCCATATTCTATAAATATTAGTTAAATTTGGATAATACATTAATTTACCCCTTTTAACCCTTTATGCGCGAGTGACGCATATTTGCGTCTAATAATTAGGTATGGTCAATAGCGAGTGACGCATATTTGCGTTCAAGGTAACAGCGGCTTATTTGTAGCGCAATCTACAGTGGTACGCGCAAGTACTGCAGCCGAAACGTTGGTGATACCAAGACTAAAGACGGAGGTTTATTTGAGCGCCTTATTCTGCTTACCACGCTTCACTTGACGGTTTGGTAAACAATTTGTTTGAGGCTACGACGCTTCTCCAATGTTCTAGGGCTTTGAAAAGACTACATAAAGATATACCGTTACAAAAGGATAACCAGGGGTCTTCCTGACCGAATTTGCTTCCGTAGATAGTCAGAGAAAGCTTCTTATCCGAAGGAACTTAGAAAACATAGCCGTGCTTACTTTCTTCACTAAAAGAGGTAATATCTCGAAAATTAGAGCATCTTAGAAGCCAATAGAGCAACAAAATATGGCTAAAAATCGGCATCAAAGTTTTACCGTCATAAAGAGTTGCCACATTCCTATGGAGGTGACGAATTTTAATTCCTGCCTCATGGTGTCCTCGTGACAATTAAATATCGCTTCTGGAGATTATTACGCCCACGTAATTATCTCGCGCATAAAGGGTTAAGTTATATACACTATACAGCAATAGTCATTGAAATTCCTCAAAACACATCCATTTTAAACTATTACATGTAGTTGTATATGGAATCCTGTGTACTACCAACCTGTAAAGGTCCAGTAATTACACCATGGCATCCAGGCTCCAGCTTATACTTCAATATTTCTCCCCCTTCCAAACATTTGAAGTGACAAGACTGTCCAACTCTGCTAAAAACTTTCCAATACTTTTCTAATATCTAGAAGGATGCATATAAGTTAAGTAAAACCAGAAAACATTTCTAGAAAAAGAAAACACGAACCTGGATCCAAACATTATGTTTGTAAGTAGCAGCTATTCGTGTCGTTATACTAGTATCCTTTGACTCCCACTTCCAAGCAGAAGCAAGACACTCAAAAGGATCATTTAAACGTGAAGCTTTAGTAAAGAGGGTGCAGTGTCCTGTAATGAGGAAATCCCTGCCATTACCTGCACTTCCATAGTCCTCAAATGCAAACTCGTCATTCACAGGAGAGTGAGGTGCCATCATCATCTTCACTCTGTCAGCGTCTGCACTCCAGTGAGGAAGGTGGAGGGTGATGGGACTCTTGATGTCTTTACTGTTGTAGTGGATATACACCACAGGGCTGGCCAGTTTATAACCATCTGGTGCCACCAGAGGTCCATCCATTATAATACCATATCTGATCTGCACCTTCCTCTTCTCAGCAACAGCTCCCTCTGGTACCTCCAGATGAGTGACATCACTCTCCACCGGTCTGTCCCCTTCTGGTTCCAAACTGAACCTTCTTCCAGTTTGGTCTACTTGAAGAGACTGTATCCCGAATGGGATCCAACACAGCTGGTCTAATTGCTCTTCATGTTCTGTGCGTTAGAGAATGTAACAGAAGCAGTATTCATACATATGAGGATGCTTGGGTCCTCCATACACACATACATACAACACTATACACACCTAATTCATGAGGGGAGGGGTCATCAGGTTCTTTTGGATCCAGTGACTCAAAAACAGAGGCTAGAGAACTCTAACAAAGCAATTGATACATAATATTTAGTAACTACTAAATGACAATGTAGTTTTAATTGACACTTTCTTACTTACCTTCTGAAGTATCTTTTGTTTCTCAGAGAAAGTTGTTACAGAGTCCATAAACTTTGATTTCATTGACTCAATCGATTTGGGAGACTTCAATTGTTCGGTACCAAAAATGGCTACAATCATTAAAATTAATTACTCTTAATTATTTAATAATGAACTTTCACAATTATGTAGTTAAACTTACTGTCATCATATTCTTCTGGTGACAATATGCTACTAGACTGTATATGTGTGGGAAGATGAGACATTAAATAACTTATATATAGTTAATAAAGGCATGTATTCTAGCACACAAAGTAATGGCAGAAACTGCTGCTTGATTATATTATTAGTTTTATTACTAAAGCATAATATTAGCAATTTTATTAAACCAGCTATTTAGTGACCTTAAAATTCAGCATTATTAAACTTTCCAAACTGAGTTTTACAAATTAATTATCACTATGTACATACATTGTAAATAGTCAACTGAAATATGGGAATGTATGCTGTTTAGTGGATTAATGTTCAAATTTATGACAATTGTCTGTGTGAACTGTAAAGACTAACCTAGCTACAAACTGTTTGATAGTATTGTAGCAAAACAAAATCTGCCAAGTCAGGGCAGTAAGCATCATTGACAAAATCCTGAATGGAAACACTTGTAACAGTAGTATGTATATTCACCTTTGTCTGAAGGTGTGGAGTTGAAAGGGAGGTCATATAGCCATGTGTCCTGAAGGTAGTTGCATGTCGAGGTTGATATATTCTACTACTTGCAGCTTGCTTAGCATGTTGAATTGCTGAAAAATCTTTATCCTTCAATATTCTCTTAAATTCCTCTTCTTTCAACTTATCTTCCCAAAACATTTTTATGATTTCTAGAGTGAAATATTATACTAGAATGTGCACAAGTAAACAGTATAAAATTAAAAGTACACATTAAGGAAACTCCTGCAGTGTAACCACTTTGACTGTAGAAGTGTCTTGTTAACATTTCCACTACCCATACCTACCTATATATAGCCAGTATAACTACTCAATGATTGATGCACTTGCATATATACAACCCTAGTCGCTAGCTTCAACTAATACTTCAGTTGAGTTGTGAAAATTTATACTCTATCATACTCACTTAAACACCATTCATCATATACACTTAACTTAAAATCTAATAAGATGATCGACCATCTAATGCAGTCAGATAAACTAGATCCTAATGGTGACCTGATACAGCAGGATGCAGAATTCAGATATTATAACTTATCTATAATGTTTGCTCATCATATGTGACTGACCATGATAAAAGGTATACATACATATTTTTGCAACTTTATCAAAATTTTACTTAATAGAAGAATGCCTTTTTAATCGTATTTATGGATATAACCAAATGTATATATGTCAATTTAAGCTGCCATTGAGAAAATGGAACAAATTTAAAACTTTAATGTTTAATTTCTTGTTTATGCAATAGCAAACAATTCATTAATGTATATGATACTTCCGATTGTGGTATTCATGGAAATTCTATTGAATGATACCAAGAACACATTTCTGTTGGAAACCAAAAGTGTATACCTATTAGCATGACTAAGAAAATGTACACATTGAAATATACTTAACAGAATATTGACTTATTCTTTGTGGATACTCTCTTGTACTAACCTTCTAACTTCTTCCCTAACTCAGAGGGTTCACCAAATATTCGATGGTATGCCCATTCTACAGAATCTGACATAGATCCATAATAGTAAAAGTCTTTAAGTCTGTCAGTAAAGTGTCCTCTTGCTGTAGTATTTTCTGTATATTTCCCAACTTCTCCAATTACAACTAATGGAAGGACCATGCAGGAATAGGATGTAAAGATTGCTTCAACATTAGAGGTTCAGTGGATAACACTTTCCCTAACCTTTCAATTTCTGCAACAATACACCTTCTTCATGGATATCATAGTACTGTTTAAATTTGATATTATTAAAGGAAATAATCTCTGCAACCACCAAAGAGACTGTATGAAGAAATGAAACCATTACCCTCACACATTCAGTAATCATACATCACTTGTATACTTACAATAAAGGTGGGATGGTAGCTTCTGTAGAATTTGTAATCTGTTCAGGTATCCTTTACTAGTCAGATCAACAAGAGCTCCAGGCAGATGTAAATCTTTACTTTGATACAATACTTTGGACAGAACTGTATCAATGTTGTACATGTAATAGAAATGTCATATTAATTGAGCATCAAATGATAATCAATTGGAAATTAAGTGATTGTAAACACATTCATAATAACGAACTACTTTGCTGAATTGATTTTGATAGATTTATAAATTGATTTATCAAAAGCAGAATAATTGAATACTTAGTACATTCTCATTTTGACATTACAAAGGTTATGAATAGACACGGGTAAAGTATACAATTTAGCTCAATTGTGGCAGCTTAACTGAACATGTAAGGTTGACAGTGTTACACACAGGTTACTCCAGCTAACAGACTGACTCACCTTGTAATGCTTGAAAGGCCTTCCTGTCAAAGTGCTCCTTTTCAAGAAACTGAATCACTTCTTTGATATCCTCAATTGGCTTAACCCACAGACATGACACTAACCTCCGATTCCATTCCCATTCCCATTCCCATTCCCATCTATCTGAGATTAAATATTTGCACTCATCCTCATCCAAGACCTTTGCTTTGTGTTGACAATACAGCAGAACTGATAAAGAGAGCAGTTGTGGTTAGTACCAGTGATACATTTTAAAATTGAACTTTACTGAACTCCACTCAAGCTGTATATACTGAAAGGTTTAGCATTTTAAACCATGCAATTTTACTTTTGAGATATCATTTATTTTGTGTAATTATTACTTCATTATAATGGTCCAGAGATTATATCTGAAAATTAAAATTAAAATGTATGGCTATTCCCAATTTCACTTGTGTCAATACATGTTTATGCAGAACAGTTTTTGAAAGTTACATTATCAATATATACTTATACAGACTGAGTCTTAGTGGCTATTTAGTATCTGAAACACATGAAGTCTACTTTAACTCTAGTACATAATACGTAAAATAAAGAATACATATTACGCATATTAATTACCTAAGTTTACTTATAGTGTTATTTCATTTCATAGAAAACATTCTTAAAATATTATGCAAGCTGTTGAGGCATGCACCTTGTATCCTACTATCGACACTCTCTAGATTAGCTGAAGATAATATGCTTGCTATACCATTCTGCCACCTCATAGCTAGATTTGTCCATAATTGGGTGCTTTCTCAATACATGCATAAAAGAATTTGATGCTTCACTACATTCTTAAATTCTTACATTAGAAACGTTTAATCTTCTACAAGACCTTGCACATTTGGGGTCCCATGCCATATTCAACAAATCACATTATTGTAATAAAATCCACAAACATTTATAAACTTGGAACTATTTCACAACAGTAAGATCACAACACAGGATCAAATGTCAGGTTTCAGAAGACATGAAACCTATTTGAAACTTCTTGAACAGCCAGGTTTCAAAGGGTGCTCAAGCGTGTGCTAATAGATTAATTTCACATCTTGCAAATTTTAACAGCCCCCTTTCATTCAGTTTTATACTTATTTTAATACCTTTTGAAACCTGGCTGTTCAAAGAGTTTCAAATACGTAGGTTTCATGCCTTCTGAAACCTGACATTTGATCCTGTGCAATTACATAAGAATATGTAAACTCAGAGTAACTTACTCTTCAAACACAGCAAGTAATCACTGCCAAACCTCTCCTTCTCAAGGAACTGGACTATTTCTTGGATATTATTAATTGGTTTGAGAGTCAAATGAGATACAAGCTTCCCTTTCCAATCTCCTCTAGCTAAAGCTATATCTTTACACTCTTCTTCACTCAGGACTTTGTCTTCATGATGAAAATGATGCAAAACTGTTGAAAGAGCAAACATTTTACTGACACAGATGAAAAGAAGACAGAGTCAATGTAACCTTGAATAACTCATTAACAGGTGCACATACTTTATACTCAAACTGAAGTGACTTTACAAAATAACATGAAACACACTGACACATACATTAGTGGAGAGACATTATTTTAACTATAGTGCTATCACATTTCATTAGAAAACATCCTTTAATATTACGCAAGTCGTTGAGGCATGCACCTTGTATCCTACTATCGACACTATCTAGATTAGCTGAAGATAATATGCTTGCTATACCATTCTTCCACCTCATAGCTAGATTTGTCCATAATCGGGTGCTTTCTCAATACATGTATAAAAGAATTTGATGTTTTACTATATTCTCAAATTACATTAGAAACGTTTAATCTTCTACAAGAGCTTGCACATTTGGGAACCCATGCCATATTCAACAAATCACATTAATGTAATAAAATCCATAACATTCTACACACATCTAAACTTGGAACTGTTTCACAACAGTAAGAACACAATTACATAAGAATATGTATACTCAGAGTAACTTACTCTTCAAACACTGTAAGTAATCACTGTAAAACCTCTCCTTCTCAAGGAATTGGACTGTTTCTTGGATATTTTCAATTGCTTTGACAGACAAATGAAATACAAGCCTCTTTTTCCAATCTACTCCAGCTAAAGCTATATCTTTACACTCCTCTTCACTTAGGACTTTGGCTTCATGACGAAAATGATGCAAAACTGTTGAAAGAGTAAACATTTTATTGACACAGATGAAAAGAAGACAGAGTCAATGCAACCTTGAATAACTCATTAACAGGTGCACATACCTTTATACTCAAACTGAAGTGACTTTACAAAATAACATGAAACACACTGACATATACATTAGTGGAGAGACATTAGTTTAACTATACTGCTATCTCATAGTGTTATCTCACTTCATAGAAAACATCCTTTAATATTATGCAAGCCGTTGAGGCATGCACCTTGTATCCTACTATCGACACTATCTAGATTAGCTCAGATAAAATGCTTGCTCTACCATTCTCCCACCTCATAACTAGATTTGTACATAATCGGGTGCTTTCTCAATACATGTATAAAAGAATCTGATGTTTCACTACATTCTTAAATTCTTACATTAGAAACGTTTAATCTTCTGCAAGAGCTTGCACATTTGGGGTTCCATGCCATATTCAACAAATCACATTAATGTAATATGTAAATTCCATAACATTCTACAAACATTTAAACTTGGAACTGTTTCACAACAGTAAGTTCACAATTACATAAGAATATGTATACTCAGAGTAACTTACTCTTCAAACACTGCAGGTAATCACTGCCAAACCTCTCTTTCTCAAGGAACTGGACTGTTTCTTGGATATTTTCAATTGGCTTGACAGACAGATGAGATACAAGCTTCCTTTCCCAATCTCCTCTAGCTAAAGCTATATCTTTACACTCCTCTTCACTTAGGACTTTGTCTTCATGACGAAAATGATGCAAAACTGTTGAAAGAGCAAACATTTTACTGACACAGATGAAAAGAAGAGAGTCAATGTAACCTTGAATAACTCATTAACAGGTGCACATACCTTTATACTCAAACTGAAGTGACTTTACAAAATATATAACATGAAACACACTGACACATACATTAGTGGAGAGACATTAGTTTAACTATAGTGTTATCTCATTTCATTAGAAAACATCATTCAATATTACGCAAGTCATTGAGGCATGCACCTTGTATCCTACTATCAACACTATCTACATTAGCTGAAGAGAATATGCTTGCTATACCATTCTTCCATCTCATAACTAGATTTGTACATAATTGGGTGCTTTCTCAATACATGCATGTATAAAGGAATTTGAAGTTTCACCACATTCTTAAAGTCTTACATTAGAAACACTTAATATTCTAGAAGAACTTATACATTTGGGGTTCCATGCCATATTCAACAAATCACATTAATGTCATAAAATCCAAAACATTCTAAAAATATTAAACCTTGGAACTGTTTCACAACAGTAAGAACACAATTACATAAGAATTATGTATACTCAGAGTAACTTACTCTTCAAATACGGCAAGAAATAACTGTCAAACCTTTCCTTCTCAAGGAACTGGACTGTTTCTTGCATATTTTTAATTGGTTTGAGAGTCAAATGAGATACAAGCTTCCTTTTCCAATCTACTCCAGCTAAAGCTATATCTTTACACTCCTCTTCATTTAGGACTTTGGCATCAGGACGAAATGATGCAAAACTGTTGAAAGAGCAAACATTTTACTGACACAGATGAAAAGAAGACAGAGTCAATGCAACCTTGAATAACTCATTAACAGGTGCACATACCTTTATACTCAAACTGAAGTGACTTTACAAAATAACATGAAACACACTGACAAATACATTAGTGGAGAGACACTATTTTAACTAGGTTTACTTAAGTCTTAATTATGATCTCATTTCATTAGAAAACATTCTTAAAATATTATGCATACCGTTGAAGCATGCACCTTGTATCCTACTATAGACACTATCTAGATTAACTGAAGATAATATGCTTGCTTTACCATTCTGCCACCTCATAGCTAGATTTGTCCATAATCGGGTGCTTTCTCAATACATGTATAAAAGAACTTAATGTTTTACTATATTCTTAAATTACATTAGAAACGTTTAATCTTCTACAAGACCTTGCACATTTGGGGACCCATACCATATTCAACAAATCACATTAATGTAATAAAATCCATAACATTCTACACACATCTAAACTTGGAACTGTTTCACAACAGTAAGATCACAATTACATATAAGAATATATATACTCAGAGTAACTTACTCTTCAAATACGGTAAGAAATAACTATCAAACCTCTCCTCCTCAAGGAACTGGACTGTTTCGTGGATATTTTCAATTGCTTTGAGAGACAAATGAAATACAAGCTTCCTTTCCCAATCTACTCCAGCTAAAGCTATATCTTTACACTCCTCTTCATTTAGGACTTTGGCTTCATGACGAAAATGATGCAAAACTGTTGAAAGAGCAAACATTTTACTGACACAGATGAAAAGAAGACAGAGTAAATGCAACCTTGAATAACTCATTAACAGGTGCACATACCTTTACACTCAAACTGAAGTGACTTTACAAAATAACATGAAACACACTGACACATACATTAGTGGAGAGACATTATTTTAACTATGTTTACTTATAGTCTTAATTATGATCTCATTTCATTAGAAAACATTCTTAAAATATTATGCAAGCCGTTGAAGCATGTACCTTGTATCCTACTATCGACACTATCTAGATTAGCTGAAGATAATATGCTTGCTATACCATTCTGCCACCTCATAACTAGATTTGTACATAATTGGGTGCTTTCTCAATACATGTATAAAAGAACTTGAAGTTTCACCACATTCTTAAAGTCTTACATTAGAAACAATTAATATTCTAGAAGAACTTGTACATTTGGGGTTCCATGCCATATTCAACAAATAACATTAATGTAACAAAATCCATAACATTCTACACACATCTAAACTTGGAACTGTTTCATAACAGTAAGATCACAATTACATAAGAATAAGTATACTCAGAGTAACTTACTCTTCAAATACGGCAAGAAATAACTATCAAACCTCTTCTTCTCAAGGAACTGGACTGTTTCGTGGATATTTTCAATTGCTTTGAGAGACAAATAAAATACAAGCTTCCTTTCCCAAACTCCTTCAGCTAAAGCTATATCTTTACACTCCTCTTCACTTAGGACTTTGTCTTCATGACGAAAATGATGCAAAACTGTTGAAAGAGCAAACATTTTACTGACACAGATGAAAAGAAGAGAGTCAATGTAACCTTGAATAACTCATTAACAGGTGCACATATCTTTTATACTCAAACTGAAGTGACTTTACAAAATATATAACATGAAACACACTGACACATACATTAGTGGAGAGACATTAGTTTAACTATAGTGTTATCTCATTTCATTAGAAAACATCATTCAATATTACGCAAGTCGTTGAGGCATGCACCTTGTATCCTACTATCGACACTATCTAGATTAGCTGAAGATAATATGCTTGCTATACCATTCTGCCACTTCATAACTAGATTTGTACATAATTGGGGGCTTTCTCAATACATGCATGTATAAAGGAATTTGAAGTTTCACCATATTCTTGAAGTCTTACATTAGAAACACTTAATATTCTAGAAGAACTTATACATTTGGGGTTCCATGCCATATTCAACAAATCACATTAATGTAATAAAATCCATAACATTCTAAAAACATTAAACCTTGCACAGGTGCCATATGACTGATCTGCGTGTTTTTACATTTTTTTATAAACACTTTTTAAAGCAAGTTTCGTTCTAACAGAAACGATTTGCTAACTTAAACTGGTATACATCGAAGTGCTTATTTAAATGTCAGCGAAATGAAAAATTTGAGCGAGATTGAACAACCAATATCGAAGATATAACGAGTTAAAAAGGGCCGATTTTAAATCTCTCAGACACTATGCACTTAGTCTAGGAAAAAGCTAGAACTATGTTCTATACTTTATTGGAAAGGTTACAATGTATTCTAACAAAATTAAGAAGTCCGTTTCGATTCGCACATCCGTTGAGAAGAAAACTGTGAAAATACACTTTTAATAGATTAGTAAATCCTATTTAATCTTTCATATCTTGGAAAATAAAGCTCAGACGCAAACGGACTTCTTAATTCTTACTAAATGACACTCACTGAACCCATTGAAGCTGACTACACGACTATGAGGATCTTCTAACTTAAGCGCATAGGCAATTTTCCTTCACTTCTGCAACAGACGCCATTTCTTAACATTTAAATCATATTCATTAGCAAATAAGTTTATTCATGGGATGATTTACACATTTGAAACGCAAACGGTGAAATTTTATAGCCGGATGTTAATATTGCGCAAATCCTAAGTTGTGTAACTGGTATACATGTATGTATGTATGTTGACGCAAGTGATCGAGGATCGCCGTAAGGTGTTATTCACACTAAGGATCGCCAATTTCCGAATTTTCGTCTACAACAGAGAAGATTATACCCCCCAAAAAAGGCAAGAGGGATATCAGTCAATAATCAGATTGCTCTGAAGTTCAACTGCGGCTTTGCAAGAGTTGCTGCATACGAATTATTCGTTAACAAAAGGTACGTAAAAAGTAAGTATTCGACGATAGCCAGAGAAGTGAATCATTTTATAGCTTTACATTAATTGTATAATACAATACGTACGAAGTGAGACGATTAAATAAAACATTAATAGGATACGAAGTGAGACGATTATAAGACAATGATACGAAGCGAGATGATTATATACGATATGTAAATCAATTAAGCCAAAGGATGCTATTTAACAATGGACGATTTTAAATTCCTTCCGGTGTGTAACCGATAACACTAAATGACGCATTCACTCTTAACGATTGAAAACGAAAATTCTTTATTAATTAGCGCTTGTTACGTGTTGATCGCTATAAGGCAGCCTATCCCTAAGGAACAGTCATAAGGTACCAGTGTGGAACTGTTTCACAACAGTAAGAACACAATTATTTAAGAATATGTATACTCAGAGTAACTTACTCTTCAAATACGGCAAGAAATAACTGTCAAACCTTTCCTTCTCAAGGAACTGGACTGTTTCTTGGATATTTTTAATTGGTTTGAGAGTCAAATGAGATACAAGCTTCCTTTTCCAATCTACTCCAGCTAAAGCTATATCTTTACACTCCTCTTCATTTAGGACTTTGGCTTCATGACGAAAATGATGCAAAACTGTTGAAAGAGCAAACATTTTACCGACACAGATGAAAAGAAGACAGAGTCAATGCAACCTTGAATAACTCATTAACAGGTGCACATACCTTTATACTCAAACTGAAGTGACTTTACAAAATAACATGAAACACACTGACACATACATTAGTGGAGAGACACTATTTTAACTAGGTTTACTTAAGTCTTAATTATGATCTCATTTCATTAGAAAACATTCTTAAAATATTATGCATACCATTGAAGCATGCACCTTGTATCCTACTATAGACACTATCTAGATTAGCTGAAGATAATATGCTTGCTTTACCATTCTGCCACCCCATAGCTAGATTTGTCCATAATCGGGTGCTTTCTCAATACATGTATAAAAGAACTTGATGTTTTACTATATTCTTAAATTACATTAGAAACATTTAATCTTCTACAAGACCTTGCACATTTGGGGACCCATGCCATATTCAACAAATCACATTAATGTAATAAAATCCATAACATTCTACACACATCTAAACTTGGAACTGTTTCACAACAGTAAGATCACAATTACATATAAGAATATATATACTCAGAGTAACTTACTCTTCAAATACGGTAAGAAATAACTATCAAACCTCTCCTCCTCAAGGAACTGGACTGTTTCTTGGATATTTTCAATTGCTTTGAGAGACAAATGAAATACAAGCTTCCTTTCCCAATCTACTCCAGCTAAAGCTATATCTTTACACTCCTCTTCATTTAGGACTTTGGCTTCATGACGAAAATGATGCAAAACTGTTGAAAGAGCAAACATTTTACCGACACAGATGAAAAGAAGACAGAGTCAATGCAACCTTGAATAACTCATTAACAGGTGCACATACCTTTATACTCAAACTGAAGTGACTTTACAAAATAACATGAAACACACTGACACATACATTAGTGGAGAGACATTATTTTAACTATGTTTACTTATAGTCTTAATTATGATCTCATTTCATTAGAAAACATTCTTAAAATATTATGCATACCGTTGAAGCATGCACCTTGTATCCTACTATCGATGCTATCTAGATTAGCTGAAGATAATATGCTTGCTATACCATTCTGCCACCTCATAACTAGATTTGTACATAATTGGGTGCTTTCTCAATACATGTATAAAAGAACTTGAAGTTTCACCACATTCTTAAAGTCTTACATTAGAAACACTTAATATTCTAGAAGAGCTTGTACGTACATTTGGGGACCCATGCCATATTCAACAAATCACATTAATGTAATAAAATCCATAACATTCTACACACATCTAAACTTGGAACTGTTTCACAACAGTAAGATCACAATTACATAAGAATATGTATACTTAGAATAACTTACTCTTCAAACACTGCAAGAAATAACTGTCAAACCTCTTCTTCTCAAGGAACTGGACTGTTTCTTGGAAATTTTCAATTGGCTTGACAGACAGATGAGATACAAGCTTCCTTTCCCAATCTAATGCAGCTAAAGCTATATCTTTACACTCCTCTTCACTTAGGACTTTGTCTTCATGATGAAAATGATGCAAAACTGTTGAAAGAGCAAACATTTTACTGACACAGATGAAAAGAAGACAGAATCAATGCAACCTTGAATAACTCATAAACAGGTGCACATACCTTTATACTCAAACTGAAGTGACTTTACAAAATAACATGAAACACACTGACACATACATTAGTGGAGAGACATTATTTTAACTAAGTTTACTTATAGTGTTATCTCACTTCATTAGAAAATATCCTTGAAATATTATACAAAAACAACTAATCAAACGTAGTGCTCCAAAGAGACAAGACACATAATCCTGGACAAGTAGACAGTCGATGTCTTTGATTTTAGATAATGTAACAATGAAAGTTACATCAGAGTCTTTAGTTTTCTCTCCAGAGTCTGTCTTTATTTCACAAGTAATTAGGTATTCCAGAATATGTAGTGACTTCTCCAGTTTTCAGGCTAAAAGTTTGCAGTTATGCAGTAGGCTTATTAAGCAGGGTTACAAATACTTTAAACTAAAATCAACCTTTAAAACCTTCCTATCCCGGCAGCCTCTAGTTAGAATCAAGTATAAGAAAAAAGTAGCTAGTATGCTTAAGGACTGTCTTGTGTTACCCCACATTGTGTTACCCCACCTCCTAAGCTCTCTTCAGGTTTAGTTCCCCTATAGGCTCTTTTACAGAATAGGCATAGCATGTAGGAAAATAGTATCTTAAATTTTCATGTAAGAAATTTTGTCATAAGGTACAAAAGGGCTATCTACTATTATTCTTCTTCTTATGCAATAGCCTTAATTTGATATATATAATACAGTAATGATGAACATCCAATGATGCCCAATGACATTACGTACATCCGTTTACAGAATAGAGAGGACTATATTATCAACTTGCAAGTTTTGCAGACTTTCACTTCTTTAATGATTCATTTTACAAAATATACACTTGACTTGACACTAAAATAAGTTGCTAAAAGAACAACATTTAGAGAAATTTTAATAAGCAGTGTAATATTTATACACAGTAGGAAGTCAATTATCTGAACACATCGGGTCCGAAGGGTGTTCGGATAATCGATTGTTTGAATAATTGAAGTTCTGACTCCAACAGCATTGAAAATACATGTTTGCAAACATAAATAATAAAATTGAACACAAAATAACTTTATTAGGTACATATGAGGGTTACAACTTGGCAAAGTAATCATCAATTTTTAAGCATTTGTCGTTTATTCTATCGTTATTTGTTCTTCTAATTAACCAATCTTCATAGTTATCGGTTAGCTTTGTCGTTTTCCCTTACGTTGTTTGGGTTGACGTTTGACACTTATCGTTTACGGATAAATTCCTGACGTTTCCAATTTTTGTTTCCTGATTAAACCAATATACTCGTGTCGTTATTGGTTTACCTTTTTCGTTTCACTGTTACCTTTTTTGGCGCGTACTGTAAGTGGGCGTGGAGTCCGGAAATGGCATTCGGTTAATCGACGTATTCGGTTAAGTGATGTCCGGATAATCAACGTTCTACTGTATAGTAAAATGTATAGAAAGTACAAAGTGTCAAGTGTGTTTAGCTTTTATAGTTTGCCTCCACAATTACAATCTATAGTATATATGTACATTAATTACACAATTCACACCTCTTTTAAAGCTTAAAAGAGTATTTATTGTGACAGTCATATATTTGTATATAAAGTCAATGTAGAGTACAATTATCTACTACTCAAACTAAACAGGCCACTTCTGCTTCTATTAAAATTAAACTGGACATTACAGACCCCTATAATGACTGATTAGTGGAATACTCAGATACGTACTAAGATACTTTAGATATGTTCATACATATATACGTATCTACATGGATTATCATAATGGTTTGCATAGTGACTATCCTATGCAAAACGGCAACAAACACGTATGGGAAAAGTGATATAATACTTTTTGTATAATGTATATATGTATGCAAAGTGGTATCATGCTTTATTTTGTATATGCGTGCATTACACATGATGATTTCAATCCAAGTAAAATAGCATAAAATATCTCAGGTTTTACTCATTAAAGCAAGATATAGAGCCAATCACATTTAGTATAACTACCAAAAAACACATGTACACTTGCAGGAACCTTGTATCCTACTATCTGACACTATCTAGATTAGCTTACTCTTCAATGGCTCCAAGCAATCACTGTCAAACTCTGCTTCCTCAAGGAATTTGACCACTTCTTGGGTGTATCCAAGTGACTTGGCAGATAGATGGGACACAAGTTTCCATTCCCAATCCCGACCAGCTGATCCTATATCTTTACACTCATCTTCATTTAGAATCTTTTCTTTATGATGACAGTGCTGCAAAACTGTAAAACAATGGAAAATCCATATAGACTGTAGATTATACATACATTAACATTTAACTGTAAATTGGCAGAATATTATCTCATCTTCAGAGTGTGGAATGGTTTCCTGCTTTCTAGCTTAGATTCTGGTTCCATAGTCAGTAGGTTCAATCTAAGTACCACAATGTTACATTTCCTAGCACTTCAGCAGTTGCCTTGTAATGCGGATAATAATATTATTGCATTATGAGCCACATATTCTATTAAAGACATGGATTCTCTCAACTGTACACTAGTTCTCATTTCAGATGAAAAAGATTAAAAAGTGTTTCAGTTGAGTGAATGATGATGCATGTTTCAAGAGCTTGCATAGTGATTATCCCAAAACAGCAACAAACACAGAATATTGGGAAAAGTGGTATCATGCTTTATTTTGTAGGCGTGCATTACACTTGATGATTTCAATCCAAGTAAAATAGCATAAAATATCTCAGGTTTTACTCATTAAAGCAAGATATAGAGCCAATCACATTTAGTATAACTACAAAAACACATGTACACTTGCAGGAACCTTGTATCCTACTATCTGACACTATCTAGATTAGCTTACTCTTCAATGGCTCCAAGCAATCACTGTCAAACTCTGCTTCCTCAAGGAATTTGACCACTTCTTGGGTGTATCCAAGTGACTTGGCAGATAGATGGGACACAAGTTTCCATTCCCAATCATCACCAGCTGATCCTATATCTTTACACTCATCTTCATTTAGAATCTTTTCTTCATGATGACGTGCTGCAAAACTGTAAAACAATGGAAAATCCATATAGACTGTAGATTATACATACATTGACATTTAACTGTAAATTGGCAGAATATTATCTCATCTTCAGAGTGTTGAATGGTTTCCTGCTTTCTAGCTTAGATTCTGGTTCAATAGTCAGTAGGTTCAATCTAAGTACCACAAATGTTACATCCTAGCACTTCAGCAGTTGCCTAGTAATGCGGATAATAATATTATTGCATTAAGAGTTACTTATTTCTATTAAAGACATGGATTCTCTCAACTGTACACTAGTTCTCATTTCAGATGAAACAGATTAAAAAGTGTTTCAGTTGAGTGAATGATGATGCATGTTTCAAGAGCTTGCATAGTGATTATCCCAAAAGGGCAACAAACACAGATTATTGGGAAAAGTGGTATCATGCTTTATTTTGTAGGCATGCATTACACTTGATGATTTCAATCCAAGTAAAATAGCATAAAATATCTCAGGTTTTACTCATTAAAGCAAGATATAGAGCCAATCACATTTAGCATAACTGCATACAAATACACATGTACACTTGCAGGAACCTTGTATCCTACTATCTGACACTATCTAGATTAGCTTACTCTTCAATGGCCGCAAGTAATAACTGTCAAAGTATGCTTCCTCAAGGAATTTGACCACTTCTTGGGTGTATCCAAGTGACTTGGAAGATAGATGGGACACAAGTTTCCATTCCCAATCCCGACCAGCTGATCCTATATCTCTACACTCATCTTCACTTAGAATCTTTTCTTTATGATGAAAGTGCTGCAAAACTGTAAAACAATGAGAAATCCATACTAACTGTAAATTATCCTAAATACATTGACATTTAACTGTAAATTGGCAGAATATTATCTCATCTTCAGAGTGTGGAACGGTTTCCTTCTTTATAGCTTAGATTCTGGTACCATAGTCAGTATAGGTTCAATCTAAGTACCACAATGTTACATTTCCTAGCACTTCAGCAGTTGCCTTGTAATGCAGATAATAATGTTATTGCATTAAGAGGCACTTACAGTAGAACGTCGATTATCCGAAAGTCAATTATATGAATCGTTGATTATCCTAACGTTGTCGCAAGATGCTGACTCAGCAAAAAATGGCCGCCAACCAACGGAAGAGAACTACTAAGTGTAGACCAGAAGCTTGAGATCTGCAAACGATTGTAGAAAGGGGCTACTATTACTTCACTTTCGAAGGAATTGAATATTGGTAAGTCGACGATTTGTGATATAAGGCGAAATGAAGAAAAATGCGTCACTTTTGTTGAGAAACTGCTTGCTGTTTGATTATATGTACTTTTTGATTTTACGAACAGGCCAATCCCCAATTAATTCGGATAATCAACTTTCTACCGTATTTCTATTAAAGACATGGATTCTCTCAACTGTACACTAGTTCTCATTTGAGAAGAAACATATAAACTATACTTAGCATCACCCAGGTGACATATAAAGCCTTAATTGGCCCCATTGAGGGCCTATAAGTGTATTTGCATTACATCCTACTTAATGCCTTCACGTGTAGATAATATATACATATATGCATGGGTCACCTGGCGATGTGTCAGGTTGGTGATTGGAGCATGGTACAGGACCAGGTGGGGGCTGCCGGCATGTAATTAATAATTATATCTTTTTGTGGAAGTGAGTTAATAAATCTAGGTATGTTGAGTTACAATTAGGCTGAGTAGTTTTTTAATATATAGTGCTTTTTTGGATAGGCCTATATATAATTGTCACTTCCAATTAATGGCTTGGGTGGAATATATCATAACAGCTAGGGCTTTCACATATGTATAGGCTGTTATGGCCCAAGGAGTTTCTCCACCCAAGACATATCTGTATACCCATATACGTGTCTAATTGAATTCAGACTAACATGCCCCTTAATATACGTATATATATATAGGTACCCACGTGTCTATAAATGGAAATATAATAACCATATAGAGGTGTATGCTTATCCATATGCCAATAAACGGAAAACTAAGTATAGTCTTAAGTTGATAAATGGCTATATATACATTGTTATTTGGCAGCTGCCATAGCTTGTGAGACTGTTGCTAACGACTCTCTGGGAATTCGAATGTAAATTTGGTATGCGGGCGGAGCTTTTCCATCTGCCCAGTGTTTGGATAAGTGCAGCGTCCATCCCAGCCTGTGCCGCTGTGGTAGCTGTTCCTATGCGGAAGCCGTGACCCGAATATGGGGTGGGGTCTATGTCGGCTGCCTGTAGGAGAGACTTGACTTCCTTCACAAATGTCTCTCTTGTAAGGAAGGAGCCATCGATGAATTGGAATAAGGGGCCTGCGAGCGCACCTCTCAGAGCGAGGTATGGGAGTAACGCTGTAAGGGGACACAGGGGTTGGTTAGTCTTTCCAAGTGTAATGGTGACCCTTTGCCTGAAGGGGCTTGTCTTGGAGGCCTTAATTGTGATAAAGGCTTTTGTTGGATTGTCATGGGAGTCAAGGGCTATGTCATTGAGGCAAAGGTGCCAGGTGGGGTCATGAGATGTGGGGGATGGTGAGCATACTTCGCCCGATCTTAGAAAACCGAAGAAGCAAACGTTCATGGCTGCCCAGATCATCAAAGTATCCGGGGAAGTAGGTGGAGCCCTCACAATGCCCCAAACGTGGCGTAGGATAGCCAGGGTAATAGGGAGGCGCACTTTCTGTGGGAGGATTGAGGTGGCCTTCCTTATACCTTTTAGCATAAGTTCAAGACCAGGGCGAATTCCATCCGGGAATGGAGTGTTAGGACCATTGGTAATGTGGAGGTGCCGAACTGCAGCTAGGTACGTTTTGATAGTCTGCCACTTAAGGCCTTTCAATGCGAGATACGCCGAGAACAGCAGTAATTGTTGTTCTGATGCCGGGAGAGGGTGGAGGCCTGTCAGCTGGCAGAAGGTCAGGTACTGCTTTTGGCCGGAGCGGTATGTTTGGGCTGTGGATTTTGCGACACCTTCTCTAATGTAGTAGTTAACTGCTGTCTCCAGTTGGCTGAGAGCCAGTCTGGCGGTGGTTTCACCAAGAACAATTGGAGAAGAGTCTGAGGTATGACTGCAGGGTCTCTGGGGGCCTCTGGAACCTGTGCAAAAAAGGCAGAGAGACGGTTACGGGATAATGCATCTGCTGGACCATTATCTTTGCCAGCAATATGGGTAGCTGATATACAGAATCGGTACTCCATGGCAAATAGGTGTAGCCCTCTGAGTAGGTGCATAACTAGAGGCTCTGTGCTTTTGCCTGATGAGATGGCCTGGACTATTGCTATATTGTCACATCTAAAGTGTATCGACAGACGATGCCATTGAGGGCCCCATGTAGCAGCGGCCAGTACAATAGGCAATAGCTCCTTCGCGGTGATGTTCTTTGGCACCCAGGTACTGGGCCAACTGCCGTGGAACCACTGATATGGGGAAGGTGACCAAGCTCCATAGCCCCATGAGCCCGATGCGTCTGAATATATCCAGACATCTGGGGATGCTGTTACCACTGGAAGTAGAAAACTGCTACCATTCCACCTTGGAAGGAATGTCCTCCACCACTGTAGGTCTGATCGGAACTCTTTATTCAGTCGCACAAAGTGGTGGTCCTCCTTAGCAAGTTTTGACAGTTCGATTATCCTACGTACGAATATTCTACCAAAGCGGACAACCATGGCTGGGTGATGGAGGACCCCTAGCAGGGAGAGAAGCTCCCTTTTCCTGCAGGCTTTCTTATCCTGCCAGGCATTCAAGGTGGTTTCGAGCCGCTGAAGTTTTTCTTGGGGGAGGCGTGCTGTCATGGTCTGGCTGTCCAGTTCAATGCCCAGGAACACTAGACACCTATCTGGACCTTCTACCTTTTCGGGTGCCAGGGGGACTCCCAGATCGGTGAGGACGGTTGTAGCAAGGTGGAGGGCTCGTGCTGGGGTATGTGGCTTTTCCACAAATAAGTAATGATCCAGGTAGTGGATGCAGCACTCTACGCCTCTTTCCCTTATGAGCCACTGGATCGCATCAGCCAGTGCTGTAAAAATCTTGGGTGCTGAGCGTAGGCCGAATGGTAGCCGGGTATCTAGGAAGTATTGGCCCTGCCAGTGCATGCCTAATGACCCCCAGTCCTCTGGGTGTACCGGAATGATGCGATAGGCATCTTTGATGTCGAGTTTCGAGAGTTGGGCATCCTTGCCTGCTTGTAGGATCTGTGTCACCGCCATGTCTATGGACGGGTATCGCAGGGAGCTCAGTTCCTTGGAGACACCGGTATTAACACTGCTGTCCTCTGGAAATGACAGGTCCAGGATTAGGCGCCACTTTCCTGGTTGGGATCGCTTAGGAATAACCCCAAACCTACTAACCTGCATCGGCCTCAGTGGAGGAGCTGGGAAGGGGCCTAGAATCCGCCTTTTTGACATTCCGCTAGAAGATATGCTCCCACCACCTCCGGGTGTTCATAGGCAGATGGTATGTTGCGTCTTGCGGGTTTGAGCTGCTGCCAGGAGCTCTGCAGCCCAAGTGAAAGCCATATTGAAGCCCTTCTAAGAGCCAGTGGACCAGTTGTTTGTCTGGGTAGTGCTGTAGTGCATCCCGCCATAAGGGGACAGCTAGGGGGGACGGTGCTGGTTGTGGGGGCTTGGCCATTTGCCAGTAGGGTGGAGAACGAGGAGGAGAGACTGATAGTGCTTGGAGATCTCTTGTGTAGGCATAGTGCGGGGGACCTGCAGGGCCATGAAATGTATATGTGACAGCTACCTTGATTGCTTCTTTTTATTTATTTTATATTTTATTTTATTTTAGATATGATATAGATGTTAGAATTTGTAACGTTGCTCGCGTGCTAGACAGCCTACTCCTGACTATGCCTACATTTTTTTGTACCGTCGTGGTCGCTGATGGGCCCATCTGCGGCGTGCTCTGATAGGCTACCTGCTTGCATGTCGATGTCCTAACGTACGTATAAATGCATGTATGTCTGGGTGAACTATGTTACTGAACATACAAAGTATCATAACTAGTAATTAAAATGGCATGCAAGCATCACCCTGACTAGACTGAGTTTGTTAAGATGTTCCTAAATTGTCCTGCTCTCCGGAGCACAAAATTGGGCGGGGCGCTTCGCTGGATGAGGAAGCAAGGCTGGTGGGCCTCTCTGCCTGAATTGCATGCGCCGGCACTCTGTGTAGCGATGGCCTGGGGAGAAGCACGTGGCACACACGTGGAGAAACCTGCCCGTATCCGGGAACCTGCAGGCCCCGCTATTCCATGAGAGGCAGACAGGGGATTGTGCCCTGTTAGGGGTGTAGGGGTTGCGTGCTGGCCCCGGTGAGGATATCAATACAGAATCCCTCTGAGGAGGTTCGTCGACCCCCCAAGGACAGGAGGCAGAACTGTGGCTGGAGCTGCAGCAGAATTGGCAAATTGCTGAGCGGCGGGTCTGGGAGGAAACAAACCTGGCATAGAGACTGGGATCCACCCCTTTCCAATCAGTGGACTTGCAGGAGGCAGCCTGGATCCCGAAGGCCCTGTCGTGGACCCGCCAGCCGTCTCCTTGAAATTGGAGATGGGCCTGAAGGATTGTGTTAGTGTATGCTGTCATTTGAGGCAGCATGCTGGTAGTCAAAGCGCCCGCTATACACAGCGTCAATACCATTTTAGCGTTATATTGCAATAGGTGCCGCCCCCACCTGGATGCTAACTCAGTTTATGTAAACATAAACTCTATTAAGAAGTGCTTCAGTTCAGTGAATGATGATGTTTCAACGGCTTACATAGTGATTATCCCAAAAGGGCAAAAAACACAGAAAGGTCATATCATGCTTTATTTTGTACGCGTACATTACACATGACAATTTCAATCCAAGTCAAATAGCATACAATATCTCAGGTTTTACTCTGTCATTAAAGAAAGATATAGAGCCAATCACATTTACTATAAAAACAAATACATTTGTAAACTTACAGGAACGTTGTATCCTACCATCTGACACTATCTAGATTAGCTTACTCTTCAATGGCCGCAAGTAATCACTGTCAAAACTTGCTTCCTCAAGGAATTTGACCACTTCTTGGGTGTATCCAAGTGACTTGGCAGATAGATGGGACACAAGTTTCTCTTCCCAATACAGACCAGCTGATCCTATATCTTTACACTCATCTTCACTTAGAATCTTTTCTCTGCAATGAAAGTGCTCCAAAACTGTAAAACCATAAAAAGTATTTTGGACTCCACTCCTTTTTTAACTTACACCTGGCCTAACAACAGTAATTACCCAAGAACAGCTTTAGTGTATCTAAAGCTGTTCTTGGGTAATGACTGATGGATTGAAGGTTGGGAATTTCAAATCAAAAATGTTCTTTAACAGACTGAAATGAACCAAGACCATATTCACTTACAGTGTTTGCACTGAGTACTACACCTCCAGTCCTTCTCTGCCACACAAGGACAACGAATGTCAGATGCCATTGCAATGTTCTACAATACACACCTGTAGGTGGAGGTCAAGGAGATTATATCATTGTATAAAAACAGATATAACTATAAAATTTCTATTTAAATAAAGGTCTTATATCGATATACTTACATATACTATGTAGTATAGAAACTTTAAGAGGAATATGACACACTTGAGTGGCTAGTAGCTACAGTACCTATACTAGGGCACCTACATATTTATATTCAACTGCTCTATGTAGGTAGCTAAGGGTAAAACAGACTCTTATGGGATCATCATGTAGTGACAGACCGTATGTTGTAAAAACCTGCGCAGATAATTATACGGGCAAGTAGATTCACTCACGACGAACTCGAAGACGATCCAAAAGCGAAGTAGGGTGTGTCTAGGAGGCGTGACCCTCGAATAAAATGTTCTAGAGTAGGGTATTACTCGCTATCTAATTATCGTTAATAGCGATCTGTGTATTGCGCGAAATGACTGCATTTTCAGGTTAGTCAAGAAAGGAGTGTTAGCTAACTTATAAATGTTCATAATTTATTCCATTTTGTATATTAGAGTTTGGAGTGTTACCTGAAATAGTTCAGGCTATTGAAGAAATTGATTGGCTGTAAGTTCTGTAGCTTGTGTGACAGCAGTTGAACCTATTTCATTCGTCTGTCCCTTTCCTGTACAGTCTCCCCACTGACGTACAAGCGGAGGCTGTCCCCTTAATACTTGGAGGAGGGGATGTGTTGATGGTAATTCGATCTATAGGTCTCTCTACTCTCAAACAGCAGTTAATCAAAGTGGTATTAGCTAAGCCTGTCTCCTTCTCCTTAAATCCTTATAGGCTGCAGAGACGGGAAGTGGCAAGACTGGAGTGAGTTGTGTGTACTTGTGTGCATATCAACCATTGGCTAATATCAATGAATAATCTAACACACCATTTCAACATGCTACATCTACTTTAGAATATATGGCATATAGGGAAGTAAACCTAGTGAGAGCTTTGGATGAGGATACAAGAGTTTTCTCCTTCTTCTCTAGTCCACTGGGCCAGACAGCTGTTTCAGGGAATTCCACCCTTCATCAATGACCCTGGGAATATGTAATGTAACTTATAAAATGTGTATCTCTGCTGTGGCTATATTGTCTACAAGTAACTGAATAATTTGCTGACAGTTGCTATGCAGCAGACATGTGTACATGCTATTCTTATTCATGTAGTCTATATGTGTGTGGTACTGCTGTTAGTTGTATCTGATGTCTGTGTTGTGTGATATAGGCCTTTAGTCTTCCGGTGATACAAGTGGTGTACGAAACTATAAGAGACAGAAAAGAAGGGAAAATGGGAAAAAGAAGTAGAAAATCAGGTCAGTCGACTCACATGACATATAAACTGGTACTACATGATCTACACTAACTAAAACTGTCATTTGTAGATGAACCTGAAAAGCTTGTAATGAATGTGTACGACAGGAATGATGCTTTAGGTAAGTGTGTATTTATCATGTAACCACTTGACTCACATGCTTCTGAGCTGTACAAGAAATGAACTAAAGAATGTGTAACAATGTATGGATTGAAAAAGGAGTTAATTACACCCTCTGACCTGTATACGTAGACTCTCCATTGTAAATAGGCCCATTTATCCAAAGATTTAAGCCAGCTGCAGAGGCTATGATGTTATAGGAATAATTAATCATTGGGAGATATTATACCTGACCAACCAAGTGACCATGTCTGATATTGTATAATGTGACCTGTAAAGTGTGTATCTCTCCTGTAGCTATAAATCCCGATGGTGTGCTGTGTCAGTCTCGAGATCACAAGTTGTGGTACGGCTGTAGATCTACTCTCGGTGTCACCAGAGGACAGTACTACTACGAGGCGGAGGTGACTGACGAGGGACTATGTAGAGTTGGGTGGGCCACGTCTGCTGCCACTCTAGAACTAGGTCAGCTGGGAATGAACACTAAACTAATTTTGGGCGTGTCTGTTGTCTGTTAAAGACTTGTCTTGTGCATCTCTTCTCAGGTAAGGACAGGTTTGGATTTGGCTTTGGAGGTACTGGAAAGAAGTCAAACCAGAGCCAGTTTGATGACTATGGAGAGGTGAGTTGGAAGCTGTTCTGAGGTCCATCTCTTTGTTATTGTACATGGAACAACTGTAAGGTTGCGAGTAATGTATAACACCATTTTCTACATACTACATTTATTCCACAGTAAAAGGCTTATCGGAAACTAAACCCATAGTATGAGCTTTGTATGAGGATACAGGAGTCTTCTCTTTATTCTTCTGCTCCACTGGGCTAGGCAGCTGTTTCTGGGAATACCACCCTTCATCAGTGACCCTGGTTGGTGCATGGAATATTCCCTTATAGGCATTTGGCAAGAATGATGTCGTCGGATGCCTTATTGATTTGAATGAGAATGTCATATCTTTTACCAAGAATGGTGAGTTTATGATTCAAACATAATGCAAATTGTCCATGCGTTGTATATAGTATCTTGTATACTCTGTTATTTATTGTAGGTATCTTTCTTGGAGATGCCTTTTATATTTCAGACGATTTGGCAGGTGAACCATTCTTTGCAGCTGTTACTCTTAAGGTCAGTACATTGGGCTCAACCTGATGTGATAAGGATTTCTTCTTATTGCCAAACTTAACTTTGAAATTTTTTTTTTTCCTGTTAACTTTCAAAGGCTTTTTCCTGCTATGCACATGTACCATTTGCTAAGGAAATTAGCTAATTATTGTTTTAGCCATTTTGTTTTGTTTTCTTAACACATGTAATATTGTTAAGTGTTCTTTTTCTAATTTAATTAATTAGAATGCTGAAATGAAGTTTAATTTTGGAAATAAACCTTTTAAATGTAAAGTTCCGGTAAGTTCAAGTGACCCAAGAGATACTCCCTCCCATTACCCAGTTTATAGTGACTCCATCTTGATTATATTACAATACTCTCTATACTGTATGTGTCTCAATTTTAAGTCATACCGTAATTCGGGAATTGTCTTGTTAAAATATTTTCGTGGTTGGCCCAAACCACGAAAATTTCTTGCACAAACTTTTCCTCGTTTGTTTGTGGGAATCAAGAAATGCAGGTTTAGGCCACGAAATATTTCAACACGATAATTTCCCGAATTACGGTACATACAGGTACTGGCACCCTCTTTTATACTTTTATTTACAACTCCCATTATATACCTCCTACAGTGTCACTGCACCAGTTGAATAAATGCATACTGTATAAGTGTACTTATTCACACATGTACTGTTTAGGCTGGTTATACTGCATTTTGCAAAGCCAAGAACTTAGTACAACCCACGAGAAAAGTAGCATATAGTAAGTTTGCACTAAGTAAATGTGTATAAGTTTAATCACAATATTCCCATTGCTAATATACATGTACCTTTACAGGGTACAGCTCTTAAGTAATAAACATACGAACATATGTACATGGTAGTAGCTATCTGGTATACAAGCTTATTGTAGTCTCTCATTGTGGTTGTATCTTTGACAAGTTCTTCATGTTTTTATATTTATGTAGCACCAAGAGGAGGAACTAGGCTCCCATCAGCTCTGATAATTGAGGTTAGCAGCTATGTACATACGTACGTAATGCAGCTTACAGCATGATTTGCAATTTTAACAATCATGAAGAGGTTTAGAGAAGACATACTTTTACCCAATAATGAGTACTCATTTAGCTAATTCCCTAGTTAACAAGGCTTGATCATTGGTTATATACTGTTGTCCTTTCAAACGTCCTTCATTTAAGACCCCTTTGCAATTACAACAAGAAAATGATGTCATAAAACAATTGATACACAATGCATGCACTATTTTTACACAAATGTATACCTGTAACCATAGTAATGATTCCAATCCCAGCTACAGAGGTTTTTATAGTCTATGGCTTTGACTGTGGTTTGGTGGTACATACGTACAGTAGCTACAATAAAATGGCTGTCCTCAGTACACTATATATATATGTACTCTAAGAAGATGTACTCTGCCTTTAGGCATTCACTACACAACTTGCTAAAGTATCCACCTTTCTAATAGTGTGTTTGATAACACTATATAAGCTAACATTAGCATGGTTTCACTCCTTTTTGAAGAAAGCTTTACTGTTCAATTCTTCTCTCTACTGCAGCCCTCAAGAGAGCTAGCTCAGCAGGTGTGTGGATTCACATGCAGCACAAGTGCTGTATATATATGTATGATTATCACTGAAATGAACAGTCCATTTATGTCATGTAATTGTTTTGTATTTTGCAGGAATATGCTTTCTTTTTCATTTTTTCCTTTAATTAATTAGACACACGATAATATTGTCAAATTTAAGGCTCATTTACCTGATCCAAAAGTGAAGTAAGTATGTACACACCACATTCAATATTCACTGATCTGATAGCAATCCACACTGTATTGAATGTAACAATTATAAGACATTTTTTATTAAGTACATTGAAGCTTAGTATATAATTATACCAACATTCATCCCATATCTCAACATCTCTCTCAAAATGTAATCCTCTACTGTATGTCTGTCTAGAGTGATACTTCATAACTGACATGTCCTTCCTGCGTGCATTCTTCCCTTTTAAACTGTTGTGCAGCGCTTGTCTGATGATGGGAGGAGAGAGTGCTAAGGAGCAGATAAAACAGTTGCAAAAAGGGGTAAGAGATGTGACAAATACATGTGATGTTAGACTGATAATACAACCACAACTGTTAGCCTTTACAGTTACATTGAAACTCTTTTATATTTTTGAGTATGTAGGTACTATATATACATTTGAAATAACCTCTTGCCATCCTAATACTGCACCTACAGTATATACCAAATGTGATTTTGTATTGCGAGTACATAGGTAGGTGAGGAAATGTCACCTCAATAAAAGACATATTGCCTCATTACATTATTATTAGTGGTTTGATTATTGTAGTGTGTTTTATTAGTTAGAGTCCAATATACTGTAAATATATACATACTATTAACATGTATGCACGTACAGGTAGATATTGTGACAGGTACTCCTGGAAGGTTGGAGGATCTCATCAATACAAACAGTCTAAACCTTTCCAATGTACGTAAATATACACATATATAATCTACTAGGTGTAACCTTACCATTAACCGTTTGTTTTTTTTTCTTTTTTCCTTTTCCATAGATAATGTTTTTCATATTAGATGAAGCAGTAAGTATTTACATTGAAAATATCCCTTATCTGGTTTTGTATACATATACATCAGCTCTCTCCTATCAATGATGTATTCCTTTGAATACTTTAATAAGAGTATCACCAGATATACGTATTCTAAACTGAGTTCTAAAAGAGATACAATTAACAGCTGCTATATACTTGATTGCACAATAGATGTGCCAATACATATACCTGACTAATCAATTGCAAGTGACCAAAGTTTTATCTCGGCTGGCTGGGAGACCTGAGGTCCCATTAATATGGCAAACAGTGATTGACTCCCAATCATCCAAGAGGGGAAAAGAAAACAAAAATTTTGCCCTCTTTAGAGCTCATCAGTGTGGTATACTTTGTTTAGATTTGTAATTTTTTCATTGATTGCCACTCAACCAAGATAAGACTTCCCGTGTCTGGTTTGGTGTCATATCAATGATCAGCCATATGACAGCACTATACACATGTACATACCTTTATAGGATGGTCTCCTCTCTGGTGGATACGGAGACCTGATCCAGCGGATATATGGCAAGGTACCAAAGGTATCGCCGGAAGAAAGGAGACTTCAGGTACCCTCTCTGACTTCCAAACCACGTACAACATGCACACTCTCTGACCTCCAAATATAGAACATGCACACTCTCTGACCTCCAAATATAGAACATGCACACTCTCTGACCTCCAAATATAGAACATGCACACTCTCTGACCTCCAAATATAGAACATGTACACTCTCTGACCTCCAAATATAGAACATGCACACTCTCTAATCTCCAAATATAGAACATGTACACTCTCTGACCTCCAAATATAGAACATGCACACTCTCTAATCTCCAAATATAGAACATGCACACTCTCTGACCTCCAAATATAGAACATGCACACTCTCTGACCTCCAAATATAGAACATGCACACTCTCTGACCTCCAAATATAGAACATGCACACTCTCTGACCTCCAAATATAGAACATGTACACTCTCTGACCTCCAAATATAGAACATGTACACTCTCTGACCTCCAAATATAGAACATACACACTCTCTGACCTCCAAATATAGAACATGCACACTCTCTAATCTCCAAATATAGAACATGCACACTCTCTGACCTCCAAACTACAACATTATATAGTGTTTGACTATTTACTTAATTTGAATGAAGTACTAAGTAAATGGTATTTGGCTAGTCAGGTACAATTGTGAAATTGTCTATTAACCTTTTCTAGTAAACTTTATGTTTCATCTCCTGTACTAGTTGGTTGTCTGTTCAGCAACTCTCCATTCTCATGAGGTGAAGAAGCTTGCAGTACGTTATCTCTTCAACGAATAGCTTACATTCTTAATACTAAAACATGACTCACAGGAGGTGTTACACCATACCTGCAGTAGTAGTAGTCTTACATGTTACTCCTCATGCACGACTCCCATATGTACGTACATGTACTTGTGCTTGTAGGATAGGATAATGCACTTTCCAATCTGGATTGATCTGAAGGGACAAGACAGTGTACCAGACACGGTTCATCATGTGGTGAGTTGTTTAACATTGACAGTACCATCATGACATCCACTCCATGTACATATGTATACAGTTACTACATTAACTGTAATATAGTGAGATGTTGGTAATTATAATTTATCACATAAAAACGTGTCTCACCATCATGGCCCAGTGGGGAAGAAGATGAAAGAGAGGAAAAGAAGAAAGAAAAGACTCCTGTATCTTCATCCAAAGCTCTCTCCAGGTTTAGTTCCCCTATAGGCTTTTTACAGAATAGGCATAGCATGTAGGAAAATGGTGTATTAGATTTTCATACGAAAGCTTGAGATATTTGGACCCTTCTAGACGATACCCAATTCAACTGATAACGAGCGGTATTCTCTGAATAGCCTTCTAGCACATTTGTATCTTAATTGTGAGTATTTGAGCGTTTTATTGCCCTCAAGTTCCACTTTGTGTGATTGTGAATAATCATTGGGAATTATCATGCCAAACCATTCCAATGTAATGTTTCATATCCTTTGCAAAGGTTTTGTGACATTAACTTTATTTTCACTATTAAAGTGTACATATATGTTAATTAAGTATAGCATTGTAGCACATAATAATCTGTTTTTCCATGGCTCCTTATTTCTTAGGTGTGTATGGTTGATCCAGTCGGAGACACCTTGTGGCACAACTTGAGACAACATGTGCAAACTGATGGAATGCAAAGAAAGGATCACTTTAAACCCGGCAACAGGTCTAGGGGTACGTTCATCTGATGTACGTTTAGAGTACAACAGGTCTAGAGGTACGTTCATCTGATGTACGTTTAGTACAATAGGTCTAGAGGTCTATTGCAACACTGCATATCACATTTTCCCCCTGCATAACACAGTGAAGTGTTCTGATAGTTAGTGTTTATAAGAGTATTCTAAACCACTATCTCCGTGTGCATATTCCAGAGTGCTTATCAGAGGCAGTCAAGACACTCAAAGGGGAATATCTGGTTCGTGCTATTGATGAGCATAAGATGGATCAGGTTTGTTTGACTTGAATGTTTATACTGCACTTTGTAACTATAGCAACAGTAACAGTGAAAGTCTTTGCAGTCACAAATGTGGACATTTCTACTTTGCTTGTTCTTCACAGGCAATCATATTTTGTCGCACCAAACTAGACTGTGATAATGTAGAGCAATACCTTTTGAAGCTTGGTGGAGGTGAGATTAGCCACCTGTACATTAGGACAAGCAGCTCTACCTGTAGGGGTAGTCAGTTTCCAGAGGTCTTCCTGTTTTGTATTAGGAAAGGGGATGGTCAATAAATACTCTTTTGTGTGTCTCCATGGCGACAGGAGGCCTCAGGAGAGGAAGGCCAATCTGCAGGCATTCAAAGATGGAGACGTCAGATTTCTCATCTGTACTGATGTGGCTGCCAGAGGTATAGACATACAAGGAATACCATTTGGTAAGCCGTGAACAAATACATATTATACAAAATGTGACAGATTAGAAAATGCACTTACAGAGGAAGTGCAAAGCAATTTCAGAGCATTTCAGTCTGTAGTTCTTCCTTTGCTGAAATAGTCTCTCTCTCATGTATACCGTATAGCCAGAAAATTTGAGGAGGATTTTAATTTGACAGTTTGGCAGTCTCGTGGATAACAGCCAAATTTAAATCGGTCAATATTTACATTCTCATAAAACAAAATTACCACTGGCTACTATGATAACCAGACCAAGCAGCAGCGTACACGGCCATTGTTGACTGGATGATGTCACAAACTAGAGCTGCAACACTGTCAAATTTATATCCACCAATATTCACAAGTTTGTATATACTACCCTATAGCTGGAAAATTTGAACACAATGGTTAGCCTTTAAACTGGATTTATTTGATGATATTATGTTCACTCTCATAACTGTCTATTTTACTATAGTCATCAATGTCACCTTACCAGATGATAAACAGAATTACGTCCACAGAATTGGCAGAGTGGGGAGGGCTGACAGGTATGAAAGTGCACACGTGTAGTGTGCACTTGTGCTACCCATCTGTGTATGTGTGTACATAGTCTGTACAGGTGTAATGATCATCTCTCAATGTATTTAGATCCATGCAAATTGTTTAACTTCTTAGTATCATAATCACTAGTTTATCACCATTCTATGTCCTTGGGAGCACTTTTAAAGGATTGCCTCTTGGGCAACCCTGGCCATGTCTATATGGACAAATAGATTCTATTCAATTTGCTGCAATTCCAAGTAGACATACACAGAGAAGAGAGTGTTTTTAGTCTCCATCCTGTATACCACTCATCTAATCTACAAGTATTCCTCTTACTTGAAAGCCTGTAGAAGTGTATTTGTAGCCGCAGAACCCTTCCTATACAGTGGTTTCACTATACCTTACAATTACATTCACTTTCCTCTCATACGCAGGTTGTTAGTTTTACTTTTATTTCCATATACATTGTACAATGTTTTTGTACTAATTAGTCTTTGCAGTTAGCAGAAGAAGGAAAACATGAAGGGAACATTGTTGTGGCAATTGTAGCTCAGTAACAGAGCACTGGTGGTCATAACCAGTTGCCCTGATTCTTACATGTTTTTCCCTCTTCATGATATTTGAGAATGATTATAACTACTTGTGGTTTGATTATCATTTCACTTATATTCATGTATGCCTTTAGAATGGGATTGGCCATCTCTTTGGTGTCTGAGGTGCCAGAGAAGGTTTGGTATCATGGCAACTGTCCCAACAGAGGAAAAGGTTGCTACAACACAACACTGCTGGAGCAGGGTGGATGTGCCATTTGGTACAATGAAAACAGGTAATCCAGTTCTTCCGCCGCATACCTTTAGTAGAATATGGAGCATTTGGAGGGTACTCCCTTACAATAGGTGTCTGGAGGGTATTCCCCTATCATTAGTGCTCACTCCTCAGCTCCTCTCCACCTCCTCTGTAGTACTTGGCCGACATTGAGGAGCACTTGGGGGAGACAATCACTCAGACTGGAAGGGATATAAAGGTACCAGTTAATGAATTTGATGGGAATGTGATCTATGGACAAAAGAGGAGTGCCAAAGGTATATAAATCAGTTTTGTATTGATAATTTGTTCGATTAAAACCGAATAATTTACAATTCACCATTAAATCATTACTAAATCATTACTGACATTTCGACCACATGCTGTGGCTTTCGTCAGTTTTGTGTGAAGGGCAATGAAATAGCTGGCAACTTGGTTTCAATTCAAACCAATGAAAATGTTTGTTCAAGCACCACTCCTTATTTGTCATGTGCACATACCTTTTAAGGAATTGCATACAATACATAAGAAGCCGATCTGGTCCAAACTCGTTGACACAATTTATGCTATGTCAATAATAGTTCCATAAAGTACTTGTATGTAGAAAGACACTTTTCTACATATATTTTGGTTAAACAGTAACAGTAACAAGTGCTTTCAAGTGTTTGGTTAAGTTTTAGGTTTGTTATTGTGTTCATTTCCAGATTTGTTAATCCGCAGGTGTTAACTACAAGAGTCATGTGGAGCAACTGGCACCAGCAGTTAAAGAGCTGGCGGAAATGGAAAAGTTGGCGCAGGTTACTTTCCAGAGGATGCAAACTGGACAGTGGTTTAACTGAACACTGCCACAATAACACATTATACTGATTGTTTGCATAAGTAATGACTGTTATGCAATTGATTACTACACTGTAGTGTGTTAATTTTAATAAAGAATAAGGTTTTCTTCTAATTGATGTGTTGTGTCAGTCTTGAGATCACAAGTTGTGGCACAGCTGTAAATTCACTCTCGGTGTCACCAGAGGACAGTACTACTACGAGGCGGAGGTGACTGACGAGGGACTATGTAGAGTTGGGTGGGCCACGCCTGCTGCCACTCTAGAACTAGGTCAGCTCGGTGGGAATGGACACTAAACTAATTTTGGGCGTGTCTGTTGTCTGTTAAAGACTTGTCTTGTGCATCTCTTCTCAGGTAAGGACAGGTTTGGATTTGGCTTTCGAGGTACTGGAAAGAAGTCAAACCTCAGCCAGTTTGATGATTATGGAGAGTTGAGTTGGAAGCTGTTCTGAGGTCCATCTCTTTGTTATTGTACATGGAACAACTGTAAGTTCATTTTCATCATGAGTAACCTAGAACATCATTTTCTCCATTCATTCTGCAGTAAAAGGCAAGGAAACTAAACCTATAGTGAGAGCTTTGGATGAGGATACAATTAAGAGTCTGGTCAGTTAGCTGTTTCTGAGATAAACACTTCAGTTGATGAAGAATACCTAGTGACTTACTATTCTTGTACATAAACATATAAAAAGGTGAATAATAAATCAATACGCATTGGTTGATCCATACAAACTATAATATTATTAAACACTTCAAAATGAATGAATTGATTAAGCATTAAATGATTAATGTTTACTGATACAAAAGCCAAAAAGTATTAAAAATAATTAAGTCTTAAAGAACAGATTTCTGAGACTTATTGTGACATATATATAAACATGATAGTCCTACAGATGGAGAATATTGTAAGCAAGGACACATATATATGTATACCTATGTACATTTTGCACCATTTCACATTTATTTACATTATTGTAGTATTTTTAATTTGTGTATGTCTTACTAGTTGTAGTTTTGACCAGATAGAAATTTGTTGATTTTGTCTGCCAGCTTTCGGTTGTTGTCGTGGTATGTACACTGTTTCAGGGCTTCGCTGTAGCCTTTAGTTTCCTCTCACTTGGATCCTGAGGGATAGAAGCTTTCCATGTCTTATACGAAAATGTAATTATGTTATCTTTTCTGAGTTCGTTAGAAATCTCTCTAACATCACAGTAATTGAGCATGGTTTCTCTGTTATCTAAAAAGGCCTGGATTTCTTTAGGTTTCTTCTTCTCTTTGGTAACTAACAGAATAAATACATTTATCAGGTTTTATTAAGGTTTAAAGTTTAAAAGTACTTGCAATGAAATTCTATTAATATGTATCTGGGATAATACGTACATACACATGCTTATAGCATACACATTCATATTATACTGAGTCTCGTTTATTAAGTATTCTCCCTTACTATATACATAATAGAATATAAAGATTTCTTCTAACTTGGTCCAGCATACGTATATATCTTTTACATGCAAGATTCATCTTTAAAACGTTTTGAGTGGGAACCAATGTCTATAAAAAGAGAACACCTACAAAGCAACTTCAGTCACTGATCGAAGAAGACCCTCGGGGTCGAAACGTCTGATGGTTATGGAATTCAACCACCTGCAGTTGCCCCGGCAAAGGAGTATATAAGCTACATATAATACCTTGCTGAACTTTAATTGGATTTGCTTTAGCTCCTTGACCATCCTAGAAGGTTGAACCTACATTCAACAAGTGTACATTCTAAGAGGAACTAATTATACAGTTTAGAAAAACTTATATACCTTTTAAATTTGTATATAGTAATTTCATCATCTTTTACAGTATATAGAACATATACGTACCTAACGTATACTGTATACCTATTTATATAGTAAATATTTATGATATAAATATAAAAAATACTGTGAAAAAGCAAGGGAAATGTAGTTTTTAGATATAAAACAATATTTGCAAATGAGTTAAAAAAAAAATGACAAAACATTAACAACTTTGCAAGAATGTCTCAATTAATGTTGCAAATGTTTTGTTCATGTTAGTAGTTCCTGAGGCATTCTTAAGAACCTTAGCAAGTCCTTTAAGGGTCTCTGGAGCAGGGTCGTTGCGTAGAAACTGATAAAAGAGACGATTGGACTCAGCTACACTTTGGGAAGACTCCAGTTGTTGTCTTTGTCCTGTACTTATAACATGTTCACGTTCCAGATCAGTGCACACAGCTTTGGCATCACAGAACTTTATGCATCCATCATTGTGTTGGTCCAAGAAGTTGATAATTTCTTGTGGGCTTTTTTCAATTACTGTGTAAACACAAGTCATATCTAAACAGTTTTTCGTTTACTGTGTAAACATAAATTCTCGTCTAAATAATATCTTCTTGATATAGAAGTTTCATGTTTTATACAAAAGTCACTAGCCCAAGAATAGATAACTATATAAGTCTCAATCTGTAAGAGGATGATTCCGAAAAGTTATCATATTTCTTAGTCTTTTTAGTGTACCAGTTGAATAAGGTTAAATATTCTAAACACTAAACAGAGTATGAACTAGAATAAATTGCGTGTTCATATTTGAGAGGATTAGAGGTATCAGCAGAGGGTAAGTAATTTAAAGCAACCTTATTGCTAAACGGTGAAGAATGCATGACCAAGGTAAAGTTCAAGAAAAAGACAAAGATTCCCAGGACCACTGATGAAGGGTGGAATTCCCAGAAGCAGCTGTCTGGCCCAGTGAAGCAGAAGAAGAAAGAGAAGACTCTTCTATCTTCATCCATAGCATGTAGGAAAATGGTGTATTAAACTTTTCATATATAAGTAGAATCAAAGTATATACGTATATAGAATACCTTGCTGATGTCTTGTTAGAGTTGCTTTAGCTCCTGAATCATCCTTGAAGGTTGAACCTACATGCAACAGCTGTAGCTTTTAAGAGGAACTAATTTACAGATCAAACAAATTAAAAACTTACCTTTTGTAGAAAGATTACAATGAAAACTGAAACCGTCCTTAGATGTAACTCCTTGTAGAGACACATTTTCATAAGGTGGATCTTTAGAAGTGGACCCACAATTTGGTACAAGTGTGAGAAATGGAGGATACATCTCTACTTTAAAGTCATCTTTTAATTTCTTTTTATTTCCAATTTGATACACAATATCTTCCTTCTCAATCTGTATACAAGGCCAATCCATCATAAATAAGTGTCACTGAACGGAAACACATGCATCTTGCTAGTTATATCACTTTAATTAACATTCCAAAGGAAGACATATAAAAAGTATAAGTCTTGCATTCCTAATGTGAATTTGGTATATCTCAGTTGGTAACCACTTTAACTACATATGTATAATAGAGGGCTATACACACAATTCACCTTAAGGACAGACTAAATTAGAAGCAAAATTATTTAAGTATATAGATTACTCCTTTAAGTTTGAAAACCTCAAAGTAAATGACCAGCTTTCAAGGTGTCCTTCAAATGGAGACTTCAGTGTATATTAATTTTAAGGCATGTAAACTCAAATACTGGTAGCAAAAATAAAGAAAAGCATCTTTAGACGTTCTACAAGTTGAAAGATGCTTCAACTAAAAGATAAGTTTGACGCAGTTAGAAGAAATCCATATTCTATAAATATTAGTTAAATTTGGATAATACATTAATTTACCCCTTTAAGTTATAAACACTATACAGCAATAGTCATTGAAATTCCTCAAAACACATCCATTTTAAACTATTACATGTAGTTGTATATGGAATCCTGTGTACTACCAACCTGTAAAGGTCCAGTAATTACACCATGGCAGCCAGGCTCCAGCTTATACTTCAATATTTCTCCCCCTTCCAAAAATTTGAAGTGACAAGACTGTCCAACTCTGCTAAAAACTTTCCAATACTTTTCTAATATCTAGAGGGATGCACATAAGTTAAGTAAAACCAGAAAACATTTCTAGAAAAAGAAAACACGAACCTGGATCCAAACATTATGTTTGTAAGTAGCAGCTATTCGTGTCATTATACTAGTATCCTTTGACTCCCACTTCCAAGCAGAAGCAATATACTCAAAAGGATCATTTAAACGTGAAGCTTTAGTAAAGAGGGTGCAGTGTCCTGTAATGAGGAAATCCCTGCCATTACCTGCCCTTCCATAGTCCTCAAATGCAAACTCGTCATTCACAGGAGAGTGAGGTGCCATCATCATCTTCACTCTGTCAGCGTCTGCACTCCAGTGAGGAAGGTGGAGGGTGATGGGACTCTTGATGTCTTTACTGTTGTAGTGGATGTACACCACAGGGCTGGCCAGTTTATAACCAGCTGGTGCCACCAGAGGTCCATCCATTATAATACCATATCTTATCTGCACCTTCCTCTTCTCAGCAACAGCTCCCTCTGGTACCTCCAGATGAGTGACATCACTCTCCACCGGTCTGTCCCCTTCCGGTTCCAAACTGAACCTTCCTCCAGTTTGGTCTACTTGAAGAGACTGTATCCCGAATGAGATCCAACACAGCTGGTCTAATTGCTCTTCATGTTCTGTGCGTTAGAGAATGTAACAGAAGCAGTATTCATACATATAAGGATGCTTGGGTCCTCCATATGTACGTACGTATATACATAGAGATACGTAAAAAATTAATGTACGTATTGCACACATACATACAACATACACACCTAATTCATGAGGGGAGGGGTCATCAGGTTCTTTTGGATCCAGTGACTCAAAAACAGAGGCTAGAGAACTCTAACAAAGCAATTGATACATAATATTTTGTAACTACTAAATGACAATGTAGTTTTAATTGACACTTTCTTACATACCTTCTGAAGTATCTTTTGTTTCTCAGAGAAAGTTGTTACAGAGTCCATAAACTTTGATTTCATTGACTCAATCGATTTGGGAGACTTCAATTGTTCGGTACCAAAAATGGCTACAATCATTAAAATTAATTACTCTTAATTATTTAATAATGAACTTTCACAATTATGTAGTTAAACTTACTGTCATCATATTCTTCTGATGACAATATACTTTCAGACTGTATAAGTGTAGGAGGATGAGACATTATATAACTTATATATAGTTAATAAAGGCATGTATTCTAGCACACAAAGTAATGGCAGAAACTGCTGCTTGATTATATTATTAGTTTTATTACTAGAGCATAATATTAGCAATTTTATTAAACCAGCTATTTAATGACCTTAAAATTCAGCATTATTAAACTTTCCAAACTGAGTTTTACAAATTAAATTATCACTATGTACATACATTATAAATAGTCAACTGAAATATGGGAATGTATGCTGTTTAGTGGATTAATGTTCAAATTTATGACAATTGTCTGTGTGAACTGTAAAGACTGTAAAGACTAACCTAGCTACAAACTGTTTGATAGTATTGTAGCAAAATAAAATCTGCCAAGTCAGGGCAGTAAGTATCATTGACAAACTCCTGAATGGAAACACTTGTAACAGTAGTATGTATATTCACCTTTGTCTGAAGGTGTGGAGTTGAAAGGGAGGTCGTATAGCCATGTGTCCTGAAGGTAGTTGCAGGTGGAGGTTGATATACTCTACTTCTTGCAGCTTGCTTAGCATGTTGAATTGCTGAAAAATCTTTATCCTTCAATATTCTCTTAAATTCCTCTTCTTTCAACTGATCTTCCCAAAACATTTCTATGATTTCTAGAGAGAAAATATAATACTAGAAGGTACACAAGTAAACAGTATAAAATTAAAAGCACACTCCTGCAGTGTAACCACTTTGACTGTAGAAGTCTTTTGCTAACATACCTATACCTACCTACATATAGCCACTCAAAATGACTAGTGCAACCTTATAAAGCTATAGATGTTGCTTTTGTAGAGTGTTTGTAGATCAAAGGGATTCCACTAAATGTAATTTAAAACCATTCTAATCTTTCTATATCTACATATAATGTAAACAAATTAAATGTAACTGCTCTTGAGATATTAATGACATCACAACAACATAAGGGGATTGAGAAATAGTCACTAGCTTAAATTAATACTTCAGTTGAGTTGAGAAAATGAATACTACATCATATACACTTTTAAACTGATTAACCATCTAATACAGTAACCTAGATCCTAATGGTGACTTGGTATATATAGCAGGATCCAGAGTTCAGAAATTATACCTAATCTATATTATAACTTAACTATAATGCTTGCTCATCATATGTGACTGACCATGCTAAAAGGTACATATTTTTGCAACTTTACTGAAATTTTACTTACTGGAAGAATGCCATTTTAATTGTATAAACAAAACAATGGGATATAAATAACCAAAATTAATGTATTACATCTTTATTATACATATAGAGTTGTACGAGAAAACTAAACTAAACTTTCTCGTCTTTATGCAATAATAAATAGTTCAAACCATAATAACTTAAAATTTGTAACAAATATGACACTTCAATTATGGTATTCATTAACACTACAGAATTCTATTAAATGATACAAAAACCAAGAGTGGATACTTATTCACATGGACGGTCACATTGTCTATAAGAAAATGCACACACTGAAATATACTTAACAGAATATTTATTCATTCTTTGTGGATACTCTCTTGTACTAACCTCCTAACCTCTTCCCTAACTCATAGGATCCATCAAGTATATCTTGGTATGCTATGGCTACAGAGTCTGAAATAGATCCAAAAAATATCCATAGTGGAAATCTTCAAGTCTGTCAGTAATGTGTCCTCTTGCTGTAGTATTTTCTGTATATTTCTCAACTTCTCCAATTACAACTAATGGAATGACCATGCAGGAATAGGATGTAAAGATTGCTTCAACATTAGAGGTTCAGTGGATAACACCTTTCCTAACCTTTCAATTTCTGCAACAGTACACCTTCTTCATGGATATCATGGTACTGTTTAAATTTGATATTATTAAAGCAAACAATCTCTGCAACCACCAAAGAGACTGTATGAAGATATGAAACCATTACCTTCACACATCCAGTAATCATACATCACTTGTATACTTACAATATAGGTGTGATGGTAGCTTCTGTAGAATTTGTAATTTGTTCAGGTATCCTTTACTAGTCAGATCAACTAGAGCTACAGACAGCTGTAATTCTTTACTTTGAAGCAACACTTTGGACAGAACTGTATCAATGTTGTACATGTAACAGAGATGTGATATTAATTGAGCATCAAATGATAATCAATTGGAAATTAAGCGATTGTAAACACATTCATAATAATGAACTACTTTAATTTTGATATATTGGAGGTTTTATAAATTGGCTTATCAATAGTTGAATGCTCAAGTATATTCTCAATTTGACATTACAAAAGGGTATGAATAGACACAGGTAAAGTATACAATTTAGCTCAAGTGTGGCAGCTTAACTGAACATGTAAGGTTGAGAGTGTTACACACAGGTTACTCCAGCTAACAGACTGACTCACCTTGTAATGCTTGAAAGGCCTTCCTGTCAAAGTGCTCCTTTTCAAGATACTGAATCACTTTTTTGATATCCTCAAATGGCTTAACCCACAGACAAAAGACTAGCCTCAGTTCCCATTTCCATATCCAAATATCTGAGACTACATATTTGCACTCATCCTCATCCAAGACCTTTGCTTTGTGTTGACAATACAGCAGCACTGATAAAGAGAACAGTTGTAGTTAGTACATTATAAATTTGAACTTTTCTGAACTTTGCATGTACTCTGTGTTAAATCAATATACTGAGAGATTTAGCATTTTACATCACACATATATATACGTATATACTTTTGAGATTCTTTTATTTCTATATGCAACAAATTAGTATGAACTATAGATTATATCTAAAATAAATATGACCGTCCATGCGATAAGGGGCATTTTCGCGTATGCAATGCTATCATTTGAAAGGGTTTCTGAAGTACTAGTGAATGGTGCAATCGGAAGTGTCATAGCTGTTACGGATCCGAAGTTACGACACTTTGAAATAGAACCGTTGCCAAACTCAATATGTAAAACAGCTTTACTTCCGTTTAGTTAATAAAATGATGACATCATTGATTGCGCAATCTCAAGCAAATCAAATCAAAACAATCGAACGATAATGATATTCACCGTTCCGTATATAGAACAAAATGGTGTATTTCTGGTAGCTTCTATTTAATAAGATCGGATTTACCACACAAAGAAGACCGAAATAACGACGGCGACATTGGGAAAGGTTAGAGTAAGGAATATTTAATGATATTATAAGAAAATCGCAGTTTTAACCATTTTGCCACGACGTTTTTAAAACGCCCGTATTGAACATATTGCTACAGCGCGAATATGCCCCTTTTCGCATGGACGGTCACAAATGTATATATATCTGAAATGTATGGCTATTCCCAATTTCAGTTGTGTCAATACGTACATGCTTTTGGCCGTAGAACAATTTTGAATATTACAGTAGTGACTACTACGGTATTATCAATATATACTTATACTGACTGACCATAGCTACTATTTACTATGTATCTGAAACACATGAAGCCTAGTTTAACCCTTTATGCGCGAGTGACGCATATTTGCGTCTAATAATTAGGTATGGTCAATAGCGAGTGACGCATATTTGCGTTCAAGGTAACAGCGGCTTATTTGTAGCGCACTCTACAGAGGTACGCGCAAGTACTGCAGCCGAAACGTTGGCGATACCAAGACTAAAGACGGAGGTTTATTTGTGCGCCTTATTCTGCTTACCACGCTTCACTTGACGGTTTGGTAAACAATTTGTTTGAGGCTACGACGCTTCTCCAATGTTCTAGGGCTTTGAAAAGACTACATAAAGATATACCGTTACAAAAGGATGACCAGGGCTCTTCCTGACCGAATTTGCTTCCGTAGATAGTCAGAGAAAGCTTCTTATCCGAAGGAACTTAGAAAACATAGCCGTGCTTACTTTCTTCACTAAAAGAGGTAATATCTCGAAAATTAGAGCATCTTAGAAGCCAATAGAGCAACAAAATATGGCTAAAAATCGGCATCAAAGTTTTACCGTCATAAAGAGTTGCCACATTCCTATGGAGGTGACGAATTTTAATTCCTGCCTCATGGTGTCCTCGTGACAATTAAATATCGCTTCTGGTGATTATTACGCCCACGTAATTATCTCGCGCATAAAGGGTTAAAATCCTTTCTATAATGGTACACACTTTGTATTGTTTCCAGAATATCATTTAATTAAAAACAATGTACTCAGTGGGAAAAGCTTACGTACCGTATATCTTTTAAAGCTTGAGAAGTGTATTTGATCAGTTGATACTTTATGTAGAAACAACAACACAGTGTTGTTCGTGAATGTTAAACCTTACCTTTTAGCTTTGATACCTCTCCACTATTCTTTTCGTGCCTCCTTAATAACTCTTCAATCCTCTCCATATCTGAGACTGATTTGTTGGAGGCATTTATAAAACTGTAATATCCGTACTTTCTTACTTCATCTTCTGTGAGCAATCTCTCTTCATATAGTGATTTGAATGCTATATACAGTATATACAGGGAGAAACAAGACAGAATATAGTTCAAATACAATACATACATTGGCAAGCTGAACAGCTTATTAATGGTTGTACGTAAATATGTAAATATGAAGAACCTTATAATATACGTAGAAGTCGATATTAAGACGGTTTAATGGGTGAAAGTTTATCCAAACAATTAGATTATAATTTAGTTGGAAATTGAAACAAACTGTAAGAATATTTTAACATTTAATCGATTAGAAATGTTCAATCTCTATGATATTAAAACAAGTTCTACACAAACCAGCAAATAATCCATGTAAAATGGCTATTAAATTGAACTTTTTATTTTGCTATTGAAATAATATCATGTTAATTGTCAAATACTAAAACTTGGAACTGTTTCACAACAGTAAGATCACAATAACATAAGAATATGTTTAATATTATGCAAGTCTTTGAAGCATGCACCTTGTATTCTATTATCGACACTATCTAGAAGATAATAAGCTTGCTATACCATTCTGCCGCCTCATAGCTAGATTTGTCCATAATTGGGTGCTTTCTCAATACATGTATAAAAGAATTTGATGTTTCACTACATTCTTAAATCCTTACATTAGAAACATTTAATCTTCTACAAGAGCTTGCACATTTGGGATCCCATGCCATATTCAATAAATCAAATTAATGCAATATGCAAAATCCATAACATTCTACAAACATTTAAACTTGGAACTGTTTCACAACAGTAAGATCACAATTACATAAGAATCTGTATACTCAGAGTAACTTACTCTTCAAACGCTGCAAGTAATCACTGTCAAACCTCTCCTTCTCAAGGAACTGGACTGTTTCTTGCATATTTTCAATTGGTTTGACAGACAAATGAGATACAAGCTTCCTTTTCCAATCTAGAATTCCAGCGAAAGCTATATCTTTACACTCCTCCCCACTCAGGACTTTGTTTTCATGACGAAACTGATGCAAAACTGTTGAAAGAGCAAACATTTTACTGACACAGATGAAAAGAAGACAGAGTCAATGTAACCTTGAATAAATCATTAACAGGTGCACATACCTTTATACTCAAACTGAAGTGACTTTACAAAATAACATGAAACACACTGATACATACATTAGTGGAGAGATATTATTTTAACTATAGTGTTATCACATTTCATTAGAAAACATCATTCAATATTATGCAAGTCTGTGAGGCATGCACCTTGTATTCTACTATCGACACTATCTAGATTAGCTGAAGATAATATATAAGCTTGCTATACCATTCTGCCACCTCATAGCTAGATTTGTCCATAATTGGGTGCTTTCTCAATACATGCATAAAACAATTTGATGTTTCACTACATTCTTAAATTCTTACATTAGAAACGTTTAATCTTCTACAAGAGCTTGCACATTTGGGGTCCCATGCCATATTCAACAAATCACATTAATGTAATATGCAAATTCCATAACATTCTACACACATTTAAACCTGGAACTGTTAATTCACAACAGTAAGATCACAATTACATAAGAATATGTATACTCAGAGTAACTTACTCTTCAAACGCTGCAAGTAATCACTGTCAAACCTCTCCTTCTCAAGGAACTGGACTGTTTCTTGCATATTTTCAATTGGTTTGACAGACAAATGAGATACAAGCTTCCTTTCCCAATCTAGAATTCCAGCTAAAGCTATATCTTTACACTCCTCTTCACTTAGGACTTTGTCTTCTTGATGAAAATGATGCAAAACTGTTGAAAGAGCAAACATTTTACTGACACAGATGAAAAGAAGCCAGAATCAATGTAATCTTGAATAAATCATTAACAGGTGCACATACCTTTATACTCAAACTGAAGTGACAATACGAAACACACTGACATGCATGCAAATGCATTAGTGGAGAAGACATTATTTTAACTACGTATGTTTACTTATAGCGTTATTTATTTCATAGAAAACATCTTAAAATACAATACAAAAACAATGAATCAAACGTATAGAGATGAGACACATAATTCTGAACAAACACACAGTTGATTTTAGATAATGTAACAATGAAAGTTACATGTAAGAAACTAACATGTAAGTACAAAAGAGCTATTTACTGTTTTTCTTCCTCTTATGTACCACAAATTGTTACATTTCCTAGCACTTCAGCAGTTGGCTTGTAATGCAGATAATATTGTTATTGCATTAAGAGCCACTTATTTCTATTAAAGACATGGATTCTCTCAACTTTACACTATTTCTCATGTCAGATGAAACAGATGAAATATACTATAAGTGTTTCAGTTTAGTGAATGATGATGATGTTTCAACGGCTTGCATAGTGATTATCCCAAAGGGCAACAAACACAGATTATTGGGAAAAGTGGTATCATGCTTTATTTTGTAGGCATGCATTACACATGATGATTTCAATCCAAGTAAAATAGCATAAAATATCTCAGATTACTTTGACCTAACCAGTAATAACAGCATACACTACAGCTAGCATTCTTAATGACTGATGGATTGAAGGTTTGGAGACCAAGATGTTCCTCAACAAACTGAAATGTACTGAAAACATATTCACTTACTGTGTTTGCACTGAGGACTACACCTCCAGTCCTCTGCCAAACAAGGACAACGAGTGTCAAGTTTTTCTGATGCCATTGCAATGTTCTACAATACACACCTATACGTGGAGGTCAAGGAGATTATCATTGTGTAAATATAGATACAACTACAGGATTTCTATTTAAATCCTCTTAAAGTGCTAAAGTGTCACAAGCTAGAGTACTTATTTCCTATCGCCTATAGATGTGCAGTGGATATAGTACAGTATGACAGTTATATGATCCATGATCAGCTGTAGGAAAGAGTGCGCAGATCATCAGACCGGTAACTAGATTATGTCACTCATGATGAACCTCGCGATGAACTGAAAGGCGATCCAAAATTAAAGCGAGTACGTATAAGTAGGGTGTGTCTAAGAGGCGTGACCCTCAAATAGTATGTTCTAGAGTAGGGTGTTACTCGCTATCTAAAATTATCGTTAATCGCGATCTGTGTAGTGCGCGAAATGACTGCATTTTCAAGTTAGTCAAGAAACGAGTGTTAGCTAGCTTATAAATAGTCACAATTTGTTCCATTTTGTGTACAAGAGCTTGGAGTGTTACCTGAAATAGTTCAGGCTATTGAAGAAATTGATTGGCTGTACGTTCTGTAGATTGTGTGACAGCAGTTGAACCTATTTCATTCGTCTGTCCCTTTCCTGTACAGTCTCCCCACTGACGTACAAGCGGAGGCTGTCCCCTTAATACTTGGAGAAGGTGACGTGTTAATGGTAATTCGATCTATACTTTCAAACAGAATTTATTAGCTAAACCTGTCTCCTTCTCCTTAAATCCTTATAGGCTGCAGAGACGGGAAGTGGCAAGACTGGAGTGAGTTGTGTGTACTTGTGTGTATATCAACCATTGGCTAATATCAATGAATAATCTAACACATCATTTCTCAAACATGCTACATCTACTTTACAATATATGGCATATAGGGAAGTAAACCTAGTGATAGTTTTGGACGAGGATACAAGAGTTTTCTCCTTCTTCTCTTCTTCACTGGGCCAGACAACTGTTTCTGGGAATCCCACCATTCATCAGTGACCCTGGGAATATGTAATGTGACTTATAAAACGTGTATCTCTGCTGTGGCTTTATTGTCTACAAGTAACTGAATAATTTGCTGACAGTTGCTATGCAGCAGACATGTGTACATGCTATTCTTATTCATGTAGTCTATATGTGTGTGGTACTGCTGTTAGTTGCATCTGATGTCTGTGTTGTGTGATATAGGCCTTTAGTCTTCCAGTGATACAAGTGGTGTACGAAACTATAAGAGACAGAAAAGAAGGGAAAATGGGAAAAAGAAGTTGAAAATCAGGTCAGTCGACTCACATGATATATAAACTGGTACTACATGATCTACACTAACTAAAACTGTCATTTGTAGATGAACCTGAAAAGCTTGTAATGAATGTGTACGACAGGAATGATGCTTTAGGTAAGTGTGTATTTATCATGTAACCACTTGACTCACATGTTTCTGAGCTGTACAAGAAATGAACTAAAGAATGTGTAACAATGTAAAGGAGTTAATTGCACCCTCTGACCGTATACGTAGACTCTCCATTGTAAATAGACCCATTTATCCAAAGATTTAAGCCAGGTGCAAAGGGTATGATGTGATAGGAATAATTAATCACTTGGAGATATTATACCTGACCAACCAAGTGACCAATGTCTGATCTTGATTGTATAATATGACCTGTAAAGTGTGTATCTCTCCTGTAGCTATAAGTCCTGATGGTGTGCTGTGTCAGTCTCGAGAGCACAAGTCGTGGCACGGCTGTAGATCCACTGCAGCCAGCTGCAAAGGGGCATGATGTGATAGTTAATAAAAGGAAGAATGGAGGAACTACAAACATTTTCTTTTGATGAGAGCACTATTACAAAACATAACTTGCAAAACATTTAACCCCCTATGTGTCTGCATGCTTTAAGTTTATACTTCAAACAAGTTTTAAAGATAATACTCATAAGTACTTAGCTTCAGCAGACATTTTCATATTCTAATCCACTAACTTATAATTGTGATTGTAAAGAACATGTACAGCCACTTGAGATACAGCGGCACAACATAATTATTTCCCATAAGTTTGAAGCAGTTAGAAGAAATCCTTAGCAGCAGCCATTTGGTCTTACTTTTATCCTTAGGGGCATCATTTAACACACGTTTAACTATATTTGATTCTGTTAACTTCATTAGCCTATGCCAGTACATGAGAGCCTTCAATTTTACCCTCCATCTGACTGGCATCCATCCACCTTCAATTTCTAGTGCTGTAATATGATGGTGAATGCCTACCCCCTTAAAACTTCCTAATGCCCTATTCTGTGCACTACTTAGTGCTCTACATTCAGTCAATACACCCCATACCTCTGCTCCATAGTCCATAACAGTTGTTATGATGGTGTTATACAACCTGGTAAAGAGCAGATATGTATTGGGGATCTATAGATCTCTAAAACTACATGCAGTGCACTAAAGGCTCTGTTACTCTTGGACAGGTGGTCCTGCATCATTCCATTATAATCTAAAAACTCTGAGGTAGGTATGCCTACGTACAGATGTAGCTGTCAATAATGTCTATCTCTGTTAAATATAATAATATAGATAATTTAAAGAATACAAGAATATTACTATGTATTACTGAATTTAACTAGTGGAGGTACTATGTACAGTATGTATATACATATACGTAGTGCTAATATATACTATATAAAGGGAAAACACTCCAATTTTATGGACATTGGTCTTTAGCAATTTCTTTAGCTAGTTGAGTCATATCTAGTCCTGGTTGCTTTAGCTTGTTACAGAACTCTGTCCATGTTGGATTCTTAGTGATCTCTAACCATTTGTTGAGAATCAATATGCACTTGTCCTGAGGTGTTAATTCACCAGAATGTATGGAGAGGACATAGTCCTTAACACCAAGGACTATTCCTAATGGCAGCAATTTGCTTGATAGCTTGCCAACATAAGGTAATAACGTTTCTATTGTAAGTGGACCCCTCACAGCCAGCTCTGTGTCTATACCATACGTACATAGGAAAGTAATAAACATATTTGTATAATATAACTTAAGGTACATACATTCGTATACTGTATATAACTTTTTGCCTTCTTAAATAGCACACATTATTTCAATTAAGGTTCTTATTAACTGTTAAGACTAACACATACGGTAGGCACGGAAATTATCTTTACATTCCGTAAGGTACTACCTTAGGAACTACCTGGTAGGAACCAGGTAGTACCCTGTAGGACTCGGGTACTTCGCGAGGGTAATTGTAAAGTACCCGTACTAAAATAAAAGTACCTTTTCAACCGATAAGTACCTCGAAAGTACCTCGATCGTACGATCGTAAAAAGTACCCGTATTTTTGATCGGTATTCACCGAGCGCAATGTGTAAATAGCTAGTTGCCTTAGGTGGCTCAATGACACACGAGCTGTTAATAGTTTGGTATTTAATAGCCTTCCGAGGCTGTCTAAAACTACCCAGTTCCTACCATAAAAGTAATACTATTTTACCCCGATAGTATATTAATCGTTGCTACAACGCAAACACTAGTACTGGTAGCTTTTTAAAACTACCAGTACTTATTTTCAAATACCGGTACTTCATTTTCAAATACCGGTACTCTGAATCAATGTTCGGGTAGTTACAACTACCCACGTAAAGATAATTTCCGTGCCTACCGTAGTGACGCTTTTCAGCTCAGCAATAAACATGAAGCAGAGCATAAACTAGAGTAAGCTGGCTAGATCTGAGATTTTTAAAAGTACATTTTTGGCAAACAGTGAAGAATGTACATAATTAGAATAATTAGTATATAAGCTGTGTATACCTTGCTGATCTTTTGTTGGATTTGCTTTAGCTCCCGAACCATCCTTGAAGGTTGAAGCTACATTCAACAAGAGTACATTTTAAGAGGAACTAATTGACAGATCAAACAAATTAAAAACTTACCTTTTGTGGAAAGATTACAATGAAAACTGAAACCGTCAATAGATTTAACTCCTTGTAGAGACACATTTTCATAAGGTGGATTTTTAGAAGTGGACCCACAATTTGGTACAAGAGTGAGAAATGGAGGATACATCTCTACTTTAAAGTCATCTTTTAATTTCTTTTTATTTCCAATTTGATACACAATTTTATTCTTCTCAATCTGTATACACAATACAAGGCCAATCCATGACATGATCCAAAGAGTTTATTACTCCATATTAACAGCCAAAAATAGCACCGAAATACACTATACACCAATATTAGTAATTACTCAGCCACAAAACCACCTTACAGGTCACTTTATATAATCTCCAATCAATACATGTAGTTCAGAATCTATACAAAGTCCTAACTTGATGCTGTGTACTACAAACCTGTTGGGCTCCAGAAAATACACCATGGCAACCGGGTTCTAGCTCACACTTCAGTGTTTCTCCGCCTTCCAAAAATATGAATTCACAAGACTGTCCAACTCTGCGAAAAACTTTCCAATACTTTTCTAATATCTAGAGGATGTACATAAGTTATGTAAAACCAGAAAACATTTCTAGAAAGAGAAAACACAAACCTTGATCCAAACATTATGTTTGTAAGTAGCAGCTATTCGTGTGGTTATACTAGTATCCTTTGACTCCCACTTCCAAGCAGAAGCAAGATACTCAAAAGGATCATTTAAACGTGACGCTTTAGTAAAGAGGGTGCAATGTCCTGTGATGAGGAAATCCCTGCCATTACCTGCCCCTTCATAGTCCTCAAATGTGAACTTGTTATTCACAGGAGAGTGAGGTGCCATCATCATCTTAATTTTGTCACCATCTGCACTCCAGTGAGGAAGGTGGAGGGTGATGGGACTCTTGATGTCTTTACTGTTGTAGTGGATATACACCACAGGGCTGGCCAGTTTATAACCAGCTGGTACCACCAGAGGACCATCCATTATAATACCATATCTGATCTGCACCTTCCTCTTAGCAACAGCTCCCTCTGGTACCTCCAGATAAGGGACGTCACTATCCACTGGTCTGCCCCCTTCCGGTTCCAAACTGAACCTTCCTCCAGTTTGGTCTACTTGAAGAGACTGTATCCCAAATGGGATCCAACACAGCTGGTCTAGTTGCTCTTCATGCTCTGTCAATTAGAGAGTGTAACAGAAGCAGTATTCATGCATATGAGGATGCTTGGGTCCTCCATATACATAGAGATACGTAAAAAATTAATGTACGTATTGCACACATACATACAACACTATACACACCTATTTCATGAGGGGAGGGGTCACCAGGTTCTTTGAATTTAACTAGTGGAGGTACTATGTACAGTATGTATATACATATACGTAGTGCTAATATATACTATATAAAGGGAAAACACTCCAATTTTATGGACATTGGTCTTTAGCAATTTCTTTAGCTAGTTGAGTCATATCTAGTCCTGGTTGCTTTAGCTTGTTACAGAACTCTGTCCATGTTGGATTCTTAGTGATCTCTAACCATTTGTTGAGAATCAATATGCACTTGTCCTGAGGTGTTAATTCACCAGAATGTATGGAGAGGACATAGTCCTTAACACCAAGGACTATTCCTAATGGCAGCAATTTGCTTGATAGCTTGCCAACATAAGGTAATAACGTTTCTATTGTAAGTGGATCCCTCACAGCCAGCTCTGTGTCTATACCATACGTGCATACATAAGAAAGTAAGAAACATATTTGTATATTTATATATTGATTGATTTAACTTAAGGTACATACATACATATACTGTATATAACTGTTAAGACTAATGTATTGTATGTATGTGATGTTTTTCAGCTGAGCAATAAACATGAAACAGAGCATGAACTAGAGTAAGCTGGCTAGATTTGATATGTCTAGTTGCTCTTCATGGTCTGTTAATTAGACGATGTAACAGAAGCAGTATTCATACATATGAGGATGCTTGGGTCCTAATTAATGTACGTATTGTACACATACATACAACACTATACACACCTAATTCATGAGGGGAGGGGTCACCAGGTTCTTTTGGATCCAGTGACTCAGAACCAGACACTAGAGAACTCTAACAAAGCAATTGATACACAATATTTAGTAATTACTAAATGATAACGTAGTTTAACACTTTCTTACTTACCTTCTGAAGTATCTTTTGTTTCTCAGAGAGAGTTGCTACAGGGTCCATAAACTTTGATTTCATTGACTCAATTGATTTGGGAGACTTCAATTGTTTGGTACCAGAAATGGCTACAATCATTAAAATTAATTACTCTTAATTATTTAATAATGAACTTTCACAATTGTGTAGTTAAACTTACTGTCTTCATATTCTTCTGATGACAATATACTTTCAGACTGTATATTTGTGGGAAGATGAGACATTAAATAACTTATATAGTTAATAAGTATATAAAATAAACACAAAAGTAATGGTAGAAACTGTTGCTTGATTATATTATTAGTCTTATTACTGAAGCATAATATTAGTAATTTTATAAAACCAGCTATTCAGTGATCTTAAAATTCAGCTTTGTTAAACTTTTAAAACTGCATTTTACTAATTAAATTATCACTATATACATACATGGTAAATAGTCAACTGAAATATTGTTCAGTGGAATGTTCAAATTTATGATTTGGCAGATTTTATTTTGCATGGTTCTCCAATCATACATACAATGATTAAGCTTAATATCAAACAGTTTGTAGCAGGAGGTTAGTCTTAACAGTCAGTTCACACAGAGCAGTAAGCATCATTAACAAAATCCTGAATGGACATTTAACACAGGAAACACTTCTAACAGTAGTGTATGTATATTTACCTTTGTCTTAAAATGTGGAGTTGAAAGGGAGGTCTAACTATAGCCATGTGTCCTGAAGGTTGCAGTTGCAGGTCGTTTCTCCTTCAGTATTCTCTTAAATTCCTCTTCTTTCATCTGATCTTCCCAAAACGTTTTTATGATTTCTAGAGAGAAAAAATTATACTAGAATGTATGTACACAAGTAAATAGTACACCTTAAGGAAACTCCTTCAGTGTAACCACTTTGACTGTAGAAGTATCTTGTTAAAATTTCCACTACCTATGCCTACCTATATATAGCCTTGATTAGTGCAACCCTATTATGCTAGATGCTCTTAATTTTGTAGAGTGTTTGTAGAACAAAGGGATTACACTAAATATAAATGTAATTTTGATCCCATTCTAATCTTCCTATATCCACATATAATGTAAATAAATTAAATGTAACAGCTCTTGATTAATCATATGAAATCATAACAACATAGAGTGTTATTAGAGAATGTAACTATGACAGATAATCCTATGTTCAGTGGCAATTGCAACAACCATATCACCTCTCTAGTATGGTCACTAGCTTAAACTAATACTTCAATTGAGTTGTAAAAATATATACTCCATCATATACACTTAAACACCATTCATCATATACACTTAACTTAAACTCCAATAAGATGATCAACCATCTAATACAGTCAGATCCTAATGGTGACCTGGTATATACAGGATCCAATGTATTCAGATATTATAACTTATCTACGTATAATGCTTGCTCATAATATGTACCGACCATGCTAAAAGGTAGTAACATATTCTTGCAATTTTATTAATTTTACTTAACAGATTAACACCATTTTTTATCGTATAGGAAACAATAGATATAACCAAATGTATACCATTTTAAGCTGCATGAGAAAATGGAACAAATTCAAAACTTTAATGCCCGATTTCTTGTTTAACAGCAACAGTTCATTAATGAATATGATACTTTGGATTGTTGTATTCACGGAAATTCTATTGAATGATACCAAGAGCACATTTTCTGTTGGAAACCAAAAGTGTATACCTTTTCGCATGGCTAAGAACAATGGGATATATGTACGTATGTATATAACCAAATGAATGTATTACAGCATAAAAACGAGAAATTGAGCTTAAACTTAGTCTGGTTTTCTCGTACAACAACAGCTTAGTCATGCAACTCTGTATAATTGAATAGTTCAAACCACAAAAACTTACAAATATGACACTTTTGATTATGGTATTCATTAACACTACGGAAATTTATTAAATGATACCAAAAACGGTCACATATGACTATAAGAAAATGCACACACTGATATATACTTAACAGAATACTGACTTATTCTTTGTGGATACTCTCTTGTACTAACCTCCTAACTTCTCCCCTAACTCAGAGGGTTCATCAAATATATGACAGTGTGCCCATTCGACAGAATCTGAAATAGATCCATGAAAATGTCTGGAGAAGTCATCTCTCAGTCTGTCAGTAAAGTGTCCTCTTGCTATAGTATTTACTGTATATTTCTCAACTTCTCCAATTATAACTAATGGAAGGACCATGCAGAAATAGGATGTAAAGATTACTTCAACATTATAGACGTTCAGTGGATAACACTTTCCCTAACCTTTCAATTTCTGCAACAGTACACCTTCTTCATGGATAACATGGTACTGTTTAAATTCGAATTTATTAAAGCAAACAATCTCTGCAACCACCAAAGAGACTGTATGAAGATATGAAACCATTACCTTCACACATTCAGTACTTATGTATATATCATTTGTATACTTACAACATAGGTGTGATGGTAACTTCTGTAGAATTTGTAATCTGTTCAGGTATCCTTTACTAGTCAGATCAACTAGAGCTCCAGACAGCTGTAAATCTTTACTTTGAAGCAACACTTTGGACAGAACTGTATCAATGTTGTACATGTAATAGAGATGTGATATTAATTGAGCATCAAATGATAATCAATTGGAATCTACGTAAGTGATTGTAAACACATTCATATTAACAAACTACTTTGCTGAATTAATTTTGATATATTGGAGGTTTTATAAATTGGCTTATCAATAGTTGAATGCTTAGTACATTCTCATTTTTCCATTACAAAAGGTTATGAATAGAAACAGGTAAAGTAAACAATTTAGCTCAAGTGTGGCAGCTGAACTGAACATGTAAGGTTGACAGTGTTACACACACAGGTTAATCCAGCTAACAGAATGACTCACTTTGTAATGCTTGAAAGGCCTTCCTGTCAAAGTGCTCCTTTTCAAGATATTGAATCACTTCTTTGATATTTTCAAATGGCTTAACCCACAGACATGAGACTAGCCTCAGTTCCCATTTCCAAATATCTGAGACTACATATTTGCACTCATCCTCATCCAAGACCTTTGCTTTGTGTTGACAATACAGCAGCACTGATAAAGAGAACAGTTGTGGTTAGTACTAGTGATACATTTTAAAATTGAACTTTGCTGAACTCCGTTCAAGTTGCATTGTACTCGGTGTTAAATCAATATACTGAGAGATTTAGCATCACATAATATATATATATACTTTTGAGATTCTTTTATTTCTATATGCAACAAATTAGTATGAACTACAGATTATATCTGAAATAAATGTATATATATCTGAAATGTATGGCTATTCCCAATTTCAGTTGTGTCAATACGTACATGCTTTTGGCCCGTAGAACAATTTTGAATATTACAGTAGTCACTAGTACAGTATTATCAATATATACTTATACTGACTGACCTTATCTGCTATTTATTATGCATCTGAAACACAAAAATATTATCCTTTCTATAATGGTACACACTTTGTAATGTTTCCAGAGTAAACAAAATATCACTTAATTGAAACAATGTACTCAGTGGGAAAAGCTTACGTACGTATATCTTTTAAAGCTTATCTTTTATATCTATATACACCGTTGCTGGGGCAACCGCTTGTGTTTATTTTTCGTAACCGGGATATAACAGAATTTACGAAACGATATACTGCCATCGTGTATATGGATTTTATACACCGCCGGGGTATAACTAATACATATATCTTTTAAAGCTTGAGAAGTGCATTTGATCAGTTGATACTTTATGTAGAAACAACAACACAGTATTGTTGTATATGAATGTTAAACCTTTTAGCCTTGATACTTCTATACTATTCTTTTCGTTTCTCCTTAACAACTCTTCTATCCTCTCCATATCTGAGACTGACTTGTTGGAAGCATTTATAAAACTGTAATCTCCGTCCTTTCTTACTTCCTCTTCTGTGAGCAATCTCTCTTCATATAATGATTTGAATGCTATATACAGTATATACAGGAAGAAACAAGACAGAATATAGTTCAAATACAATACATACAATATAATTACAATACATACATACATTGGCAAGCTGAACAGCTTATTAATGGTAGTACGTAAATATGTAAATATGAAGAAACCCTATAATATAGATGTCGATATTAAGACGGTTTAATGGGTGAAAGTTTATCCACACAATTAGATTATAATTTAGTTGGAAATTGAAACAAGCTGTATGAATATTTTAACATTTAATCAATTAGAAATGCTTAATCTCTGTGATATCAAAACACGTTCTACACAAATCAGCAAATAATCTATACAAAATGGCTATTTACTTGGACTTTTTATTTTGCTATTAAAATAACATCATGTCAATTGTCAAACATCTAAAATTTGAACTGTTTCACAACAGTAAGATTACAATTACATAAGAATATGTATACTCAGAGTAACTTACTCTTCAAACACTGCAAGTGATCACTGCCAAACCTCTCCTTCTCAAGGAACTGAACTACTTCTTGGATATTTTCAATTGGTTTGAGAGACAAATGAGATACAAGCTTCCTTTTCCAATCTCTTCTTGCTAATGCTATATCTTTACACTCCTCTTCACTTAGGACTTTGTCTTTATGACGAAAATGATGCAAAACTGTTGAAAGACAAAACATTTTACTGACACAGATGAAAAGAAGACAGAGTCAATGTAACCTTGAATAAATCATTAACGGGTGCACATACCTTTATACTCAAACTGAAGTGACTTTACAAAATAACATGAAACACACTGATACATACATTAGTGGAGAGATATTATTTTAACTATACTGTTATCTCATTTCATTAGAAAACATCCTTAAAATATTATGCAAGTCGTTGAGGCATGCACCTTGTATCCCACTTTCGACACTCTCTAGATTAACTGAAGATAATATGCTTGCTATACCATTCTGCCACCTCATAGCTAGATTTGGCCATAATTGGGTGCTTTCTCAATACATGCATAAAAGAATTTGATGTTTCACTACATTCTTAAATTCTTACATTAGAAACGTTTAATCTTCTACAAGAGCTTGCACATTTGGGGTCCCATGCCATATTCAACAAATCACATTAATGTAATATGTAAATTCCATAACATTCTACACACATTTAAACTTGGAACTGTTTCATAACAGTAAGATCACAATTACATAAGAATATGTATACTCAGAGTAACTTACTCTTCAAACACAGCAAGTAATCACTGCCAAACCTCTCCTTCTCAAGGAACTGGACCATTTCATGGATATTTTCAATTGGTTTGAGAGACAAATGAGATACAAGCTTCCATTCCCAATCTCTTTTTGCTAATGCTATATCTTTACATTCCTCTTCACTTAGGACTTTGTCTTCATGATGAAAATGATGCAAAACTATTGAAAGAGCAAACATTTTACTGACACAGATGAAAAGAAAACAGAGCCAATGCAACCTTGAATAACTCATTAACAGGTGCACATACCTTTATACTCAAACTGAAGTGACTTTACAAAATAACATGAAACACACTGACACATACATTAGTGGAGACACATTAGTTTAACTATAGTGTTAACTAAGTTTACTTATATGTATAGTGTTATCTCATTTCATAGAAAACATCCTTAAAATATTATGCAAAACAATTGATCAAACATAGTGCTTCATAGAGACGATACACGTAATCCTGGACAAGTAAAGAGTAGATAGCGTTGATTTTAGATGATGTAACAATGAAAGATTTCATGTAAGAAAATGTTGATGTTAAGTACAAAAGGGCTATCTACTATTATTCTTCCTCTTATGCAATAGCCTTAATTTGATATACATAATACAGTAATGATGAACATCCAATGATGCCTAATGACATTATGTACATCCGTTTACAGAATAGAGAGGACTATTATTAATTTTTGCAGACTTTCACTTTTTTAATGATTCATTTTACAAAATATACACTTGACTTGACACTAAAAATAAGTTGCTAAAAGAACAACATTTAGAGAAATTTTAATAAGCAGTGTAATATTTATACACAGTAGGAAGTCACTTATCCGAACACATCGGGACTGAAGGGTGTTCAGATAATCGATTGTTTGGATAATTGAAGTTTTGACTCTAACAGCATTGAAAATACATGTTTGCAAACATAAATTATAAAATTGAACACAATATAACTTTAAGCATTTGTCATTTATTCTATCGTTTGTCATATATTCTATCGTTATTTGTTCTTCTAATGAACCAATCTTCGTAGTTATCGGTTAGCTTTGTCGTTTTCCCTTACGTTGTTTGGGTTGACGTTTGACGCTTATCGTTTACAGATAAATTCCTGAAGTTTCCAATTTTCGTTTCCCGATTAAACCTATATACTCGTGTCGGTTAACCTTTTTCGTTTCACCGTTACCTTTTTTTGACGCGTACTGTAAGTGGGCGTGGAGTCTAGGAGTGGCATTCGGTTAATCGACGTATTCGGTTAAGTGACATTTGGATAATCAACGTTCTACTGCATAGTAAAATGTATAGAAAGTACAAAGTGTCAAGTGTGTTTAGCTTTTATAGTTTGCCTCCACAATTACAATCTATAGTATATACGTACATTAATTACACAATTCACACCTCTTTTAAGCTTAAAAGAGTATTTATTGTGACAGTCATATATTTGTATATAAAGTCAATGTAGAGTACAATTATCTACTACTCAAACTAAACAGGCCACTTCTGCTTCTATAAAATTAAACTGGACATTACAGACCCCTATATTGACTGATTAGTGGAATACTCAGATACGTACTAAGATACTTTAGATATGTTCATACATATATACGTATCTACACGGATTATCAGAATGGCTTGCATAGTGACTATCCTATGCAAAACGGCAACAAACACGTATGGGAAAAGTGATATAATACTTTTTGTATAATGTATATATGTATGCAAAGTGGTATTATGCTCTATTTTGTATATGCGTGCATTACACATGATGATTTCAATCCAAGTCAAATAGCATAAAATATCTCAGGTTTTACTCATTAAACCAATAGATATAAAGCCAATTACATTTAGTATAACTACAAATACACATGTACACTTGCAGGAACCTTGTATCCTACTATCTGACACTATCTAGATTAGCTTACTCTTCAATGGCCGCAAGTAGTAACTTCCTAAGTTTGCTTCCTCAAGGAATTTGACCACTTCTTGGGTGTATCCAAGTGACTTGACAGATAGATGGGACACAAGTTTCCATTCCCAATCCAAACCAGCTGACCCTATATCTTTACACTCATCTTCACTTAGAATCTTTTCTTTATGATGACAGTGCTGCAAAACTGTAAAACAATGGAAAATCCATATAGACTGTAGATTATACATACATTGACATTTAACTGTAAATTGGCAGAATATTATCTCATCTTCAGAGTGTGGAATGGTTTCCTGCTTTCTAGTTTAGATTCTGGTTCCATAGTCAGTAGGTTCAATCTAAGTACCACAATGTTACATTTCCTAGCACTTCAGCAGTTGCCTTGTAATGCAGATAATAATATTATTGCATTAAGAGTTACTTATTTCGATTAAAGACATGGATTCTCTCAACTGTACACTAGTTCTCATTTCAGATGAAACAGATTAAGAAGTGTTTCAGTTAAGTGAATGATGATGCATGTTTTAAGAGCTTGCATAGTGATTATCCCAAAAGGGCAACAAACACAGAATATTGGGAAAAGTGGTATCATGCTTTATTTTGTAGGTGTGCATAATACATGATGATTTCAATCCAAGTAAAATAGCATAAAATATCTCAGGTTTTATACTCATTAAAGCAAGATATAGAGCCAATCACATTTAGTACAACTACAAAACCACATGTACACTTGCTGGAACCTTGTATCCGACTATCTGACACTATCTAGATTAGCTTACTCTTCAACCGTTCCAAGTGATAACTGTCAAAGTTTGCTTCCTCAAGGAATTTGGCCACTTCTTGGGTGTATTCAAGTGACTTGGCAGATAGATGGGACACAAGTTTCCATCTCCAATCATCACCAGCTGATCCTATATCTTTACACTCATCTTCACTGAGAATCTTTTCTTTATGATGACAGTGCTGCAAAACTGTAAATCAATGGAAAATCCATATAGACTGTAGATTATACAACATTGACATTTAACTGTAAATTGGCAGAATATTATCTCATCTTCAGAGTGTGGAATGGTTTCCTGTTTTCTAGCTTAGATTCTGGTTCCATAGTTAGTATAGGTTCAATCTAAGTACCACAATGTTACATTTCCTAGCACCTCAGCAGTTGGCTTGTAATGCAGATAATAATGTTATTGCATTAAGAAGCACTTATTTCTATTAAAGACATGGATTCTCTCAACTGTACACTAGTTCTTATTTCAGATGTAACAGATTAAGAAGTGTTTCAGTTAAGTGAATGATGATGCATGTTTCAAGAGCTTGCATAGTGATTATCCCAAAAGGGCAACAAACACAGATTATTGGGAAAAGTGGTATAATGCTTTATTTTGTAGGCATGCATTACACTTGATGATTTCAATCCAAGTAAAATAGCATAAAATATCTCAGGTTTTACTCATTAAATCAAGATATAAAGCCAATTACATTTAGTATAACTACAAATAAACGTGTACACTTGCTGGAATATTGTATCTTACTATCTGACACTATCTAGATTAGCTTACTCTTCAATGGTTCCAAGTAATAACTGTAAAAGTTTGCTTCCTCAAGGAATTTGACCACTTCTTGGGTGTATCCAAGTGACTTGGCAGATAGATGGGACACAAGTTTCCATCTCCAATCCTGGCCAACTAATCCTATATCTTTACACTCATCTTCACTGAGAATCTTTTCTTTGATATGAAAGTGCTGCAAAACTGTAAAACAATACAGAGTATCTCCACTCCTTTTTTAACTTACACTTGACCTAACAACAGCATACACTAATATTAGTGTTTTTGTTGGGTAATGACTGATGGATTGAAGGTTTGGAATTTCAAACCAAAAATGTTCTTTAACAAACTGAAATCTACTGAGACCATTTTCACTTACTGTGTTTGCACTGAGGACTACACCTCCAGTCCTTCTCTGCCACACAAGGACAACGAGTGTCAAGTTTTTCTGATGCCATTGCAATGTTTTATAATACACACCTGTACGTGGAGGTCAAGGAGATTATCATAATTATATAAATATAGATACAACTATAGGATTTCTATTTAAATAAAGGTCTTATATCGATATACTTACATATACTATGTAGTATTGAAACTTTAAGAGGAATATGACACAATTGAGTGGCTAGTAGCTACAGTACCTATACTAGGGCACCTACATATTTATATTCAACTGCTCTATGTAACACAGGCCTGCCAACTCTCCCGGATTTTCCGTGAATCTCACGGTTTCAGTCGAAATCTCACTCTCTCACGGTGTAGGTACTCAAACTCACGGATTTTGGGTACTCAAGCAGCCACAGATTTTTTCTGCATGTTAAAAAGTGTAGTCTATCCCCATTCCGTGGATTAGCTGCGACTGTAAGTATGATGCAATCTCTAGATGACGTCAACCTTGCATATTGCACAATATATGCAGGTTAAGTACAGGCACTTAGCCATATAAACATATACAAAATAATGTATATTGCTGGCTGGAAATGCAAATGTATGGCTGACGAGGCAAATTTAATTATCTTATTATTGGCTTCCTATGGCCTACTGGGTCTCAAGGTTTTTGGAAAATTCGGGTTGGCAGGCCTGTATGTAGGTAGCTAAGGGTAAAACAGACTCTTATGGGATCATCATGTAGTGACAGACCGTATGTTGTAAAAACCTGCGCAGATAATTATACGGGCAAGTAGATTCACTCACGACGAACTCGAAGACGATCCAAAAGCGAAGTAGGGTGTGTCTAGGAGGCGTGACCCTCGAATAAAATGTTCTAGAGTAGGGTATTACTCGCTATCAGGGAGTACGGTAGTACTCCCTATGTAGGGATGACACGGTTTTTTTTTGTTTTCCCCATACATTGGTATAGGAGCGAAATCCCGAAATAGGCCGAAAATCGACAAAACAAGGCTATGTATAGCTAAATATACAATATACATACTCTACATAGACCTTAAAAGCAAGCGAATATGTCCCGCTGGCGAAATAATAAACTTTAAAAATTCCCATTTTCGTCTTCTTCATATTCTTCTTCTTCTTCTTCTTATTCTTCGTCAGCCATAACTAAAAAACTATATAAGCTTTTGGACTAATTGTTACACGAAACTACTGCAAATTTTCCGAGCTGTATTCTTTTGTAGAAGCGAGAGCGATAACGCTATTATTGAGCATGGCGGTTTTCATGACCCTAGAGTCAAGGCCTCAATAAAGTCGCCATTTTAATGACGTCATAATCAGTCGAAGATTGCGAAACCAAAATGATTTTAATTATACGAATCTAATTCCTAGCCCATGCTCCATAAAAGTACAGAAACTAGAAATATTAAAAATTTTCTACAAAAATAGTGAAGATGTAGGGATGGCATAAAAAGTAGAGAAACAAGAAAGGGATGTTACACAGTGAAGCATTAGCTATACATGAATCCTAAAAGCAAGGGTGTTGTATGATTCATGCACAGCTAATGCTTCACTGTGTAACATCCCTTTCTTGTTTCTCTACTTTTTATGCCATCCCTACATCTTCACTATTTTTGTAGAAAATTTTTAATATTTCTAGTCGAATTATCGTTAATCGCGATCTGTGTAGTGCGCGAAATGACTGCATTTTCACGTTAGTCAAGAAACGAGTGTTAGCTAACTTATAAATAGTCACAATTTGTTCCATTTTGTATATTAGAGCTTGGAGTGTTACCTGAAATAGTTCAGGCTATTGAAGAAATTGATTGGCTGTAAGTTCTGTAGCTTGTGTGACAACAGTTGAACCCATTTCATTCGTCTGTCCCTTTCCTTTACAGTCTCCCCACTGACGTACAAGCGGAGGCTGTCCCCTTAATACTTGGAGGAGGGGATGTGTTAATGGTAATTCGATCTATAGGTCTCTCTACTTCAAACAGCAGTTAATCAAAGTGGTATTAGCTAAACCTGTCTCCTTCTCCTTAAATCCTTATAGGCTGCAGAGACGGGAAGTGGCAAGACTGGAGTGAGTTGTGTGTACTTGTGTGCATATCAACCGTTGGCTAATATCAATGAATATTCTAACACACCATTTTTCAACATGCTACATCTACTTTAGAATATATGGCATATAGGGAAGTAAACCTAGTGAGAGCTTTGGATGAGGATACAAGAGTTTTCTCCTTCTTCTCTAGTCCACTGGGCCAGACAGCTGTTTCTGGGAATCCCACCATTCATCATTGACCCTGGGAATATGTAATGTGACTTATAAAACGTGTATCTCTGCTGTGGCTTTATTGTCTACAAGTAACTGAGTAATTTGCTGACAGTTGCTATGCAGCAGACATGTGTACATGCTATTCTTATTCATGTAGTCTATATGTGTGTGGTACTGCTGTTAGTTGCATCTGATGTCTGTGTTGTGTGATATAGGCCTTTAGTCTTCCAGTGATACAAGTGGTGTACGAAACTATAAGAGACAGAAAAGAAGGGAAAATGGGAAAAAGAAGTTGAAAATCAGGTCAGTCGACTCACATGACATATAAACTGGTACTACATGATCTACACTAACTAAAACTGTCATTTGTAGATGAACCTGAAAAGCTTGTAATGAATGTGTACGACAGGAATGATGCTTTAGGTAAGTGTGTATTTATCATGTAACCACTTGACTCACATGTTTCTGAGCTGTACAAGAAATGAACTAAAGAATGTGTAACAATGTATGGATTGAAAAAGGAGTTAATTACACCCTCTGACCTGTATACGTAGACTCTCCATTGTAAATAGGCCCATTTATCCAAAGATTTAAGCCAGCTGCAGAGGCTATGATGTTATAGGAATAATTAATCATTGAGAGATATTATACCTGACCAACCAAGTGACCATGTCTGATATTGTATAATGTGACCTGTAAAGTGTGTATCTCTCCTGTAGCTATAAGTCCCGATGGTGTGCTGTGTCAGTCTCGAAATCATAAGTCGTGGCACGGCTGTAGATCCACTCTCGGTGTCACCAGAGGACAGTACTACTACGAGGCGGAGGTGACTGACGAGGGACTATGTAGAGTTGGGTGGGCCACGCCTGCTGCCACTCTAGAACTAGGTTAGCTCGCTGGGAATGAACACTAAACTAATTTTGGGCGTGTCTGTTGTCTGTTAAAGACTTGTCTTGTGCATCTCTTCTCAGGTAAGGACAGGTTTGGATTTGGCTTTGGAGGTACTGGAAAGAAGTCAAACCAGAACCAGTTTGATGACTATGGAGAGGTGAGTTGGAAGCTGTTCTAAGGTCCATCTTCTTGTCATGGAACAACTGTAAGGTTGCGAGTAATGTAAAACACCTTTTTTTGCATACTACATTCATTCCACAGTAAAAGGCCTATAGGAAACTAAACCCACAGTATAAGCTATATATGAGGATACAAGAGTCTTCTCTTTATTCTTCTGCTCCACTGGGCTAGGTAGCTGTTTCTGGGAATACCACCCTTCATCAGTGACCCTGGTTGGTGTATGGAATATTCCCTTATAGGCATTTGGCAAGAATGATGTCATCGGATGCCTTATTGATTTGAATGAGAATGTCATATCTTTTACCAAGAATGGTGAGTTTATGATTCAAACATAATGCAAATCGTCCATGCGTTGTATATAGTATCTTGTATACTCTGTTATTTATTGTAGGTATCTTTCTTGGAGATGCCTTTTATATTTCAGACGATTTGGCAGGTGAACCATTCTTTGCAGCTGTTACTCTTAAGGTCAGTACATTGGGCTCAACCTGATGTGATAAGGGATTTCTTCTACTTAACTTTCAAAGGCTTTTTTCCTGCATTTTTTCCTCATGTACCATTTGCTAAGGAAATTAGCTAATTATTGTTTTAGCCATTTTGTTTTATTTTCTTAACACATGTAATATTGTTAAGTTTTCCTTTTTCTAATTTAATTAATTAGAATGCTGAAATGAAGTTTAATTTTGGAAATAAACCTTTTAAATGTAAAGTTCCGGTAAGTTCAAGTGACCCAAGAGATACTCCCTCCCATTACCCAGTTTATAGTGACTCCATCTTGATTATATTACAATACTCTCTATACTGTATGTGTCTCAATTTTAAGTCATACGTAATTCAGGAAATTTTAAAATATTTTTTCGTGGTTGGCGTAAACCACAAAAATTTCTTGCACAAACTTTTTGCTTGTTTATTTGTTTGTGGGAATCAAGAAATGCAGGTTTAGGCCAAGAAATATTTCAACACGATAATTTCCCAAATTACGGTACGTACGTGTACTGGTACCCTCTTTTATACTATTTGCAACTCCCATTATATACCTCCTACAGTGTCACTGCACCAGTTGAATAATGCATACTGTATAAGTGTATTTATTCACACATGTACTGTTTAGGCTGGTTATACTGCATTTTGCAAAGCCAAGAACTTAGTACAACCCACGAGAAAAGTAGCATATAGTAAGTTTGCACGAAGTAAATGTGCATAAGTTTAATCACAATATTCCCATTGCTAATATACGTACCTGTACAGGGTACGGCTCTTAAGTAATAAACATACGTATGTACATGGCAGTAGCTATCTGGTATACAAGCTTATTGTAGTCTGTCATTGTGGTTGTATCTTTGACAAGTTCTTCATGTTTTTATATTTATGTAGCACCAAGAGGAGGAACTAGGCTCCCGTCAGCTCTGATAATTGAGGTTAGCAGCTATGTACATACGTACGTAATGCAGCTTAGAGCATGATTTGCAATTTTAACAATCATGAAGAGGTTTAGAGAAGACATACTTTTACCCAATAATGAGTACTCATTTAGCTAATTCCCTAGTTAACAAGGCTTGATCATTGGTTATATATTGTTGTCCTTTCAAACGTCCTTCATTTAAGACCCCTTGCAATTACAACAAGAAAATGATGTCATAAAACAATTTATACACAATGCATGCACTATTTTTACACAAATGTATACCTGTAACCATAGTAATGATTCCAATCCCAGCTACATAGGTTTTTATAGTCTATGGCTTTGACTGTGGTTTGGTGGTACATACAGTAGCTACAATAAATAAAATGGCTGCCATCGGTATATGTACTCTAAGAAGATGTACTCTGCCTTTAGGCATTCAGTACACAACGTGCTAAAGTATCCACCTTTCTAATAGTGTGTTTGATAACACTATATAAGCTAACATTAGCATGGTTTCACTGCTTTTTGAAGAAAGCTTTACTGTTTAATTCTTCTCTCTACTGCAGCCCTCAAGAGAGCTAGCTCAGCAGGTGTGTGGATTCACATGCATCACAAGTGCTGTACATATACGTATGTATGATTATCACTGAAATGAACAGTCCATTTATGTCATGTAATTGTTTTGTATTTTGCAGGAATATGCTTTCTTTTTCATTTTTTCCTTTAATCAATTAGACACATGATAATATTGTCAAATTTAAGGCTCATTTACCTGATCCAAAAGTGAAGTAAGTATGTACACACCACATTCAATATTCACTGATCTGATAGCAATCCACACTGTATTGAATGTAACAATTATAAGACATTTTTTATTAAGTACATTGAAGCTTAGTATATAATTATACCAACATTCATCCCATATCTCAACATCTCTCTCAAAATGTAATCCTCTACTGTATGTCTGTCTAGAGTGATACTTCATAACTGACATGTCCTTCCTGCGTGCATTCTTCCCTTTTAAACTGTTGTGCAGCGCTTGTCTGATGATGGGAGGAGAGAGCGCTAAGGAGCAGATAAAACAGTTGCAAAAAGGGGTAAGAGATGTGACAAATACATGTGATGTGAGACTGATAATACAACCACAACTGTTAGCCTTTACAGTTAAATTGAAACTCTATTATATTTTTGAGTATGTAGGTATATATACATATAAAAAACTAGTTTGAAATAACCTCTTGCCATCCTAATACTGCACCTACAGTATATACCAAATGTAATTTTGTATTGCGAGTACATAGGAAGGTGAAGAAATGTTACCTCAATTAAAGACATATTGCCTCATTACATTATTATTAGTGGTTTGATTATTGTAGTGTGTTTTAATAGTTAGAGTCCAATATACTGTAGTATATACATCCTATTAACATGTACGTACATACAGGTAGATATTGTGACAGGTACTCCTGGAAGGTTGGAGGATCTCATCAATACAAACAGTCTAAACCTTTCTAATGTACGTAAATATATATGTATAGTGTATATAGTCTACTAGGTATCACCTTACCATTAATATTTCTGGTTTCTTCTTTTTTTTTCTTTTCCATAGATAATGTTTTTCATATTAGATGAAGCAGTAAGTATTTACATTGAAAATATCCCTTATCTGGTTTTGTATACATATACATCAGCTCTCTCCTATCAATGATGTATTCCTTTGAATACTTTAATAAGAGTATCACCAGATATAGTCTAAACTGAGTTCTAAAAGAGATACAATTAACAGCTGCTATATACTTGATTGCACAATAGAAGTGCCAATACATATACCTGACTAATCAATTGCAAGTGACCAAAGTTTTATCTCGGCTGGCTGGGAGACCTGAGGTCCTATTAATATGGCAAACAGTGATCAACTCCCAATCATCCAAGAGGGGAAAAGAAAACACAAATTTTGCCCATTTTAGAGCTCATCAGTGTGGTACAGTTTGTTTAGATTTGTAATTTTTTCATTGATTGCCACTCAACCAAGATACGTGTCTGGTTTGGTGTCATATCAATGATCAGCCATATGACAGCACTATACACATGTACATACCTTTATAGGATGGTCCCCTCTCTGGTGGATACGGAGACCTGATCCAGCGGATATACGGCAAAGTACCAAAGGTATCGCCGGAAGGAAGGAGACTTCAGGTACCCTCTCTGACCTCCAAACTACAACATGCACACTCTCTGACCTCCAAACTACAACATGCACACTCTCTGATCTCCAAATATAGAACATGCACACTCTCTGACCTCCAAATATAGAACATGCACACTCTCTGACCTCCAAACTACAACATGCACACTCTCTGACCTCCAAATATAGAACATGCACACTCTCTGACCTCCAGATATAGAACATGCACACTCTCTGACCTCCAGATATAGAACATGCACACTCTCTGACCTCCAGATATAGAACATGCACACTCTCTGACCTCCAGATATAGAACATGCACACTCTCTGACCTCCAGATATAGAACATGCACACTCTCTGACCTCCAGATATAGAACATGCACACTCTCTGACCTCCAAATATAGAACATGTACAGTCTCTGACCTCCAAATATAGAACATGCACACTCCCTGACCTCCAAATATAGAACATGCACACTCTCTGACCTCCAAATATAGAACATGCACACTCTCTGACCTCCAAATATAGAACATACACACTCTCTGACCTCCAAATATAGAACATGCACACTCTCTGACCTCCAAATATAGAACATGCACACTCTCTGACCTCCAAATATAGAACATGCACACTCTCTGACCTCCAAATATAGAACATACACACTCTCTGACCTCCAAATATAGAACATGCACACTCTCTGACCTCCAAATATAGAACATTACATAGTGTTTGACTATTTACTTAATTTGAATGAAGTACTAAGTAAATGGTATTTGGCTAGTCAGGTACAATTGTGAAATTGTCTATTAACCTTTTCTAGTAAACTTTATCTTTCATCTCCTATACTAGTTGGTTGTCTGTTCAGCAACTCTCCATTCTCATGAGGTGAAGAAGCTTGCAGTACGTTATCTCTTCAACCAATAGCTTACATTCTTAATACTAAAACATGACTCACAGGAGGTGTTACACTATATCTGCAGTAGTAGTAGTCTTACATGTTACTCCTCATGCACGACTCCCATATGTACATACATGTACATACTTGTACTTGTAGGATAGGATAATGCACTTTCCAATCTGGATTGATCTGAAGGGACAAGACAGTGTACCAGACACAGTTCATCATGTGGTGAGTTGTTTAACATTGACAGTACCATCATGACATCCACTCCATGTACATATGTATACAGTTACTACATTAACTGTAATATAGTGAGATGTTGGTAATTATAATTTATCACATAAAAACGTGTCTCACCATCATGGCCCAGTGGGGAAGAAGATGAAAGAGAGGAAAAGAAGAAAGAAAAGACTCCTGTATCTTCATCCAAAGCTCTCTCCAGGTTTAGTTCCCCTATAGGCTTTTTACAGAATAGGCATAGCATGTAGGAAAATGGTGTATTAGATTTTCATACGAAAGCTTGAGATATTTGGACCCTTCTAGACGATACCCAATTCAACTGATAACGAGCGGTATTCTCTGAATAGCCTTCTAGCACATTTGTATCTTAATTGGGAGTATTTGAGTGTTTTATTGTCCTTAAGTTCCACTTTGTGTGATTGTGAACAATCATTGGGAATTATCATGCCAAACCATTCCAATGTAATGTTTCATATCCTTTGCAAAGGTTTTGTGACATTAACTTTATTTTCACTATTAAAGTGTACATATATGTTAATTAAGTATAGCATTGTAGCACATGGTAATCTGTTTTCCATGGCTCCTTATTTCTTAGGTGTGTATGGTTGATCCAGTCGGAGACACCTTGTGGCACAACTTGAGACAACATGTGCAAACTGATGGAATGCACAGAAAGGATCACTTTAAACCCGGCAACAGGTCTAGGGGTACGTTCATCTGATGTACGTTTAGTGTACAACAGGCCTAGAGGTACATTCATCTGATGTACGCTTAGTACAAGAGGTCTAGAGGTACGTTCATCTGATGTACGCTTAGTACAAGAGGTCTAGAGGTACGTTCATCTGATGTACACTTAGTTCAACAGGCCTAGAGGTACATTCATCTGATGTACGCTTAGTACAAGAGGTCTAGAGGTACGTTCATCTGATGTACGTTTAGTACAACAGGCCTAGAGGTACATTCATCTGATGTACGTTTAGTGTACAAGAGGTCTAGAGGTACATTCATCTGATGTACGTTTAGTGTACAAGAGGTCTAGAGGTACGTTCATCTGATGTACACTTAGTACAGCAGTTCTAGAGGTCCATTACAACACTGCATATCTCATTTCCCACCGCATAACACAGTAAAGTGTTCTGATAGTTAGTGTTTATAAGAGTGTTTGAAACCACTATCTCCGTGTGCATATTCCAGAGTGCTTATCAGAGGCAGTCAAGACACTCAAAGGGGAATATCTGGTTCGTGCTATTGATGAGCATAAGATGGATCAGGTTTGTTTGACTTGAATGTTTATACTGCATTTTGTAACTATAGCAACAGTAACAGTGAAAGTCTTTGCAGTCACAAATGTTGACATCTCTACTTTGCTTGTTCTTCACAGGCAATCATATTTTGTCGCACCAAACTAGACTGTGATAACGTAGAGCAATACCTTTTGAAGCTTGGAGGAGGTGAGATTAGCCACCTGTACATTAGGACAAGCAGCTCTACCTGTAGGGGTAGTCAGTTTCCAGAAGTCTTCCTGTTTTGTATTAGGAAAGGGGATGGTCAATGAATACTCTTGTGTGTGTCTCCATGGCGACAGGAGGCCTCAGGAGAGGAAGGCCAATCTGCAGGCATTCAAAGATGGAGAGGTCAGATTTCTCATCTGTACTGATGTGGCTGCCAGAGGTATAGACGTACAAGGAATACCATTTGGTAAGCCATGAACAAGTACATATTATACAAAATGTGACAAATTAGAAAATGCACTTACAGAGGAAGTGCAAAGCAATTTCAGAGCATTTCAGTCTGTAAATCTTCCCTTGCTGAAATAGTCTCTCTCTCATGTATACCATATAGCCAGAAAATTTGGGGAGGATTTTAATTTGACAGTTTGGCGGTATTGTGGATAACAGCCAAATTTAAATTGGTCAATATTTACATTCTCATAAATCAAACTTACCACTGGCTACTATGATAACCAGACCAAGCAGCAGCGTACACGGCCATTGTTGACTGTATGATGTTACAGCCTTGAGTTGCAACACTGTCAAATTTAAATTCCACCAATATTAAATAAATCCAGTTTGAAGGCTAACTATCATGTTTAAATGCCATCAAATTTCCCAGCTATTGTAACTTGTAAATGTTGTTGATATTCTGTTGACCCTCAAAACTGTCTATTTTACTATAGTCATCAACATTACCTTACCAGATGATAAACAGAATTACGTCCACAGAATTGGCAGAGTGGGGAGGGCTGACAGGTATGAAAGTGCACACGTGTAGTGCACACTTGTGCTGCTCATATGTATATGTGTGTACGTAGTCTGTATAGGTGTAATGATCATTTAGATCCATGCAAATTGTTTAATTTCTAAGTATCATAATCACTAGTTTATCACCATTCTATGTCCCTGGGAGCACTTTTAAAGGATTCCCTCTTGCGCAACCCCGGCCATGTCTATATGGACAAATAGATTCAATTCAATTTGCTTCAATTCCAAGTAGACATATGTACACAGAATAGAAAGTGTTTTTAGTCTCCATCCTGTATACCACTCATCTAATCTACAAGTAATCCTCTTACTTGAAAGCCTGTAAAAGTGTATTTGTAGCCGCAGAACCCTTCCTATACAGTGGTTTCACTATACCTTACAATTACATTCACTTTCCTCTCATACGCAGGTTGTTAGTTTTACTTTTATTTCCATATACATTGTACAATGTTTTTGTACTAATTAGTCTTTGCAGTTAGCAGAAGAAGGAAAACATGAAGAGAACATTGTTGTGGCAATTGTAGTTCAGTAACAGAGCACTGGTGGTCATAACCAGTTGCCCTGATTCTTACATGTTTTTCCCTCTTCATGATGTTTGAGAATGATTATAACTACTTGTGGTTTGATTATCATTTCACTTATATTCATGTATGCCTTTAGAATGGGATTGGCAATCTCTTTGGTGTCTGAGGTGCCAGAGAAGGTTTGGTATCATAGCAACTGTCCCAACAGAGGAAAAGGTTGCTACAACACAACACTGCTGGAGCAGGGTGGATGTGCCATTTGAAAAACAGGTAATCCAGTTCTTCTGCTGCATACCTTTAGTAGAGTATGGAGCATTTGGAGGGTACTCCCTTACAATAGGTGTCTGGAGGGTATTCCCCTATCATTAGTGCTCACTCCTCAGCTCCTCTCCACCTCCTCTGTAGTACTTGGCCGACATTGAGGAGCACTTGGGGGAGACAATCACTCAGACTGGAAGGGATATAAAGGTACCAGTTAATGAATTTGATGGGAATGTGATCTATGGACAAAAGAGGAGCGCCAAAGGTATATAAATCAGTTTTGTATTGATAATTTGTTCGATTACAACCGAATGATTTACAATTCACCATTAAATCATTATTAAATCATTACTGACATTTCGACCACATTCTGTGGCTTTCGTCAGTTTTGTGTGAAGGGCAATGAAATAGCTGGCAACTTGATCTCAATTCAAACCAATGCTTATGTTTGTTCAAGCACCACTCCTTATTTGTCATGTGCACATACCTTTTAAGGAATAGCATACAATACACAACAAGCCGATCCGGTCCAAACTCGTTGACACAATTTATGCTATGTCAATAATAGTTCCATAAAGTACTTGTATGTAGAAAGACACTTCTCTACATATATTTTGGTTAAACAGTAACAGTAACAAGTGCTTTCAAGTGTTTGGTTAAGTTTTAGGTTTGTTATTGTGTTCATTTCCAGATTTGTTAATCCGCAGGTGGTAACTACAGGAGTCATGTGGAGCAACTGGCACCTGCAGTTAAAGAGCTGGCGGAAATGGAAAAGTTGGCGCAGGTTACTTTCCTGAGGATGCAAACTGGACAGTGGTTTAACTGAACACTGCCACAATAACACATTACACTGATTGTTTGTCTAAGTAATAACTGTTTTGCAATTGATTACTACACTGTAGTGTGTGAAATTTAATAGTAGAATAAGGATTCCTTCTAACTGCGTCAAGGTTATCTTAGGGGTGGTACATCCTTTGACTTTTGAGTGTTTCGATCCTGGGGATCAGTCACTGAAAAAAATCCCCTGGGTCAAAACGTTTCACCAAGAAACGAAATCAAACTGCGTTTTTAAACGCTCAAAAGTCGAAGGATGTACCATCCCAAAGATGTGTGAATTTTGTTGACAGAATTTGTTTTGGGGTTATAGTACAGTAGCGCTGATAACTGCCCAGGACAACCCAACCAGCTATTTAATTGTAGCTGCCTATATGATGACTGATGCACTATAATTTTTGCAGCTTACTCAGCCATTTTACTTGATGTTCCAGTTCATGCATTTTTTAGCTAAATGTCTGAAATAAGATATCCCTCAGTAGATTGTGTGGCGCTGGTCATCCCTGGTCATATGTAAAACATTGTATATTCTTCTGGACCATTGCCCATAAAAGCTGATGCAACTGGGCCTTCTATAGCTATTCAAATGAATTGTAAACTGTAAATTGAAAATGGCGCCAAATACTTTGTTGCCATGGAAACGGAAAATGACGGCAATTTGTGTTGGAGGGGCTGTCTGCTCGCTATAGTAATATGGAGCTTTGGTCCGATTCCAGCTTTTCTCCAGTTTCTCCAGGTCCCATGACCGGACACAGGACATCTAACGGCGTCAGGTTGGTTAGACTTAGTGCAGCTGCTGTATAAATGCCTCTAGCTAAGCGAGGGGCAGTGAGAATGGGTTTCTGCATATGTCTGCTAACTGGATAATCGGAATACAATCGCTATATATGCAGATTAACAATATTGCCATGACTTTCTTGTTATTTTGTAAATATAATAATTGTTCAGTCATCGCATTTACGTATGTTTATGCATAACTTAGTTTTTGGTTGTAATCTATGGTTGTACCAATGTTACTAGTCTTGTGCTTTTCTGGTAAAAACCTGTTCTTTCGTGAGGATGATTTTCATGATTAAGTTTGTTTCGGATTTGCCATTATTCATTGGTATATAGCCATCAACTTGGTTCCTTACTGTAGTAGAGGATCCATTTCTCGAAAGCTTGATGCATTAACAGACAACCTCCAGGAGACCAATAGGTCGTTGCTAAGCAATGAACGTCTGATGGATGACTACAGATACCAAACCCGACAGCAGCAGGGTGAGGTTGCCATGGTAAGGACATTACAATGAATATACATTTAAATCACTAGACTTTGAAGAAAGTTTCATACTTTGACTATTCAATGTCTTTAATCATATTTTGAATTATTTCTTAATGTCCATTGCAGGACCCCAGGTAGACCAGCCTATAATGAGCTGTTGGGGCTTTCTTGCATGGTTAAAATTATGATGATGTTGATGATGAATGTCTTGAATTTAATAAATTTTTACACCTAAATATTAATCGAATCAATGCTTATATCTATGTGCATAGTTGAGAAAGGATCTAGAACGGGCAAAGCGAAGAATTAGAGATGAAAGAAGGTTTGAATCTTTTCCCCTTATTAAAATATGCTTTAAATACATGATATTTTATTATAAGGATTACTCATCCTGTTTGCATTTAAGTAGCTTGGAAAAACTGGGGATTTTAAAATCTGTTGTCAACCTTAAAAATGATTAACATCTTTGTTTGACTCATACGTTTATCCTACCTCATGTCTCCTGAGGAGTACAATGAGCTACTGGGTGGAACTGAACTTCACTTAATGAGAAGCAGAGTCTACCCTTAGCCTCTCAGAATATTGTAGTGCATATCTTCTATGAATATACACATTCAATCCAGACCTAAGGTTCAATTAACAGCTAACCAAAACTAAGGTGATACCCATGGTAATATGGTTCATAATAATTATGTCTCTGTGTACGTAGGTCCGTCCATTTTGCAAGTAGTCGTGGGATTAACGATGGACATGACACTTTAGAAGTGAAATTTCAACAGGAAATGGAAAATAGGGCCAGGTATGTACATATGTATATATGTTTACCTACGTATACGTACGTATGTGTATACTTGAATATGTAATTTATATGTAGTGTTTTTGTTATATCTACGTATATGTTCATATGTACGTATATACATGACACTGGATACAAATCTATGTATTCACACACATATACATACTTGTATACACATGGTGTATCTAATGTAGAGCTGAGAATGAGAGGCAACAAGCTTTGGATATGTTGAGTGCATCTTTAAAATTGGCCTCCAACAGTGGCCTTAATCCAGAGATCTCTTCCGGTGAACTTTTGAATGAGATGAAGACTTTAAAACAAGAGGTATACATATGTTCGTTTACATGCATACTCTACATATCGTTAGGCCAGCAATTTGGTAAGGAATTAATTGTGGTGGGTTGGCAGTTTTGAGATGAATCCACCAATATTTCAACCACCAAGGAGAATAATGAGATGTGGTGTGTATTAGATTTACCCACATACCTACAAATGTATTAGGTCTGTTCACTGAGAGAGAAGCACCCGGATCCAGAAGTCCCAAATATTACATCAAGGAGAAGATCATTAGAGAAAGAAAGTGTAAGTTTAGTCTTACGTATGTAACTTGTAACATTTTATATGTGTTGCGGAATAACTGGAATAATTATGTAAGTTGTGCGTAAACTCCTTAATTTGCTTTATTATATATGTAGAAGTAGTGTTCTCAGATGTGTATTTGTAGAGCAATAGCAAAAAGGAAGTAATTAGCAGCTACTGGATCCCATTCAGTTCCTATAAGAGCTCCCTTAATTTGGTTAAAAAATTGTTTCCAGTTTCATTATTTACTTCATCTACACAAACACACAAATGCCTAGTTAATTAGGTTATTGAATTAGGTATACAGTCATCTGTGACTACATTTTAGAGCTTCAAGAATCATTAATCCAGAATGCCCTAGTAATTAAGACCTTCCTTTAAGAGTGACTTTTGAAATTTACATAACCTAAATAGGGACATCTTCTATCTTACAAATCTGATAAAGTGTATGATCCAAAAAGTACGTACATACGTGCTACACATAGGGACCTCTGGTATTTTATATACAAAAGATTGGATCACATATCCAGCACTAATACGTACGCAGTGAGAGACTGGTTTCCTCAACTCTGTTGTGGTGATTTGGGTACACAGTTTTTGGTTTGTATGTACAGGCACAAATGTAGAATCATGTATTCTGTGTACTTACAAATCATGTATACTTATCGAGGTTGATCACATTATGGTGCGTGAAGTTGAATTTTCATAATAGAGTTACTTATACATGCTATATAGCACATGGTTTTGAACTTCTGTTTGGTTTATATGTGCAGGTGCATTTGAAATGTAATAATTCCATACGTATGTAGGTTCCTTACTGCCTCTGTGTGATTTCTGCAGGTTGATCTCCTGAGGGAAAAGTTACTTACAAGTGAACAGGAGAAGTTGAAGTTAGAACGTGAACTAAGTTTTTTTACAGATAATTCAGGGAGGCAGACTGTATGTGGAAACTGTCATTTCGACGGAAAGATGCAGGGAGGCCCCATTCAAAGATTGGAAGCAGATTTGAGAAGATTTCAAAATGAATGTTCTACTTTAAAAGACAGTTTATCCGAATCTGAAAGAAGACGAGTAGATTTGGTATCTCAAAACAAGACAGAGTGTTCTTAAAACTGACTTGGATGAAATGCAATCCAAAAGTATTGCTCTAAGTAAATGTATTACTGAATGTAACATGCAAAAGAAAAAGGTCATTTCTGAAAATAAAGTTAGTTTTTAATTAATATACGTACGTATGAAATATATGAAGATAAGATATGACGATATGAAGGTATGAATTATTTTGGTTACAGGTTCTTTCAAAAGATCTATCAGAGAGTCAGTCAGAGTGTCTCCTTCTTATTGATAAACTAGATGTAGCCCTCAAAAGGGGACAACAGCGTGAGGAAGAATTGAAAAACTGTCAGACTAAAATTGATAATCTAACTAAGGAAGCATCACTTTCAGCCGTACAATTGAAAGAAACAAGGGAGGCAAATGGTCTTGCCATTACCAAGCAAGTTTTTGGACACTTTACATACACACTTCAATGAAGTACATATGTATAAATGTACCCACTACATTGGTTACTGTACGTATATACACTGGATATGGGATATATAATACGTACTACAGTCAGTTTTCTATCTACTAATTCATATAGGATAGTTTATCTATATACGTATGTATATACGTACGTAGGTACGAAGCTGAAGGAAATATGTAGTTGTTATACCACACTCAAGTGTGATGCATAAGTGATATCCGCCCAAGACTGAAAGTCGAGGGCAGATATCACTTAACTTCACACTTGAGTGTGGTATAATTAATATATATCACATATGACTTGAATCAATTGTAAAAGTGATGATAAATAAACATGAATAGGCCTACTGGTGATATAACATTTATCATTACGTAGTTCAAGTGTGAAATATAAGGTTTGTAACACCCCAGATATCACCCGGTTGCCCTGGTAACGTGATATATATGTACATGATACATCCGTACGTATGCTAAAGTACATGTAGGGCAAGTAGGTATGTGTTGATGCAAGTATACTGTATGTGTTGATGTAAGTATACTGTCTAAATGTATGTGTTGATGTAAGTATAATGTATAAATGTATGTGTTAAAAATTGGGTTAGTTGAGCATGACACAAATTATTGAATGTTTCGGACCAGAGGTCTTCTTCAGCAATTAATGAGGAAAAAGGGGGATTACGTCCAACTTTAATATATCAAAGGCTTAAGTGAAACCTTAATAGGACCCTCAGTGTGAAAGTTATAAGCAAGACAACCAACACATTCTACTGACCAAGGTCAAAACACCTGTTTAAAGTCATTGGTATCATCTACAAGATACCTTGCCAATGTGGACAGATATACATTGGTGAGACAAGTAAGAATGTTATTGAGAGGATAAAGGAACATAAGAGAGCTGGCGGAAGAATGGATATGAACAATTCCTTAGCTGTACACATCCAAGCCACTCTCCATGACACGGGATGAAGCAACTGTACACAGATTGTTGAGGAAGATAAAAATCGGTATGTTGGTACAGAACACTCCTTGTTTGAACATGGACTCGGGAGTACACCTTGACCCAATTTGGAATGATATTCCTCATCATCTACGTATTTAAGTTGGACGTAATACCCCTTTTCCTCATTTAATATGTTATAGGACAAGTACCTAAGTACGTATAATGAATAATGAACAATGTAATGGTAGTCTTAGTATGAAATGTGCTTGTCTGTGTAGATTGAGAAATCAGTGTTTTCGTCTTAAAGACCGTGCAAAAGATGTTACTCACGAAAATGAACATCTGCAGGTTTGTGAATTCCTCATGAGACATCTGCTCATCCTCTTGTGCAAACACACTTGGTAACATCTTACTACATCCAGGCACTATTAGATACGTATTTAAGTGTATTACTGAGCCAGTCCTGTCTTGTTACACTTAATTGTATTTACAAGCAACCTCTGTTGGACATTTAAAAGTATATTATCATGCTATTATGGGATGGGAGTGTGTTCAAATGTACATATACACATTATTATGTACATTTACATATGTTAACAAATTAGGGGCTCTTGACAGAATTGCAATCTGGTATCGACCAACTCAGTCTTGAGGTATGTGCATACGTATGTTAGCTCTAGTTTTATCTGTGTGTACATACGTACGTATATTTAATTCATTGGGGATAGGTTTACATATGTACAGTACATACTTGTGGTGGGGCTGTTTGTACGTGCATACGTATGTAAGCGTGCAATACTGCATGAGTACGTATATACAGCACTGTATTTGGAATATTCCTCAGGAGAGGAAAAACTAAAGTTTCAAATAACATGGGGGAAGTGTGGAATAGCTGTTTAAAACTACAACTTTGTACGTACATATGTACCTACTACTACTAGCTACCTATTATCATAACTTGGAGTATTCCTATATTGACATCATTCTTATTAAAATCCCAAGAATAGGGCTCTAAATTATTTATTGTATAGATAAAGATAAATGTATAGATAATAGATAAATTCTGACATGCTCTTACATATTTATGTACATACTTCACCTACTTTTTGAACATGTACACGTGTACGTACGTACATACAAAGATAGGCTTATTTAGTTCTTAGTGTTCTTAACAATATCACCACTATCTTTGAAATGATTCATATTAAAGTCTAATTACCAGGACTGAAACCTCCAATTCTCAGAAATTAACTGTATCACTAAGCATTCGAAAGATATTTAAGATAAACCATCGTATAGATACGTTTGGCACCGTTAAAAGAAATTCCTATCATCCAATATCAACACACTATATAAATTTTTATATACGTACATACGTACTATAACTTCATGTTGTTTCTATGATCCATAGATCGACCACATTACTGAAACTACAAATACTAAAATACAAATAAACTAGCAAATAAAGTACTAACTACATACGTATATACGTACGTATATATTAATCAAAACTAATGCTATAGTGAATGTAGTCACCTGTGAAGTAACTAATGACTATATATCGTGTTGTTACTCATATTGGGTACTAATTAAACTGTATTTATAATAAATACATATTCATTTTCACTTGTTGTTATTCGTTTGTCAAATGGTGGCAAAGACAATAGCCTTACCCAATTCCTGTAGATTAAACTTTTCAAAACTAATTAAACCAGTCATTTACTACTAGACTACTAGAATACAGATGCCATTACTTCCTTCTTAATATATGTACTTTAAATAAGCCTCAACAGTTTTACCTTTCATTTATTCCCAATGTATACCAGTCCAGGCCACAATTTGTGTAGTATGTTATGGTTTGTGTGTATGTATATACGTACATGTGGAATGTTTCAATCTATCTTGGTGAAAACAACAGCACTGCCCAATTCATGTTTTCAATCTCATGTGCACCATTAATTAATTAGAAATCTCAGCTTGAAAGTGATTATCAGGCAGCGAAAGTCTCCCTGAAGTCACAGAGAAGATGCATAACTAAAGTAAGATATTTCTCAACATATTATCTGTCTTAAGCCTTGTTTGAATCCCTTTTGCTTATTCTAATACTTTATAATCTCTTTTGCAATTTGCAGTTTCATTCTCTATTAAGTCGTAAATTTATTGATTCTCATATACGTAGTTAGCTATTGGAGTTATGTACGTAGATACATTACAAATATGAGGGTTAAAAATTAGCACATACTACATCCTCATTTTCTTAGCTAAGGGAAAACTTACTTTTGGAAGGGAAAAGATGCAAGGAATTATTGGAAGAAAACCAGCAGCTAAGTGAGAGGCTACAGATGACTGATGAGACTAATCACCAAACTATAGAAACTTGCAAAAGGGAGATTACGCATTTGAAAGAAGCTAAACAAAAAGCTACTCATCAACTTAAGGTGATTTTAACCTTACTGAATTTTTTATATACGTACTTTAATGTAGCCAGAATTTAATTAATCAGAAGATTATTTTTGTTCAACAAGGATGAAAATGGCACGTTAAGATTTGAAATTTCGCAGCTTAAGAAGACAATCTTAAAGTTAAATCAAAACTTACAGGTTCAGTTTATTTTTTATACATACGTAGTTAGATCATTTTAAGCTACGTACGTAAATACTTTATTTATTTACTTTCCTTTTAAAGTGTTTTTTGATGAATACTTTTTGTTTCACAGTCTGTCAAGTCCCAACTCTCATCATCAGCCATAACCTCTGAGAGGGCAAATCAAGAGATAATAGAGAAAAGTGATGAAATGAAGCAAGCAAGTTCTAAAATATATGATTTTGTTCTTTATGTTTAGTAACACAGAAATGTATTATTGTTGTAGCATCTGTTTGTTATTATGTAAGCAATGTAATATACATATGTATGTATTGCCTTGGAAGTCAGTAGTAAATATGTACGTACCTATGCCATTAGCTACGTATATATACATACTTCTGACTGTTAATGAGTATTTACAGGTACGTATGTATACGTATGCTTCAGCTAATATTCACTTCAGGAGTAATATATTTGTAGTCATATAATACAGTGGATCCCACTCAATCTAATGTAACACTTAAATATTCTGAAAAGTAATAATCATCTGCAAGCTTACATTATACGTATATAAAACATAATTTGTATAACTACGTATATTTGAATGGATAACGCTTAAATATATATAGCACATACGTATGCACAACGAATACAATATACGTAGGTGGAGATATGTACATTATGTATGTACGTATGTACGTACGTATGTATGTAAAAATATACATTTGGTTTGTATTTACAATAATCAGATATCATTGAAATCCAGAAAGCGGTTTGAAGAATATGAGGCAGAAATAGTTAAAATGAAGGTACTCAGTTGGTCTTTTTGTTTTTTGTTACAAGAGGTCAAATATAGAGAGAAGTCTTACTTTTATTTCCAGTCGCATATCGAAGACTGTTCTCAAGTATTACAAGATCGATCACAAAGAATAGAAAAGTTGCAGAAAGAGGTAGCAGAATTACAGGTAATTCAGTACACAAATACGTACGTATAAATATGTGTATACTGATATATATACATACGTACGTATATTTGTTTTTTCACCTGTAGTATCACATTCTTTGCATGTACAAATATAGGCGTGGCAATTGTAGCTCAGTGGCAGAGCACTTATCCTAACCAGCTGTCATGGGTTCAATTCCCGGCAATTGCTTCTTTATGTTTTTTAATACTTCTGGTTGTTTGCAAGTTAATACTTGTAGTGTGGTTATCACATTGATTATACGTATATGTATGTGTTATAAGAAGTGTGAAGGTAAACAGGTGTATATGTATGTGTTGCCAAAACTATTTTTTTAATCTACACTGCAATTCTTCTAGGTTAAATTGGAGGATGAACAATCAATGGTGAGAGCCTTGAGAAGGCAGCAGTTCAAAACATTAGGAGACCAACATAAGATTGGGGACCATTTGACTAAATCTTTAGAAGACTCAGAAAAACTTCGTAGAAAATACATTGCAGCCAAAAGACATTACGAAGATAAGGTAAAGTTGCAACAAGTGCATATATGTACGTATGTACGTAGATGTACGTAGGTATATTTGATGAACTGAATATCACTGGAAGATATAACTGACCATTTTCACTATCTATAAAATAAATAAAGTAGTTACTGCTTTTGAAATTTGAGGAGTTGGCTAACATGTACTGCATGAAGAATACACGTACATAGATACATGCATATATATACGTACGTACATATACGTACTAGTATGATAGAAATGTGCAATGATTTTTTCTCCAGTTTTGTCACTTGTTAGATTGCTGATTTGGATGCTGATATCCCAGAGCCTTCAGGTTGTAGCGGTCTTAGAAAGGAATTGGATGAAACAAGAGAACAGTTACTTCAGCAATCACGTGATTATGAAGTACGTATGAAGTGAATATATACGTTGGACTACGCAAGAGGGAATACATGTTTCTATATAGATAACTTACTTCCCTAGTTGTAAATATTTGTTATACTGATGCACATCTTAACCTGATATAGGGAGGGATAACCTGGAATGAGATGCTGATTCCCGCCAAGCATATTACACATACCATTTAATATTATAAATGAAATACGTTATAGGATAATAATTTATTTAATACGTACCTAACAGGATGAAATATATCTATTTTTAGAAGAAATCTAAATCGTCTAATACACATTATCTACGTGTTATTAGAAATAATAGGTATGTACATACGTATATATAGGCATCAATTTTAGAAAGGTATCCTTTATTCTATATTATATGTACGTATTTCAGTTTGTATTGAAGGCAATTGAGGAAGAGTTGGGTGTTTTAGTTCAAAAGATGGGATTGCATGTAGGAATTCCTGTAAGTTATTGATATATTTCTACGTAATTATGTACGTATGCTTACTGACCACATCAGAGTCCTGTAACCATTTACATATACAGATGTGGTGCATGGCCCAATTTAGTAAACAAACTCACAATAGAGCACCTACAGTACATTGTAACTGACTCTTGACCATAAACCAGAAGATCAAAAATTTGTAGCCTAAATTTTAATTCAAAATGTTTGTAGTCTTTTCCAGATGTTTTGGCTGGTGAAAAGAAAGATTTAAGGCAATGGAGTGCCAATTTAATGGTTAGTTTAACATCTCGTTGTTGATCTGATGTACATTTTTGGCTTGTCCTTGAGGCTAATGTCCTATGATTAAGCTACACACATATCCATTACGATATTATTGTAGGGAAAGGTGAGGTGGCTTCAGGTTGAGATGGAGACAGTTTTGAAGGCAACTTCCAACTAAAGGAAATATGATCATAACATACGTATTTGAAATGTCATGACTCCTGACTCCTAACTTGAAGCTTAATATTTTTTTAATGTTTTTCTTATTCACATGTATCATAATATTATAAACATTATAGTGTGGTTTGTTGTATGATGTATATAAGAATATTAATATAATATATAATATAATTTTTTTTCTATATACGTATATAGACATGGTTGATCTTAATATGAGGCTAGGAAAAGTATATTATACAAAAGGAGTATATAGACCGTTTTTCCTATATAGGCTTTTTAAATAATACTTACACGTATAATAAAAAATTTATATCATGCAGAGATATAGCTATATAGAGCTTTGAATGAGGATACATATATATACCAATGTTTCTTCATTTTTCACTGCATGTATGGGTATATAAGACATGCAGCTGTTTAATGGAGATTCCACCATTCATCAGTGATTGTCAACCTGTATATATATAGCTGGGACTGTCTTTTCTTCTCTCCTCTAGTATAAGTTCAACTTTAATATTATACAGACAGAAAAATCTACATTCTCTAAACATAGGGAGTCTCAATGGAGCTATTACCTTGAACTAAACAGAAACTGTATAATAATTATAGACATACGTATATACAGTGCAAGTAACAATATACTAAGGTAATCTACGTATAATATATATATATCATTGCTGCTGCATGAATTGTAAAATTTTATATACACATATATACACACCCTGGCAAATTAAAAGTATAATACAAACAAAATTTATTAAATGCCTAATCACAGTACTTGCATGCTCCACTAGATTTGTACTAGCACATGACTGTGTACTATATTTCCGGGCAATTATGTACATTGGCAGATACTATATAAAAGGACTGTGAAACAAAACGTAATCAGCAAATTAGCGAAATTATCTCATCTCAGAATAGTTTGAAAGAGCTAAACTTGCAATGTCAGCCAGTATCCATTTCAGCAAAGACCATACCACCTCGGCTGCCTTGTTGGTGATCATATGCATTCTCTCTCTGTCTGCACCTGTTTGGGCAAACTGTGGAACTGCACACTTTATCCCAAAGATAAGACTTTTTGATGGAGAGGAGTGTGTATCTGACAGCAAAATTGTCGCTGAATGTGCAGGAAATTGTAGAAGTAGTGTTGATGTTATTGTAGTAAATGATATAGTGAAATACAGAGTTAATTGTGAATGCTGCCGTCCAGTGTCACTTGGTTGGAAAGTCTTTTCATCCATAAATATCACCTATACTTGTCCAAGTGGTAGAAAGGAATGGGCCTCAGAGAATATCCCAATACCTCCCTCCAGGTTGCATTTCTTATCAGGGACACCAAACCTTAAACCACCTCCACCTACAATTGATTGCATATGTCAACATTGCCAATAGAGAAAGCAATGGGAACTGTACAGTATGTAACTATATATAAACATTACTTTCCAGGGAAACATTAATATTTTATGTACCCTTTTTAATTCTAATTTGTTTTGTACAAGTTTTATACACTGTTGCTTAGGCAACACTAAGGTGTTGAATTCCATAACCAGTAAATGACTAGAGGACATGTCAAATGCATAAAGTTTGACAGCGGATATAACACATACGTATAATACACCTTGGTATATCTATTACATACGTATATAGTCAATTGTAATTTATTTTGGTTACAATTATTTCTACTTTACTTTCAATGAGCTAATCCTATTAATATTGTAGGCATTTTATTCATGTTTATATAAGCACTAAATTTTCTTGTAGAACTTGAGGGTGACTTTGGATGCTATTTACAATGCTCGTGTTCCTCCCTCTTGGGGTAAGGTGTCCTGGGACTCTACAACTATCAGTACACAAAACTTCTGAAAAGAGATACTCAATTCAGAATCTGGGTATTCCAAGGAAGACCCAAAGTCTTTTGGACGACAGGGTTCTTCAATCCACAAGGCTTCCTTACAGCTATTAGACAGAGTAAGAAATTTTAAACCTTTGGCTCCTGAGATTTGAAGTGTTTAGTTCATGAAAGAGATGGCTTCACATGAGGAAATTAAGGTTTATTTCTGAAGGATTTTACTCTTTTGTGATTTAATCTTACAGCCATTTTTCATTTCCCATTTTCTTGTGTTTCAGGAAGTGACAAGAGCCCACAAGGGCTTGGATGTCTGTGGTCCTCAACCAAGATGACAAAAAAGGAAGTCAAAGAACCACCCAAAGAAGGTGTCTATGTTCATGATCTCTTCCTTGAAGGGGCTGGCTGGGACAGAAGAACGGACGACTGACAGAATCAACAAATAAGATCTTGTTTGCCAATCTTCCAGTTTCCCACACCTACGCTGTCAACAGTACTGTTCCCAAGGACCCCAATCTGTACCAGTGTCCTGTGTACAAGAAGCCATGACACACAGATCTGACCTTCATCACAACTCTTCTTCTGCACACAACAGACCACTGGATCATGAGAGGAGTAGCTCTGTTGCATGTGATACTAAGTGAACTAACAAACAAAATCATATAGAATATTGAAATGAGAGACTGTAATTAATGTATTATTTGATGACATAATATTTTCAGCAATTCCAAGTGTTTACAACATACAAGAAGATTATATACTTGATGGACATATAGAAAGTGGCCATGAAAAATCAAATATACCATTTTCCTTCATACTATGCCTATTCTGTAAAAAGCCTATAGGGGAACTAAACCTGAAGAGAGTTTTGAATGAAGATACAGGAGTCTTTTCTTTCTTTTTTCCTTTCTTTCATCTTCTTTCATCTTCTTCTCCACTGGGTCAGACAGCTGTTTCTGGGAATTCCACCCTTCATCAGTGATCCTGGGAGTCTTTGTCTTATATTATTCTTTATCTTGATCTTCTATGAATCCTCCTCCATGTAAGATTTATAGGGGATAAATGCTTTGGGTATGTGTTGCATGAAGCACTGGGGCCCCTGGGTTAAATTTGACTTTGACTACACTGGTTGAGGTTTGAAATTCGGTCGTACCATATTATAATGTTTCCATCTATATATACTGCATAAACGTTCACAGAAGGCAGTTAATTTACACCGATTTTGTAAGACTACCTATGTATAATAATGCAAAAGCCTTCTAAATTATATAAGTACATATATACGTAGATATAAGCCTGTATTATTAAATGGGTAATCTGACAAGTCATATGCAGATATAGCAATGGTGTGAAAGCAATCACGACAGAGAATGAAAAACTGAGTCTAGCAGGCTAACTACATAAGTACATATACGTACGTACATCTATGCTGTTACAATCCACCACTTATACATTACAAACATGCATGTACATTCAGAGAATTTCCAAACCTCGCTGGACATGCTTTATATAGAGTTATGTCTGTAAATGCGGAAACCAAGTATTATAGCCTCATATCTATCCATTTGACAGAGTTACAGCTCTAAATGTACATTAAATTCTGGTATTTTTATTTCTTTTATTTTTTTACGTAGATACAGACCAGTTCATGTGGGATGATGCTACAAGGATGGGTGAGATATGATAGACAAGTTAGCTCTAGGTACGTATATTAATATACAGGAATACCAAATTAATGTATAGTGAGAGATAGAGCATATGTAAAGATTTATGAAAATTTCAAATTCTCATTGGAAATGTTTCATACATGTCTGTGAATGCTGACAGCAAGTTTGAGCTTCAAATCTTTCCATTTGACAGAGTTAGAGCACCAAATGTACATTCATGTACTGGAATACCAAATTAATGTATAGTGAGAGATAGGGCAAATGTAAAGATTTATAAAAATTTCAAAAACTCTTTGGAAATGATTCAATCATGTTTCTGAATGCTGACACCAAGGTTTAGCTTATTAACTTCGAAGATCGTTTCTTGGATAAAAATGGCCGCCGGACTCGATTAAAGGGTCCCCGAAACTCCACGACCTATCGCCGAGTTAAAAATGGCCGCCGATTTCGAAAATATGAGCTGGGAAGCCGTACCGAAGACCGTTTCTTGGATAAAAATGGCCGCCGGACTCGATTAAAGGGTCCCCGATGCTCTACGACCTATCGCCGAGTTAAAAATGGCCGCCGATTTCGAAAATAGGGGCTTTGAAGCCGTACAGAAGACTGTTTCGTGGATAAAAATGGGTGCCTGACTCGATTAAAGGGTCCCCAAAGCTCTACGACCTATCGCCGAGTTAAAAATGGCCGCCTATTTCGAAAATATGGGCTATAAAGCCGAATCGAAGAATAGGCATAGCATGTAGGAAAATGGTGTATTATATTTTCATACGAAAGCTTGAGATATTTGGACCCTTCTAGACGATACCCAATTCAACTGATAACGAGCGGTATTCTCTGAATAGCCTTCTAGCACATTTGTATCTTAATTGGGAGTATTTGAGTGTTTTATTGTCCTTAAGTTCCACTTTGTGTGATTGTGAATAATCATTGGGAATTATCATGTCAAACCATTCCAATGTAATGTTTCATATCCTTTGCAAAGGTTTTGTGACATTAACTTTATTTTCACTATTAAAGTGTACATATATGTTAATTAAGTATAGCATTGTAGCACATGGTAATCTGTTTTCCATGGCTCCTTATTTCTTAGGTGTGTATGGTTGATCCAGTCGGAGACACCTTGTGGCACAACTTGAGACAACATGTGCAAACTGATGGAATGCACAGAAAGGATCACTTTAAACCCGGCAACAGGTCTAGGGGTACGTTCATCTGATGTACGTTTAGTGTACAACAGGCCTAGAGGTACATTCATCTGATGTACGCTTAGTACAAGAGGTCTAGAGGTACGTTCATCTGATGTACGCTTAGTACAAGAGGTCTAGAGGTACGTTCATCTGATGTACGTTTAGTACAACAGGCCTAGAGGTACATTCATCTGATGTACGTTTAGTGTACAAGAGGTCTAGAGGTACATTCATCTGATGTACGTTTAGTGTACAAGAGGTCTAGAGGTACGTTCATCTGATGTACACTTAGTACAGCAGGTCTAGAGGTCCATTACAACACTGCATATCTCATTTCCCCCCGCATAACACAGTAAAGTGTTCTGATAGTTAGTGTTTATAAGAGTGTTTGAAACCACTATCCCCGTGTGCATATTCCAGAGTGCTTATCAGAGGCAGTCAAGACACTCAAAGGGGAATATCTGGTTCGTGCTATTGATGAGCATAAGATGGATCAGGTTTGTTTGACTTGAATGTTTATACTGCACTTTGTAACTATAGCAACAGTAACAGTGAAAGTCTTTGCAGTCACAAATGTGGACATCTCTACTTTGCTTGTTCTTCACAGGCAATCATATTTTGTCGCACCAAACTAGACTGTGATAATGTAGAGCAATACCTTTTGAAGCTTGGAGGAGGTGAGATTAGCCACCTGTACATTAGGACAAGCAGCTCTACCTGTAGGGGTAGTCAGTTTCCAGAAGTCTTCCTGTTTTGTATTAGGAAAGGGGATGGTCAATGAATACTCTTGTGTGTCTCCATGGCGACAGGAGGCCTCAGGAGAGGAAGGCCAATCTGCAGGCATTCAAAGATGGAGAGGTCAGATTTCTCATCTGTACTGATGTGGCTGCCAGAGGTATAGACGTACAAGGAATACCATTTGGTAAGCCATGAACAAGTACATATTATACAAAATGTGACAAATTAGAAAATGCACTTACAGAGGAAGTGCAAAGCAATTTCAGAGTATTTCAGTCTGTAAATCTTTCCTTGCTGAAATAGTCTCTCTCTCATGTATACCATATAGCCAGAAAATTTGGGGAGGACTTTAATTTGACAGTTTGGCGGTATTGTGGATAACAGCCAAATTTAAATTGGTCAATATTTACATTCTCATAAATCAAACTTACCACTGGCTACTATGATAACCAGACCAAGCAGCAGCGTACACGGCCATTGTTGACTGTATGATGTTACAGCCTTGAGTTGCAACACTGTCAAATTTAAATTCCACCAATATTAAATAAATCCAGTTTGAAGGCTAACTATCATGTTTAAATGCCATTAAATTTCCCAGCTATTGTAACTTGTAAATGTTGTTGATATTCTGTTGACCCTCAAAACTGTCTATTTTACGATAGTCATCAACATAACCTTACCAGATGATAAACAGAATTACGTCCACAGAATTGGCAGAGTGGGGAGGGCTGACAGGTATGAAAGTGCACACGTGTAGTGCACACTTGTGCTGCTCATATGTATATGTGTGTACGTAGTCTGTATAGGTGTAATGATCATTTAGATCCATGCAAATTGTTTAATTTCTAAGTATCATAATCACTAGTTTATCACCATTCTATGTCCCTGGGAGCACTTTTAAAGGATTCCCTCTTGCGCAACCCCGGCCATGTCTATATGGACAAATAGATTCAATTCAATTTGCTTCAATTCCAAGTAGACATATGTACACAGAATAGAAAGTGTTTTTAGTCTCCATCCTGTATACCACTCATCTAATCTACAAGTAATCCTCTTACTTGAAAGCCTGTAAAAGTGTATTTGTAGCCGCAGAACCCTTCCTATACAGTGGTTTCACTATACCTTACAATTATAGTGCAAATCATCATAAAGTTCCCAAATATTTCGATAAAAAAACTCACGCAATGTTGCCGTAACGCTGGCTTTGTTATATACCAAAATATAGAGAATTTCGAATTTTTAATATTGAATTCAGAAACTGAGATACGATCAAATAGACGGACAAAATATTTTTGACCAATCAAATTAGTTCATTTGGTCACATTTGCATACTTAATGAGACCACAAGCTAGGTAACACGCACATTCATCGCGAGTTTCTATGGTCACTAACATGGACGCCTCCTATAAAAATCGATTACACCCACAAACATTGGCTTTTTCTTTATACGCAAGCCTGCAAAGCACACCATGCTTTGTTTGAGAGTATAACGATATTTTTAAAGTTTTTTAAAGCTATTTTAAAGCTTAAAGAATGTCTAATACCCCCGAGGAACAAAGAAATGTCGGCGATCGTCAGATCGAAGCTTCGATCTCGACGAATTCACCCGATATTCTTTCAAATCAAGGAGGCAAAGAGTCTAATTCTTCGCCAGATGTTTTAGTTGGTCTTTCATCTCAAAAACCCTGGCGTGGAAAACGATTTCGTTCAGATAGAGCCTTTAAAATGTCTTCAAAACGTTGGCAGTCACAATTGGGAACTAGTACGTCTCAATCAAGGGCAAGCGGAAATAGTGAAGAAAATACTTCTAGATCTGCACAGGAGAATAGCACAGTGACAACTACTTCAGAGGGAGTTGAAGATAGCTTACTGCTACCACATGATCCATTAACTACTTCAGATTTGGAATCAGAGTTTGACGTTAGTACAAATATTTAAAATAATTAATTTCACCAATAAATAAATTATACACATACATGCATGAATGCATAGAAATGATCCATATAAGCATTTGGCATTCTTGTTCTTGTTCTTCTTGACTTCTTGTTCATTCTTGTTCGTGGATCTGCCTCTATGAATAGCTTTATTATACTTTAAATGTATACAAGCACAATCCTCTAAAGGACTTTAATGCCATGCATACAATTTAAAACATAGCTAAACACATAAAGACTGCTTTAGAAAGATTATATTTAGCATATATAAACATGATTATGATACATATGCTATAATTTATAGGACAGTGACGAAGAACAAGGAACTGACAGTACTACTGAAGACAATGCTACTGAAGATAATTTCTCTGTGGATGATTGGACAGTTTCTATTGAGGACTGGATCAAAAAGATGCCTACTTTGGAACGAAAGATGCTTGGAATTTTCTTGTATCGTCATGAACATCAAACACACCAGACAGACCGGACCACAGCAGCAGAAACAACAGGTCAAGCCCTAGGATACTCCAGGAAAACAATTTCTAAATGGGTTGGTGATTTCAGCAAAAACAAAGGTGAATTTTCAAGGAGTACACGAGGGAAGTATAGACGTAACACACTACTTGATCAGGAGGATATTACAAGAAAGTCAGTCAAATGGCTCAGGGAAAAGGTGCACGACAGGAAATTCAATCTTACAGCAAAAAAATTCCAAATCTGGTTTAATGATTATTTAACGACACTACAGCTACCCAGTTCTTTTCAAAATACAATTTCAGAAATGACGGCATTAAGATACATGAAGAGGTTAGGATTCACACATAGGCAATACAAGCAGGGCTACGCTGATGGGCATGACCGTGATGATGTATTACAATATAGGATGCTATATTTAAATAAAATTAGGGTTTTGGAAGCTTCCCACTTGCCTCCGCCCACATATCAAGATGCTATACCTTCCTGGAATAATGGCGATACTTCCAAGTCCAAGCATGTAGTCTTCATATATCACGACGAGTCCACATTTAATGCAAATGATGCCCATTCCAGAGTATGGGTGGATCCCAGTGGCAGTGGAGCAGTTCGTCCTAAAGGAAAAGGGCAAGGAATTATGGTGAGCGATTTTATTGAGGAATTTTCAGGCTATCTCCGATTAACAGATGAAGAACATTCAGCAGCTAGACGACTATATGCCTTCTATCCTAAAGAGGCTAGGGAAATAATTGAACATCAATGGGATGGCTACTGGGACAATGACAAGTTCATGGCCAACATTAAGAAAGCAGTTAGGGTAGCAGAATTCAAATATCCGAGGGACAAGTACAATCTGGTGTGGATTTTTGATCACAGCAGTGGTCACCAAGCCTATGAAAAGAATGCATTAGTAGCTGCCAGGATGAACGTAAAACCAGGAGGGAGTCAGCAAAAAATGCGTGATGTTAGACTGCCCAATGGAGCCCCTCAAAAAATGACACTACAGGATGGAACTCCCAAAGGCTTAGATCTAGTTCTGAGAGAAAGAGGAGTGGATACGCTGGGAATGACAAAAAAAGATATGGTAAAGAGAATGGAGCAGTTTGAAGATTTTAGAAATGAAATCAGTAGCGTAGAAGCATACCTAAAGGCAAAAAATCACAGATGTTTATTCTGTCCTAAGGTGAGTATTGCATGCATAACTCCATTCAATGTCTATGTACATGCTCAATATATCAAATATGTTAACTTCCTCACCTCTTTTGCTTGCAGTTCCATCCTGAATTAAACCCCATTGAGAGGTGTTGGGCAAAAGCAAAGCAGTATGCAAGAGCTAACTGTAATTACACATTAGCAGGATTGAGGGTTACTGTCCCAAATGCCCTGGATGCGGTTAATACAGACTTAATCAGGCAGTTCTTCAGGAAGGTGCGTGACTATCATAGAGCATACCTAGAAGGGATGAAATCTGGCTCAGAAGCAGATTCAAAGGTAATAACATCACAAATTACAGCATAAAATATGCGTGCTCATTAATTCATGTATATAGTGTCATAATGTACCCATTGATTAATTTAATATATATTAATTCAAATCTACATTTATATAGGTCAAGGTCTACAAATCACATCGAAGACCTCCCCTTCCAAGCTAATGCAGCTCATCCTCACTCCAACACCAACTACATGGCAACAAATGTACCACCTCCGAACTTGGTACTTGTGTATGTGACTGTCTGGGAAGTGCGGCCTGGTAGCCTTAAGTGGCGAGGGCTTAATGCGCCCAGGCAGTCGGGCTATGTACCTGGGCGGACGGCCTGGTAGCCTTAAGTGGCGATGGTTTATACGTGTCCAGGTATAGCCCTATGCCCCTTAGGTAATTTAGCATTGTTGTATACAAAGCTTTGGGCACTATAAAAATAAAAATGTTGCCATATTCATGCTCACTTATGCTTTGTAAGTGTATTTTACTTTTACCTTTTCCCTCCAAAAACTAAATCACCTTTTCTTATCTTCAATAATAATATTGAATCATGTTTTAGGCATGCTGCTGGCTCAGCCAGCTTAGGAAAATGTATAACAGATATAATAGGCAATAGGTGTTTTTTCCTAAAATGCACTAGTGATTATACTTACATTTCAGGACTATTAGCTTACTTTAAGCCACACACAGTTTAAAACTATAGATTTTACAACTTTACCGATGTCTACATAAAGGTTTACAACTATAGAATAAAAAAATAAGTAAAAATCTAAAAGCCGTTTTCTTAGTTAAGAAAACACATATCGCGATGAACATCCTTAAATTTTTAGATATTTTAAAACTATTAATGAAAATGTATTTAGTTTACCGAAACCACTATGTTAACAAGAGAAATTTCTCCGAGATTAAAGGGTGCGATATTACGGAAAAACACAATATCTCACCTTTAAACTGTTGAATTGCATTTTTCATCCTTAAAAGTTTAGATAATATAGCTACCCATCTCTCCAGAACGTTGGGTTGAAATTCATCAACTCAGAAGCTTGAAATTTCCAAAAACGGCAAAACACTTCAATTTCTCTTCTTCTTCTAAAAATTGATTGCGCAACCGTTAATCGCCATGGCAACAGGAAGTCGCATTCAAATTGAGATATTTTAAGCTTACTCTACAAATTAAGGTACAAAAACTAGCCGAAAGTAACCCCTAAAGTGCCATTCATCGCTGTCATCGCTTAGTAATTGATTTTTACCTTTTGGGAACTTTATGGTGATTTGCACTATACATTCACTTTCCTCTCATACGCAGGTTGTTAGTTTTACTTTTATTTCCATATACATTGTACAATGTTTTTGTACTAATTAGTCTTTGCAGTTAGCAGAAGAAGGAAAACATGAAGAGAACATTGTTGTGGCAATTGTAGTTCAGTAACAGAGCACTGGTGGTCATAACCAGTTGCCCTGATTCTTACATGTTTTTCCCTCTTCATGATGTTTGAGAATGATTATAACTACTTGTGGTTTGATTATCATTTCACTTATATTCATGTATGCCTTTAGAATGGGATTGGCAATCTCTTTGGTGTCTGAGGTGCCAGAGAAGGTTTGGTATCATAGCAACTGTCCCAACAGAGGAAAAGGTTGCTACAACACAACACTGCTGGAGCAGGGTGGATGTGCCATTTGGTACAATGAAAAACAGGTAATCCAGTTCTTCTGCTGCATACCTTTAGTAGAGTATGGAGCATTTGGAGGGTACTCCCTTACAATAGGTGTCTGGAGGGTATTCCCCTATCATTAGTGCTCACTCCTCAGCTCCTCTCCACCTCCTCTGTAGTACTTGGCCGACATTGAGGAGCACTTGGGGGAGACAATCACTCAGACTGGAAGGGATATAAAGGTACCAGTTAATGAATTTGATGGGAATGTGATCTATGGACAAAAGAGGAGCGCCAAAGGTATATAAATCAGTTTTGTATTGATAATTTGTTCGATTACAACCGAATGATTTACAATTCACCATTAAATCATTACTATCCAAGGACTGTCTTCGGTATTGCTTCACAGCCCATATTTTCGAAACCGGTGGCTATTTTTAACTTGGCTATAGGTCGAAGAACTTCGGGAACCCTTTAATCGAGTCCGGCGGCAATTCTTAACCAAGGATTTGTCTTCCGTACGGCTTAATAGCCCATATTTCGAAATCGGCGGCCATTTTTAACTCGTTGATAGGTCGTAGAGCTTTGGGGACCCTTTACTCGAGACAGGCGGCCATTTTTATCCAAGAAACGTCTCCAGTACGGCTGCATAGCCCATATTTTCCAAATCGGCTGCCATTTTTAACTCGGCGATAGATTGTAGAGCTGCGGGGACCCTTTAACCGAATCCAGCGGCCATTTTTCTCCTAGGAATCGACTTCGGAACGGCTTCCTAGCCCATATTTTCCAAATCGGCGGCCATTTTTAACTTGGCCATAGGTTGTAGAGCTTCGAGGACCCTTTAATCGAGTCCGGCGGCCATTTTTCTCCAAGGAACGTCTCAGGAACGGCTTCATAGCCCATATTTTCGAAAACGTCGGCCATTTTTAACTCGGCAATAGTTCGTAGATCTTCAGGGACCCTTTAGTCGAGTACAGCGGCTATTTTTATTGAAGAAACGGTCTTCGGTACGGCTTCACAGCCCATATTTTTGAAATCGGCGGCCATTTTTAACTAGGAGTAAGGTCATAGAGCTTCGGAGACCCTTTAATCGCGTCCGGCGGCCATTTTTATCCAAGGAACCGTCTTCGGTACGGCTTCCTAGCCCATATTTTCGAAATTGGCGGCCATTTTTAACTTGGCGATCGGTCGTTGAGCTTCGGGAACCCTTTAATCGAGTCCGGCGGCCATTTTTAACCAAGAAACGTCTCCGGTACGGCTTCATAGCCCATATTTTCGAAATCTGCGGCCATTTTTAACTCGGTGATAGGTCGTAGAGCGTCGGGGACCCTTTAACCCTTTCCGCGCCAACTTATTGCGTGGGCGGCCCTATACCTTATGACTGACTTTTTCGAAGGCCACGTGATGTACGTAAGTGCTACGTGTAAGGTAAGGTTGTTTTTACGACTGAGGAAGTGGATTCTCGTCAAGTTTAGCCTTTCGAATCAAGTGAAGAGAACGGACCAGGCACTAACCCTAACCCTAACCCTATGCGGTCGCATTCATTGGTCAGTTCTCTTCACTCACACGTACGTATACGGTTAATTAGTAGGCTTTTTTCGCCACGGAGGGAAGGTTCCTGCCACCTGTGTGCACTAATCGTAAAGTGCAACTGTCTGACGACCACTTAACACCTGTTAGAGTTTACTTTGGCCACGTATATGCTAATAATTCGCCGGGAAAGCCTGCCACCTATCTATGACGATGTATATCGTCAACGGTTATCGGCTGCATATAATTATCATGACGATGTATATCGTCAACGGTCATTAAAGGGTTAATCGAGTCCGGCGTACATTTTATTCCAAGAAACCATCTTCGGTACAGCTTTATAGCCTGTATTTTCGAAATTGGCGGCCATTTTTAACTCGGTGATAGCTCGTAGAGCTTCGTGGACTCTTTAATCGAGTCCGGCGGCCATTTTTATCCAAGAAACGATCTTCGATACGGCTTTATAGCCCATATCTTTGAAATCGGCTGCCACTTTTAACTAGGCGATAGGTCGTAGAGCTTTGGGACCCTTTAATCGAGTCCGGCGGCCATTTTTATCCAAGAAACGGTCTTCGGTAAGGCTTCCTAGCCAATATTTTCCAAATCGGCGGACATTTTTAACTTGCCCATAGGTTGTAGAGCTTCGTGGACCCTTTAATCGAGTCCCGCGGCCATTTTTACCCAAGAAACGGTCTACAGTGCGGCTTCATAGCCCATATTTTCGAAATCGTCGGCCATTTTTAATTCGGAGATAGGTTGTAGAGCTTCGGGGACCCTTTAGTCGAGTCCGGCGGCCATTTTATTCAAGAAATGGTCTTCGGTACAGCTTTATAGCCCATATTTTCGAAATTGGCGGCCATTTTTAACTAGGCGATGGGTCGTAGAGCTTCGGGGACCCTTTAATCGAGACCAGCGGCCATCTTTATCCAAGAAACGGTCTTCAGTGCGGCTTCATAGCCCATATTTTCGAAATTGTCGGCCAATTCTAATTCGGAGATAGGTCGTAGAGCTTCGGGGACCCTTTAGTCGAGTCCAGCGGCTATTTTAATCCAAGAAACGGTCTTCAGTATGGCTTCGTAGCCCATATTTTCGAAATCGTTGGCCATTTTTAACTCGGAGATAGGTTGTAGACCTTCGGGGACCCTTTAATCGACTCCTGCGGCCATGTTTATCCAAGAAACGGTCTTCGATACAGCTTCATAGCCCATATTTTGGAAATCGGTGGCCATTTTTAACTCGGCGATAGGTCGTAGAGCGTAGAGGACCTTTAATCGAGTCCGGCGGCTATTTTTATCCAAGAAATGGGCTTGGGTACGGCTTCATAGCCCATTTTTTCGAAATCGGCGGCCATTTTTAACTCTGCGATTGGTCGTAGAGCGTAAGGGACCCTTTAATCGAGTCCGGCGGCCATTTATATCCAAGAAACCATCTTCGATACGGCTTTATAGCCCATATTTTCGAATTCGGCGGCCATTTTTAACTCGGCGATAGGTCGTAGAGCTTCAGGGACCCTTTAGTCGAGTACAGCGGCTATTTTTATCCAAGAAACGGTCTTCGGTACGGCTTCCTAGCCCATTTTTTCGAAATTGGCGGCCATTTTTAACTCGGCGATAGGTTGTGGAGCGTCAGGCACCCTTTAATCAAGTCCGGCGGCCATTTTTATCCAAGAAACGTCTCCGGTACGGCTTCATAGCCCATATTTTCCAAATCGGCCGCCATTTTTAACTCGGCGATAGGTTGTAGAGCTTCGGGGACCCTTTAATCGAATCTGGCAGCCATTTTTTCCTAGGAACTGACTTCGGAACGGCTTCCTAGCCCATATTTTCCAAATCGGCGGCAATTTTTAACTTGGCGATAGGTTGTAGAGCTTCCGGGACCCTTTAATCAACTCCTGCGGCCATGTTTATCCGAGAAACGGTCTTCGATACAGCTTCATAGCCCATATTTTGGAAATCGGTGGCCATTTTTAACTCGGCGATAGGTCGTAGAGCGTAGAGGACCTTTAATCGAGTCCGGCGGCTATTTTTATCCAAGAAACGGTCTTCGATACAGCTTCATAGCCCATATTTTGGAAATCGGTGGCCATTTTTAACTCGGCGATAGGTCGTAGAGCGTAGAGGACCTTTAATCGAGTCCGGCGGCTATTTTAATCCAAGAAACGGTCTTCAGTATGGCTTCGTAGCCCATATTTTCGAAATCGTCGGCCATTTTTAACTCGGAGATAGGTTGTAGACCTTCGGGGACCCTTTAATCGACTCCTGCGGCCATGTTTATCCAAGAAACGGTCTTCGATACAGCTTCATAGCCCATATTTTGGAAATCGGTGGCCATTTTTAACTCAGCGATAGGTCGTAGAGCGTAGAGGACCTTTAATCGAGTCCGGCGGCTATTTTTATCCAAGAAATGGGCTTGGGTACGGCTTCATAGCCCATTTTTTCGAAATCGGCGGCCATTTTTAACTCTGCGATTGGTCGTAGAGCGTAAGGGACCCTTTAATCGAGTCCGGCGGCCATTTATATCCAAGAAACCATCTTCGATACGGCTTTATAGCCCATATTTTCGAATTCGGCGGCCATTTTTAACTCGGCGATAGGTCGTAGAGCTTCAGGGACCCTTTAGTCGAGTACAGCGGCTATTTTTATCCAAGAAACGGTTTTCGGTACGGCTTCCTAGCCCATTTTTTCGAAATTGGCGGCCATTTTTAACTCGGCGATAGGTTGTGGAGCGTCAGGCACCCTTTAATCAAGTTCGGCGGCCATTTTTATCCAAGAAACGTCTCCGGTACGGCTTCATAGCCCATATTTTCCAAATCGGCCGCCATTTTTAACTCGGCGATAGGTTGTAGAGCTTCGGGGACCCTTTAATCGAATCTGGCAGCCATTTTTCCTAGGAACTGACTTCGGAACGGCTTCCTAGCCCATATTTTCCAAATCGGCGGCAATTTTTAACTTGGCGATAGGTTGTAGAGCTTCGGGGACCCTTTAATCGAGTCCGGCCGACATTTTTCTCCAAGGAACCCTCTTCGGAACGGTTTCCTAGCACATATTTTCCAAATCGGCGGACATTTTTAACTCGGAGATAGGTCGTAGTGCTTCGGGGACCCTTTAATTGAGTCCTGGGGCCATTTTAATCCAAGAAACGGTCTTCAGTATGGCTTCGTAGCCCATATTTTCGAAATTGTCGGCCATTTTTAATTCGGAGATAGGTCGTTGAGCTTCCGGGACCCTTTAGTCGAGTCTAGCGGCTATTTTAATCCAAGAAACGGTCTTCAGTATGGCTTCGTAGCCCATATTTTCGAAATCGCCGGCCATTTTTAACTCGGAGAGAGGTCGTAGAGCTTCGGGGACCCTTTAATCGAGTCCTGGGGCCATTTTTATCCAAGAAACGGTCTTGGGTACAGCTTCATAGCCCATATTTTGGAAATCGGTGGCCATTTTTAATTTGCGATAGATCGTAGAGCTTCGGGGACCCTTTAATCGAGTCCGGCAGCCATTTTTATGCAAGAAACAGGCTTCGGTACGGCTTCATAGCCCATATTTTCGAAATCGGCGGCCATTTTTAACTCGCGATAGGTCGTAGAGCGTCGAGGACCCTTTAATCGAGTCCGGCGGCCATTTTTATCCAAGAAATGGTCTTGGGTACGGCTTCATAGCCCATTTTTTCGAAATCGGCGGCCATTTTTAACTTGGCCATAGGTTGTAGAGCTTCGAGGACCCTTTAATCGAGTCCGGCGGCCATTTTTCTCCAACGAACCGTCTTCGGAACGGCTTCCTAGCACATATTTTCGAAATCGCAGCCCATTTTTCACTTGGCGATAGGTTATAGAGCTTTGGGAACCCTTTCATCAAGTCCGGCGGCCATTTTTCTCCAAGGAACATCTCCGGAACGGATTAATAGCCAATATTTTCCAAATCGGCGGCCATTTTACTTTGGCGATAGGTTGTACAACTTCGGGGACCCTTTAATCGAGTGCGGCGAACATTTTTCTCCAAGGAACTGTCTTCGGAACGGCTTCTTAGCCCATATTTTCTAAAACGGCGGCCATTTTTAACTTGGCGATGGGTTGTAGAGTTTCGGGGACCCTTTAATCGAGTCCAGCGGCCATTTTTCTCAAAGGAACCGTTTTCGGAACGGCTTCCTAGCACATATTTTCGAAATCGGCGCCCATTTTTAACTTCGCGAAAGGTTGTAGAGCTTCGGGAACCCTTTCATCGAGTCCGGCGGCCATTTTTCTCCAAGGAACGTCTCCGGAACGGCTTCATAGCCGATATTTTCCGTAGCTGCGGCCATTTTAAACTCGGTTATAAGTCGTAGAGCTTCAGGTACCCCTTCATCGAGTCCGGTGGCCATTTTTCTCCAAGGAACGTCTCCGGAACGGCTTGATAGCTCATATTTTCGAAAATGTCGGCTATTTTTAATTCGGTGATAGGTCGTAAAGCTTCGGGGACCTTTTAGTCGAGTACTGCGGCTATTTTTATCCAAGAAATGGTTTTCGGTATGGCTTCATAGCCCATATTTTCGAAATCGGCGGCCATTTTTAACTCGGAGATAGGTCATAGAGCTTAGGAAACCCTTTAATCGAGTCCGTCAAACATTTTTATCCATGGAACGTCTTCGGAACGGCTTCTTAGCCCATAATTTCTAAATCGGCGGCCATTTTTAACTTGACGATGGGTTTTAGAGCTTCGGGGACCCTTTAATCGAGTCCGGCGGCCATTTTTCTCAAAGGAACCGTTTTCGGAACGGCTTCCTAGCACATATTTTCGAAATCGGCGCCCATTTTTAACTTGGCGAAAGGTTTTAGAGCTTCGGGAACCCTTTCATCGAGTCCGGCGGCCATTTTTCTCCAAGGAACGTCTCCGAACGGCTTCATAGCTGATATTTTCCATATTGGCGGCCATTTTAAACTCGGTTATAAGTCGTAGAGCTTCAGGAACCCTTTCATCGAGTCCGGCAGCCCTTTTTCTCCAAGGAACGTCTCCAGAACGGCTTGATAGCCCATATTTTCGAAAATGTCGGCCATATTTAATTCGGCGATAGGTCGTAAAGCTTCGGGGACCCTTTAGTCGAGTACTGCGGCTATTTTTATCCAAGAAATGGTTTTCGGTATGGCTTCATAGCCCATATTTTCGAAATCGGCGGCCTTTTCTACTCGGAGATAGGTCGTAGAGCTTCGGAAACCCTTTAATCGTGTCCGGCGAACATTTTTATCCATCGAACGTCTTCGGAACGGCTTCTTAGCCCATATTTTCTAATTCGCGGCCATTTTTAACTTGGCGATGGGTTTTAGAGCTTCGGGGACCCTTTAATCGAGTCCGGCGGCCATTTTTATCCAAAAAATGGTCTTGGGTATGGCTTCATAGCCCATTTTTTCGAAATCGGCGGCCATTTTTAACTTGGCCATAGGTTGTAAGCTTCTAGGACCCTTTAATCGAGTCCGGAGGCCATTTTTCTCCAAGGAACCGTCTTCGGAACGGCTTCCTAGCACATATTTTCGAAATTGCAGCCCATTTTTAATTTGGCGATAGGTTGTAGAGCTTTGGGAACCCTTTCATCGAGTCCGGCGGCCATTTTTCTCCAAGGAACATCTCCGGAACGGATTCATAGGCAATATTTTCCATATCGGAGGCCATTTTTACCTTGGCGATAGGTTGTAGAACTTCGGGGACCCTTTAATCGAGTGCGGCGAACATTTTTCTCCAAGGAACTGTCTTCGGAACGGCTTCTTAGCCCATATTTTCTAAATCGGCGGCCATTTTTAACTTGGCGATGGGTTGTAGAGCTTCCGGGACCCTTTAATCGAGTCCGGCGGCCATTTTTCTCAAAGGAACCGTTTTTGGAACGGCTTCCTAGCCCATATTTTCGAAATCGGCGGCCATTTTTAACTCGGAGATAGGTCGTAGAGCTTCGGAAACCCTTTAATCGAGTCCGGCGAACACTTTTATCCATGGAACGTCTTCGGAACGGCTTCTTAACCCATATTTTCTAAATCGGCGGCCATTTTTAACTTGACGATGGGTTTTAGAGCTTCGGGGACCCTTTAATCGAGTCCGGCGGCCATTTTTATCCATGGAACGTCTTCTGTATGGCTTCATAGCCCATATTTTCGAAATCGGCGGCCATTTTTAACTCGGAGATAGGTCGTAGAGCTTCAGAAAGCCTTTAATCGAGTGCTGCGGCTATTTTTATCCAAGAAACGGTTTTCGGTATGGCTTCATAGCCCATATTTTCGAAATCGGCGGCCATTTTTAACTCGGCGATAGGTCGTGGAGCTTCGGGGACCCTTTAGTCGAGTACTGCGGCTATTTTTATCCAAGAAACGGTTTTCGGTGTGGCTTCATAGCCCATATTTTCGAAATCGGCGGCCATTTTTAACTCGGAGATAGGTCGTAGAGCTTCGGGGACCCTTTAGTCGAGTACTGCGGCTATTTTTATCCAAGAAACGGTTTTCGGTGTGGCTTCATAGCCCATATTTTCGAAATCGGCGGCCATTTTTAACTCGGAGATAGGTCGTAGAGCTTCGGAAACCCTTTAATCGAGTCTTGCGGCCATTATTATCCATGGAACGGTCTTCGGTATGGCTTCATAGCCCATATTTTCGAAATCGGCGGCCATTTTTAACTCGGCGATAGGTCGTAGAGCTTCGGGAACCCTTTAATCGAGTCCAGCGGCATTTTTTATCCAAGGAACGTCTCCGGTACGGCTTCATAGCCCATATTTTCCAAATCGGCGGCCATTTTTAACCTTCCGATAGTTCGTAGAGTTTTGGGAACCCTTTAATCGAGACCGGCGGCCATTTTTATCCAAGAAACGTCTCCGGTTCGGCTTCATAGCCCATATTTTCCAAATCGGCCGCCATTTTCAACTCGGCGATAGGTTGTAGAGCTTCAGGGACTCTTTAATCGAATCCGGTGGCCATTTTTCTCCTATGAACCCACTTCGGAACGGCTTCCTAGCCCATATTTTTCAAATCGGCGGCCATTTTTAACCTTCCGATAGGTCGTAGAGTTTTGGGAACCCTTTAATCGAGACCGGCGGCCATTTTTATCCAAGAAACATCTCAGGTACGGCTTCATAGCTCGTATTTTCCAAATCGGCCGCCATTTTCAATTCGGCGATAGGTTGTAGAGCTTCAGGGACTCTTTAATCGAATCTGGTGGCCATTTTTCTCCTATGAACCGACTTCGGAACGGCTACCTAGCCCATATTTTCCAAATCAGCGGCCATTTTTACCTTGGCGATAGGTTGTAGAGCTTCCGGGACCCTTTAATCGAGCCCTGCGAACATTTTTCTCCAAGGAACTGTCTTCGGAACGGCTCCCTAGCCCATATTTTCTAAATCGGCGGCCATTTTTAACTTGGCGTTGGGTTTTAAAGCTTTGGGGACCCTTTAATCAAGTCCGGCGGCCATTTTTCTCCCAGGAACCATCTTAGGAATGGCTTCCTAGCACATATTTTCGAAATCGGCCCCCATTTTTAACATGGCGATAGGTTGTAAAGCTTCAGGAACCCTTTCATCGAGTCCGGTGACCATTTTTATCCAAGAAACGTCTCCGGTTCGGCTTCATAGCCCATATTTTCCAAATCGGCCGCCATTTTCAACTCGGCGATAGGTTGTAGAGCTTCAGGGACTCTTTAATCGAATCCGGTGGCCATTTTTCTCCTATGAACCGACTTCGGAACGGCTTCCTAGCCCATATTTTTCAAATCGGCGGCCATTTTTAACCTTCCGATAGGTGGTTTTAGAGCTTCGGGGACCCTTTAATCAAGTCCGGCGGCCATTTTTCTCCCAGGAACCATCTTAGGAATGGCGTCCTAGCACATATTTTCGAAATCGGCGCCCATTTTTAACATGGCGATAGGTTGTAAAGCTTCAGGAACCCTTTCATCGAGTCCGGCGGCCATTTTTTCTCCAAGGAACGTCTCCGGAACGGCTTCATAGCCCATATTTTCGAAATTGGCGGCCATTTTTGACTTTCGGATAGGTCGTAGAGCTTTGGGAACCCTTTAATCGAGTCCGGTGACCATTTTTATCCAACAAACGTCTCCGGTACGGTTTCATAGCCCATATTTTCGAAATCGGCGGCCATTTTTGACTTTCCGATAGGTTGTAGAGCTTTGGGAACCCTTTAATCGAGACAGGCGGCCATTTTTATCCAAGAAACGACTCCGGTACGGCTTCATAGCCCATATTTTCCAAATCGGCCACTATTTTTAACTCGGCGATAGGTTGTAGAGCTTCGGGGACCCTTTAATCGAATCCGGCGGCCATTTTTCTCCTAGGAACGGTCTTCGGTAAGGCTTCATAGCCCATATTTTCGAAATCGGCGGTATTTGTAACTTGGCGATAGTTCGTAGGGCTTCGGGAACACTTTCATCGAGTCCGGAGGCCATTTTTATCCAAAGAATGTCTCCGGTACGACTTCGTAGCCCATATTTTCGAAATTGGCGGCCATTTTTCACTCGGCGATAGGTTGTAGAGCTTCGGGAACCCTTTCATAGAGTCCTGCGGCCATTTTTATCCAAGGAACGACTCCGGCACGGCTTCATAACCCATATTTTCGAAATCGACGGCCATTTTTAACCAAGGAATTGTCTTCGGTACGACTTCATAGCCCATATTTCGAAATCGGTGGCCAATTTTAACTTGTTGATATGTCGTAGAGCTTTGGGGACCCTTTAATCTAGTCCGGCGGCCATTTTTATCCAAGGGGCCGTCTTCAGTACGCCTTCTTAGCATATATTTTCGAAATGTGCGGCCAATTTTAACTCGTTGATATGTCGTAGAGCTTTGGGGACCCTTTAATCGAGTCGGGCGGCCATTTTTTACCCAGGAATCGTCTTCGGGACGGCTTCCTAGCCCATATTTTCGTATTCGGTGGCCATTTTTAACTCGGCGATAGGTAGTAGAGCTTCGGGGACCCTTTAATATAGTCTGGCGGCCATTTTTATCCAAGTAACTGTCTTCGGTACGGCTTCATAGCCAATATTTTCGAAATTGGCGGCCATTTTTAATTCGGCAATAACTCTGTTATAGGTCATACAGCTTCTGGGACCCTTTAATTGAGTTCGGCGGCCATTTTTATCCTAGAAACTGACTTCTGTACAGCTTTATACCCCAATTTTTCGAAATCAGCAGCCATTTTTAATTCATAGATAGGTCATACAGCTTCGAGGACCCTTAAATTGGGTTAGGAGGCCATTTTTACCCTAGGAACGGTCTTGGGTACGGCTTCACAGCCCATATTTTCAAAATCAGAAGTAATTTTTAACTCGGAGATAGGTTGTAGAGCTTCTGTGACCCTTAATTTGGGTTAGGCGCCATTTTTACCCTATAAACGGTCTTCTGAATGGCTTCATAGCCCAGATTTTTGAAATCGGCGGCCATTTGTAACTCGGAGATAGGTTGTTGAGCTTCGGTGACCCTTAAATCGGGTTCGGCGGCCATTTTACCCTAGGAACGGTCTTCGGTACGGCTTATAGCTCATATTTTTGAACTTGTAGAGCTTCAGGGCACACTTTAATCGAGTTTGGCGGCCATTTTTATCCTGGAAACTCTCCGCAGTGCGGCTTCGTAGCCCATATTTTCGAAATCGGCATCCATTATTAACTCATAGATCTAAATCGGTTTTGGCAGCCATTTTTACCCAGGGGAGTGCCTATGTTACGGCTACATAGACCAAACTTTTCAAAGCAGCGGCCATATTTATTTACAGATAGGTCGTAGAGCTTCAGGAACCCTTCAATCGGGTTCGGTGGCCATTTTTAACATTGCTAAGGTCTTCTGTACGGCTTCATAGCCCAAAGTTTGGAAATTGACGGCCATTTTTACTCAGAAATAGGTTGTAAAGCTTCGGGGACCTTCAGGTTCGGCTACATACAATTAGAACACACAACTATTACATACAACTATATAGTATATAGAACTAGTACATACAACTAGTACATATATATACCTAGTACATACACATATAACTAGTATATATTTAAATAGTACATACAACTGGTACATAATTAGTACATTAAACTAGTACATAAAACTAGTACATACAAATAATACACACAAATAGTATATGCAATTAGTACATACAACTATTACATTCAACTAGTACATATAACTAGTAACTACAACTAGTTAATTTAATTAGTACTAGTACATACAACGAATACCTACTTAGTACGTAGTTTTACTAACACTAGGACCTGCAACTAGTACATAAAACCAGTATATACAACTAGTACATCAAGCAAGTACCTATAACTAGTACCCAACTACTACATATAACTAGTATATACACATATATCTGGTGCCTATAAATAGTACATACACCTAGTACATACAATAAGTACCTACAAATAGTACATACAACTAGTACATACAAATAGTATACAATTAGTACATACAACTAGTACACAGAAAGAGTACATAAAACTATACATATAACTAGTACTTAACTAGTACACACAATTAGTATATACATACAACTAGTTTAAAGAATTATAACATACAACTACTACATACAACTAATACCTATAATTAGTAAATTTAACTTGTACTAGTACATACAACTAGTACACACAACTAATACATACAACTAGTATATAACTAGTACATACAACTAGTACATAAAATTAGTTCATACAAGTTCAACACACAACTAATACATACAACTAGTACATACAACTAATACCTACAACTAGTAAATATAACTTGTACTAGTACATACAACTAGTTCATACAACTATTACATTCAACTAGTACATAAAACTAGTACCTACAACTAGTAAATATAACAAGTGCTAGTACGTACAACTAGTACATACAACTAATGGCTACAGTTAGTAAATATTACCAGTTACCAGTATTACCAGTTAATACTACTAGTAAATACGACTAGTACATACAACTAGTACATAACTAGTACATCAAAAAACTAATATATATAATTAGTACATGAAAAGTACATACATCTCCTACATAAAACTAGTGCATACAACTAGTACATATAACTAGTACATACACCTAGTATATAACTAGTCCATACAATTAGAACAAACAACTACTACATGCCACTAGTATATGCAACTAATACCTACAACTAGTAAACATAACTTGTACTAGTACATACAACTAGTATTTACAACTAGTAAATATTACCAGTAATAGTGCATACAACTAGTTGATACAACTACTACAAACAACTAGTAGATAACTAGTACATATTGGTAGTACATACAACTAGTACATACAACTATATAGTACATAACTAGTTCATACAACTTGTACATACAACCAATACATACAAATAGTAAATACATACTATAACACTCAACAAGTACATGCAACTAGTACCTAGAACTAGTAAATATAACTAGTGCTAGTACATACAACTAGCACTTATCTAGTACCTAGTATAACTAGTACTAGAATTTAAAAGTAGCACATATACTAGTATAAACAACTAGTACATACAACTTGTACATAACTAGTACATTCATCTAATATAATTAATTAATGTAACTAGGACTTGTATATACAACTAATACCTACTAAGTATCTAGTATTACTAGTACTAGAACCTACAACTAGTACATATAACAGGAACATACACCTAGTACATACTACGAGTACATACAAATAGTACATAAACCTAGTTCATACAAGTAGTACATTCAGCTAGTAGTAAATACAACTAGGACATAAAACTAGTACATACAACTAGTACGTACATCTAGTATATAACTAGTCCATACAAGTAGTACATACAACTAGTTCATACAATTAGAACACGCAACTACTACATGCAACTAGTACATGCAACTAATACCATCAAATAGTAAACATAACTTGTACTAATACATACAACTAGTACATGCAACCAGTATTAACAACTAGTAAATATTACGAGTAATAGTACATACAACCAGGAAATACAACTAGTACATATAACTAGTCCAAGCAACTACTACGTATAACTAGTCCATACACATAATGCTTTTACATATAAATAGTACATACCATAGTACATACCATAGTACATACAACTAGTTCATATTAGTTGTACATACAACTACTACATACAACTAGAAACTAGTGCATCGAACTAGAACATATAACTAGTACATACCACAAGTTCATACAACTAGCACATACAACTAGAACTCCAAATGTGACGTATAATTATTTCCTACAACTAGTACATACAACTAGTACTACAACTAGTACATAAAACCAGTACAAACAACTACTAAATACAACTAGTAAATATAACTAATATATATAACTTGTACTAGTACATACAACTAGTAAATGTAACTATTAAATATAAATTGTACTAGCAGATACAACTAGTACATATACCTAGTACCTACTTAGTACCTAGTTTTACTAGTACTAGAACTTACAACTAGTACCTATAACTAGTCCCGAACTACTACATATAACTAGTACATACACATATAACTGGTACCTATAAATATTACATACACCTAGTACATACAATTAGTAAATACAAATAGTACATACAACTAGTACTTACAAGTAGTACATAAAACTAGTGCATACAACTAGTATACAGAATTAGTACTTAAAGCTAGTTCATATAACTAGTACATAACTAGTACATACAACTAGTACATACAACTGATACCTACAACTAGTAAATATAACTTGTACTAGTACATACAACTAATTCATATAACTATTACATTCAACTAGTACATACAACTAGTACATACTACTAGTTCATAGAACGAGTACATAATACTGGAACATACAACTTGTATATGCAACTAGTTAATAACTAGTACATGCAACTACTACATACAACTTCTACATACAACTAGTACCTAAAATTAGTAAATATAACTGGAGCTAGTACATATAACTAGTGCATACAACTAGTACAAACAATTAGTAAATACAACTAGTACATGCAACTAGTACATTTAACTAGTACATGACAAATAGTACACACAACTAGTTCTTACAATTAGCACATACAACTAGTACATTCAACTTGTACATACAGCTAGGACAAACAGCTAAGACATATAACTAGTACATACACCTACTACATATAACTAGTAAATACACATAAACCTTGTAATTATAAATAGTATGTACAACTAGTACATACAGCTAGTGCATACAACTAGTACATATAACTAGTACACAAACATATAACTAGTATATACACATATTACTGGTTCTTATAAATAGTACATACACATTATGTATACAAAGAGTACATACAACTGGTACATACAACTAGTACATACAACTAGAAACTAGTACATACAACTAGTTCATAGAACGAGTACATAATGCTAGAAATTACAACTTGTATATACAACTAGTACATAGCTACTACAACGAGTAAATATCACTAGTACTAGTACATAAAACTAGTGCATACACCTTGTACATGCCAATAGTACATACAACTAGTACAACCAAATAGTACACACAACTAGTAACAACTAGGACATATAGCTAGTACATACACCTACTACATATAACTAGTACATACACATATACCTAGAAGTTATAAATAGTACATACAACTAGTACACACAGCTAATGAATACAACTAGTACATATAGCTAGTACACAAAGATCAAGTTGGTTCTTATAAATAGTACATACACATAGTACATACAACTAGTACATACAACTAGAAACTAGTACATACAACTATTTCATAGAATGAGTACTTAATACTAGAACGTACAACTTGTATATAAAACTAGTAGATAGCTACTACATACAACTAGTACAATCGACTAGGACATATAACTATTACATACACCTAATACATATAACTAGTACATACACATATACCTAGTAATTATAATAGTATATACAACTAGTGCATACACCTAGTGTATACAACTAGTACATATAACTAGTTCACAAACATATAACTAGTATATACAAATAATAAATACAACTATTACATACAACTAGTACAAACAACTAGTACCTACAACTAGTTAATAAAACTAGTACTTACAACTAGTACATACAACTAATTTCTAGTACATACAACTAATTTCTAGTACATACAACTAGTACCTTGCTAATACCTAGTATAACTAGTACAAGAACCTGCAACAAGTACAAACAACTAGTACCTTCAACTAGAACATTCAACTAGTAAATAGTTACTACATACAACATTAGTACTACATGTAGTACATGCAACTAGTACAAACAACTAGGACATACAACTAGTAAATATAACTGAGTAAATATAACTTGGACTAGTATATACAACTAGTACATACAACTAGTGCCTACAGATAGTTAATATTACCAGTACTAGTACATACCACTAGTTCATGTAACTTGTACTTACAACTAGTACCTATGACGAGAACATAGATATATAACTAGTACATAAATATAGTACATACAACTAGTATATTAAACTGGAACTCCAACTAGTACATAGAATTATTACATACAATTAGTACATACATCTAGTACATACAACTAGTACAATCAACTAGGACATACAACTAGTGTATACAACTATTACATTCAACTAGTACATACAACTAGTACATGTAATTAGTACATACACATATAACTATTATATATAAATAGTACGTACATTAAACTAGAACTCCAACTAGTACATAGAATTATTACATACAATTATATAGTACATACATCTAGTACCTACAACTAGTACAAACAACTAGGACATACAACTAGAATATACTAATAGTACATACAACTGGTACATACTTAGTTATTAAACTGGTACATAAAACTAGTACATACCAATAGTTCACAAATAGTATATGCAATTAGTACATACAACCATTACATTCAACTAGTACATATAACTAGTACCTACAACTGATTAATTTAATTAGTACTAGTACATACAACGAGTACCTGCTTAGTACGTAGTTTTACTAATACTAGAACCAGCAACTAGTACATAAAACCCTTATATACAACTAGTACTGTCATTGTGAGTGCTCAGTCTCACTTAGACTGTAGCCTCCATCCTCACTTAAAATGAAACCACAAGTGTTTCACTTGTGGTGGATTTATAAGTGAGGGCAGTCATCCAATTTACCATCATTGAAGTGTACCACACTGATGAGCCCAAATGAGGGCGAAACAGCTGTCTGTGGTTCTTTGATGAATTTTTTTCCATCTTTGGATGACTGGGAGGCGATCACTGGTTGCCAACTTAATAGGACTTCGGTCCCCCAGCCACGATCAGACTTTGGTCACTTGGCTGGTATGGCGTAATACGTTCCAGTGATTATTTCTGATCATTTTAGCCTTTGCACAGGCTTAGTGCAATTAACTCCCTTTGTCATTGTGAGTGCTCAGTCTCACTTAGACTGTAGCCTCCATCCTCACTTAAAATGAAACCACAAGTGTTTCACTTGTGGTGGATTTATAAGTGAGGGCAGTCATCCAATTTACCATCATTGAAGTGTACCACACTGATGAGCCCAAATGAGGGCGAAACAGCTGTCTGTGGTTCTTTGATGAATTTTTTTCCATCTTTGGATGACTGGGAGGCGATCACTGGTTGCCAACTTAATAGGACTTCGGTCCCCCAGCCAAGATCAGACTTTGGTCACTTGGCTGGTATGGCGTAATACGTTCCAGTGATTATTTCTGATTACTACATACAGCTAATACTTATAATTAGTAAATTTAACTTGAACTAGTACATACAACTAGCGCATAAAACTAGTACCTACGACTAGTAAATATTACCAGTACTAGTACATACAACTAGTTATTAGAACTAGTATATGCAACTAGTACATAACTAATACATACAGTAAAATACATAAAACTAGTATATAACTAGTACATACAACTAGTACATAAAACTAATACCTACAACTAGTAAATATAACAAGTGCTAGTACGTACAACTAGTACTTACAACTAGTGGCTACAGTTAGTAAGTATAACCAGTACTAGTACATACCACTAGTTAAAACTACTAGTACATACAACTTGTTCTTAACTGGTACATACACCTGGTACATACTACGAGTACATACAAATAGTACATACAACTAGTACAGCCAAGTAGTACATTCAACTAGTACATACAACTAGTACATACACCTAGTATATAACTAGTCCATACAAGTAGTACATACAACTAGTTCATACAATTAGAACACACAACTACTACATGCCACTAGTATATGCAACTAATACCTACAACTAGTAAACATAACTTGTACTAGTACGTACAACTAGTATTTACAACTAGTAAATATTACCAGTAATAGTGCATACAACTAGTTGATACAACTACTACAAACAACTAGTAGATAACTAGTACATATTGGTAGTACATACAACTAGTACATACAACTATATAGTACATAACTAGTTCATACAACTTGTACATACAACCAATACATACAAATAGTAAATACATACTATAACACTCAACAAGTACATGCAACTAGTACCTAGAACTAGTAAATATCACTAGTGCTAGTACATACAACTAGCACTTACCTAGTACCTAGTATAACTAGTACTAGAATTTAAAAGTAGCACATATACTAGTATAAACAACTAGTACATACAACTAGTACATTTAATTAGTACAAGTAACTACTAGATATAACTAGTAAATACACATAGAGCTAGTACATACCACTAGTTCATATTAGTTTTACATACAACTACTACATACAACTAGAAACTAGTGCATGGAACTAGAACATATAATTCTAGTACTAGTTATACTAGGTACTAGGTAAGTGCTAGTTGTATGTACTAGCACTAGATATATTTACTAGTTCTAGGTACTAGTTGCATGTACTTGTTGAGTGTTATAGTATGTATTTCTGATCATTTTAGCCTTTGCACAGGCTTAGTGCAATTAACTCCCTTTGTCATAGAACATATAACTAGTGCATACCACTAGTTCATACAACTAGCACATACAACTAGTACCTATGACAATAACATACACATATAACTAGTACATATAAATAGTCCAGACAACTAGTACATTAAACTAGAACTCCAACTGTGACATATAATTATTTCATACAACTAGTACATACAACTAGTACTACAAAGAGTATATACAACTAGTACATAAAACCAGTACAAACAACTACTAAATACTACTAGTAAATATAACCATTAAATATAACTTGTACTAGTACATACAACTAGTAAACGTAACTATTAAATATAAATTGTACTAGCAGATACAACTAGTACATACACCTAGTACCTACTTAGTACCTAGTTTTACTAGTACTTGAACTTACAACTAGTACCTATAACTAGTACCGAACTACTACATATAACTAGTACATACACATATAACTGGTAAATATAAATATTACATATACCTAGTACATACAATTAGTACATACAAATAGTACATACAAATAGCACATACAACTAGTACATACAAGTAGTTCATAAAACTAGTGCATACAAATAGTACACAGAACTAGTACTTAAAACTAGTTCATATAACTAGAACATACAATTAGTACATACAACTAGTTCAAACAATTAGAACATACAACTACTACATTCAACTAATACCTATAATTAGTAAATTTAACTTGTACTAGTACATACAACTAGTAAATATGACCAGTACTAGTACATACAACTAGTTATTAGAACTAGTACATGCAACTAGTACATCACTAATACACACAGTTAATACATACAAATAGTACACACAACTAGTACATACAACTAGCATATACATAGTACATACAACTAGTACATAAAACTAGTTCATGCAATTAGAACATACAAGAACTACATACAACTAATACATAAAACTGATACCTACAACTAGTAAATATAACTTGTACTAGTAGATACAACTAATTCATACAACTATTACATTCAACTAGTACATACAACTAGAACCTACCTAGTACCTTACATAACTAGCACAAGAATCAACAACTAGTGTATACAACTAGTACATACTACTAGTTCATAGAACGAGTACATAATACTAGAACACACAACTTGTATATGCAACTAGTACATAACTTGTACATGCAACTACTACATACAACTTCTACATACAACTTCTACATACAACTAGACCTACAATTAGTAAATATAACTAGAGCTAGTACATATAACTAGTACATACAACTAGTACATGACAAATAGTACACACAACTAGTACATACAATTAGCACATACAACTAGTACATTCAACTAGTACAGTGAATCCTCAGTTATCCAAACCCCATTGGTCAAATGGCACAAAAATTTTATTCAGATAAGTGAAAAGTTCGGATAAGTGAAATACAATCAAATATGTAGAACCGTAGAACGATTTCTTTGGACGATCAAGCACGCCAACAAAACATGTATAGATCAGTTTAATGATTGTATAACATTCTATAACATTGTACAAATACATATGCATGTGCTCATACATACATTTCCTTTTGTAGCATCTCTAGTAAGGTCCTCTCTTTTAGGGACTCTCCTCGTTTACGGACTGCGAGGGCATGTAGTTCTCTCAACATGCATGTGTTGTATGGATTTACTTCAGGCTGGTATTCAAGCCATGTGAGGCGCTTCTCAATCATATGAGCTGCCAGTTGGAGACAAGACAGACATTCGATTCTCCTTCCTCTGGTTCAGGCTCATCTTCCTGGTCAGGCACTTGCTCTGAGAGAACATGGTCACTGATTTTATCATCTGTAATCGGCTGAAAGCCAGGATCATTGGAATCACTGTTAAGCCAGGAACTTATCTCATTTTCATCCATACTGTATCCCAACTCCTGAAATTCATGTATAAATTCTTGCACATCTTCCTCTCCTTCAGTCTGATCTTCACCCTCCTTTGGTTCTTGAATAGGCATGATCTTTCTCCACGACTTGCGTAGTGTGGATTCTTTGATTTCACCCCATGACTCTGCGATGAGCACTGTGACAATTTTCATATTCAATGACTTCGGGAAATCAATGAGAGATACGCCATTCTCATCTTCTATCAATAGCCTTCGTAACAATTTCTTCTTGTAGTGGCACTTGAGTGCCATATGTACCCCTTGATCCATTGGTTGAAACAAGGAAGTGAAATTTGGTGGCAAGTAAAGGGCTGTGATCTTTCCATCATCACTAATGAGGTCTTCTTCACTGGGGTGGGCAGGGCAATTATCCAGCACCAGAACAGCTTTTGGCTCAAAGCCAAGAGAAGAGAGCTCTTTGCGTACTGTAGGGATGAATGAGTTGTGAAACCAGGCATGAAAAATCTAGGAGCTCATCCATGCACTTTTCTGGCCACAGTACTCCACAGGAAGGAAGTCCATCCTCAAACCCCTAAAACACCTTGGGTGTTTTGCTTTTCCGTTAACCTGGAGAGGTAACTTGATGGTGCCTGTAGCATTTGCACAGGCATTGATTGTGACTCTCTCTTTGCTCAGCTTTCTTCCATCAGCAGAGTGCTCAAAGGAAGCAGCTAGTGTCTTGTCTGACAACAAGCGAAAGTTAAGTCCAGTCTAGTCACAATTGAAAATTTGATTGAGAGTAAGCTTGTGCTCTTCAACGAATTCCCTGAAAGATGTGACGAAAGCTGCACTTGCTTCTGTATCAGCAGATAATTTCTCACCTTCAAGGGACAAGTTGCATATTCCGTGCCTCTTGTAGAACCTCCATTGCCAACCTGTACTTCCAGAGAAACTTGACTCTTCACCGCACATCTTCTTGTGCAGCTGGACAGCTTTTTCACACAATATCGGGCCTGAGATAGGTATACCCTCCATCCGCTTTTGTTTGAACCATAAGTAGACGGCCTTATCATGCTGTTCGTCATCTCAGACCTTCGTTACTTTTGCCTTTTTACTAATACCCATGTTGTGCATCTCCTGGTTGAAGCAAAGGATCTTATCCCGCTTCTTCTTAATATCCAAGACTGTGTCCTTTCCAATGCCATAGCGTTCGGCAATAACGTTAGCAGAGCTGCTCTCTAGCTGCTTTATGATGGCCACTTTGTCTTCAATACTTAAAAATGTTCTCTTTCGCTTAGGCTTTGCAGCGTTAGTAGACTCCGTCATCCTCGATCGAGCAAAAAACTTTAGCACGACTGAAACGTGTCACATTCGCATACGTTGGTATAATAATTGCATAATCCACGTGTCATGTGCAAGGTAATTTAGTGATCCAGATAATCGAGGATTCAAAGTACATACAGCTAGGACAAACAGCTAAGACATAGAACTAGTACATACACCTACTATATATAACTAGTAAATACACATATACCTTGTAATTGTAAATAGTATATACAACTAGTACATAAAACTAGAAACTAGTACATAAAACTAGAAACTAGTACATACAACTAGTTCATAGAACGAGTACATAATACTAGAAATTACAACTTGTATATACAACTAGTACATAGCTACTACATACAACTTGTTTATATGTAAAACTAGTACGTACAACTCGAACATAACTACTGCAATTAGTAAATATAACTAGTACTAGTGCATAAAACTTGTACATGCAACTAGTACATACAACTAGTACAACCAAATAGTTCACACAACTAGTACATACAACTAGTACATACAACTAGTACAAACAACTAGGACAAATAGCTCGTACATACACCTACTACATATAACTAGTACATACACATATACCTAGAAATTATAAATAGTACATACAACTAGTACACACAGCTAGTGAATACAACAAGTATATATAGCTAGTACACAAACATAAAGTTGGTTCTTATAAATAGTCCATACACATAGTACATACAACTAGTTCATAGGACGAGAACTTAATACTAGAACGTACAACTTGTATATAAAACTAGTACATAGCTACTGCATACAACTAGTACAAACGACTAGGACATATAACTAGTACATATACCTTCTACATATAACTAGTACATACACATATACCTGGTAATTATAATAGTATATACAACTAGTACATACACCTAGTGTATACAAATAGTACATATAACTATTTCTCAAACATATAACTAGTACTACAAATAGTACATACAACTAGTACATAAAACCAGTACAAACAACTATTAAATACAACTAGTAAATACAACTATTAAATATATATAACTTGTACTAGTACATACAACTAGTAAATCAATCAATCAATCAATTACCCTTATGCCTGGTGTGGCACGTAGGGCCATACAGAACAGAAAGCAGACACAGTCAGACAGTTACAAAAGATCAATTCAGTTAGTCATGCATATCTTCCTCCACAAATTGCTGTCTTGTGCAACTTCTTGCACTGATCTTCTCTGTCTTATTCCCCGTGGAAGGCGTAGCACTCTGTCTCTTACTATAGCTCCAACCTCTTTAACCCAAAATGAGCGTTGGCGGCCTCTCTTTTTTGAGCTCCCTGGTGGACTTGGTTGGTTGAGGTTGACATCAATAGTGGCCATCCGGAGGGGGTCACTGTTCTCCAGTCTCAGTATGTGGCCGTAGAGCACTAGTTGACGTTGTGGATCACCAACACATAATCCGTGCCTCTTCATCTGCCAAGTCACCATCCTCAATTTAGCTAGTCCCTCCACGTTCCAATAACCAATCTTCATCTCTCCATCAACGCATTTATGTTCTGTACGGTTGGCTGACTTAGGGCTAACAAACGTCGTCTCCGCCCATTGGCCCTGTGAGGTAGAGAGTCGCCAGTCTCCCACCATCCTGCTTGATCGGAGTCGACGCTTCAACTGCTTGCCTTCTTGCCGTCTTTCCTTGAAGGATTCTGGGTGTCTGGCTGTGGTAGCAGGTGAGCACCGTCCCCGCCTCGACTTTGGTGTCCGCACAGGCTGAAACTCAGCCGGCGTGACTCCCACTACACCACTTGAAAGCGTTGAGGTGGTCGCCATTTTGTTGACACGTAGCCCTAGTATATACAAATAGTACACATAACTATTTCACAAACATATAACTAGTACTACAAATAGTACATACAACTAGTACATAAAACCAGTACAAACAACTAGTAAATTCAACTAGTAAATTCAACTATTAAATATACAACAACAAATATATATATATATACAAATATACAAATATACAACTATTAAATATATATAACTTGTACTAGTACATACAACTAGTAAATGTAACTATTAAATATAAATTGTACTAGCAGATACAACTAGTAGATACAACTAGTACCTACTTAGTACCTAGTTTTACTAGTATTTGAACTTACAACTAGTACCTATAACTAGTACCGAACTACTACATATAACTAGTACATACACATAAAACTGGTAAATACAAATATTACATACACCTAGTATATACAATTAGTACATACAAATAGTACATACAACTAGTACATACAAGTAGTACATAAAACTAGTGCATACAAATACTACACACAACAAGTACTTAAAACTAGTTCATATAACTAGTACATACAATTAGTACATACAACTAGTTCAAACAATTAGAACATACAACTACTACATACAACCAATATCTATAATTAGTAAATTTAACTTGTACTAGTACATAAAACTAGTAAATATGACCAGTACTAGTACATACAACTATTTATTAGAACTAGTACATGCAACTAGTACATAACTAATACACACATTTAATACATGCAAATAGTACACACAACTAGTACATACAACTAGTATATAACTAGTACATACAACTAGTACTTAAAACTAGTTCATTCAATTAGAACATACAAGTACTACATACAACTAGTACATACAACTGATACCTACAACTAGTAAATATAACTTGTACTAGTACATACAACTAATTCATACAACTATTACATTCAACTAGTACATACAACTAGAACCTACCTAGTACCTTACATAACTAGCACAAGAATCAACAACTAGTATATACAACTAGTACATACAACTCCTACATACTACTCGTTCATAGAACGAGTACATAATACTAGAACATACAACTTGTATATGCCACTAGTACATAACTAGTACATGCAACTAGTACATACAACTAGTACAACCATATAGTACACACAACTATTACATACAACTAGTACATACAACTAGTACAAACAACTAGGACAAATAGCTAGTACATACACCTACTACATATAACTAGTACATACACATATACCTAGAAATTATAAATAGTACATACAACTAGTACACACAGCTAGTGAATACAACTAGTGCATATAGCTAGTACACAAACATAAAGTTGGTTCTTATAAATAGTATATACACATAGTACTTACAACTAGTACATACAACTAGTACATACAACTAGAAACTAGTACATACAACTAGTTCATAGGACGAGAACTTAATACTAGAACGTACAACTTGTATATAAAACTAGCACATGACTACTGCATACAACTAGTACAAACGACTAGGACATATAACTAGTACATATAACTAGTACATACACATATACCTTGTAATTAAAATAGTATATACAACTAGTACATACACCTAGGGTATACAACTAGTACATTATATATAACTAGTACATACCACTAGTTCATACAACTAGCACATACAACTAGAACCTATGACTATAACATACACATTTACCTAGTACCTATATATAGTCCATACAACTAGTACATTAAACTGGAACTCCCACTATGACGAGTAATTATTTCACACAATTAGTACATACATCTAGTACATACAACTAGTCCATACAATTAGTGCTACAACCAGTTCAAACAACTGGTAAATATAACTTTTAAATATAACTAATATATATAACTTGTACTAAAACATACAACTACTACACACAACTAGTTACTAGTACGTAAAACTAGTACATACAACTAGAACATATAACTAGTACATGCGGCTTGTACATATAACTAGTACATGCAACTAGTCCATATAACTACTTACAAATAGTCCATACAGCTAGTACTTCCAACTAGTAAATACAGATTATTACTAAATCATACACCTGGTACATACAACTTGTATATGCATCTAGTTCCTATAACTAGTGCATGCAATTAATTACTAGTTCATAAAGCTACTACATACAATTATTACATACACCTAGTACATACATCTAGTACATACAACTAGTGCCTACAAGTAGTACATTCAACTAGTACATACATCTACTTACTAGTACATACAACTAGTACATGCCACGAGTACATAAAACTATTAAGTACAACTAGTAAATATGAAAAGTACACACAACTAGTACATTCAAGTACTTAATATAACAACATGCAACTAGTTCAAACAACTAGAACATACAACTAGTATATACTGATAGTTACTAGAACACAAAACTAGTACATACAACATCTACATACAACTAGGGAATAAAACTAGTACATACAACTAGTACATACAATAAGTACATACAACTAGTACATACACCTATTATATACAACTAGTATATATAACTTGTACCTAAAACACTTACACACAACTAGTTCATACAACTAGTAAAAACAGATTGTTAATAGTACATACAATTAGTACATACAACTAGTACATAAAGCTGGTAGATACAACTAGTACATATAACTAGTACATACAACTACTAACTAGAACATATATACAACTAATGCATGTAACTAGTACATACCACTAATCCATACAACTAGTACATTCAACTAGCTGCTAGTACATACAACTACTACATAAAACTAATGCATATAACTAGTAGATACAACTACTTGCTAGTTCAAAGAATTAGGGCATACAACTAGTACATTCAAGTAGCTACTGGTACATATAACTAGTTCATAAAACTAGTACATATAACTAGTACATTCAACTATTGCAAACAACTAGTATTTACAACTAGTATATTCAACAAGTACATACAACTGGAACCTACAATTAGTACATACAACCCGTTTATACAACTTTATAGTTCTTACAACTAGTTTTACTACTAGGACATAGAACTAGTACATATAACCAGTACATATAACTTGTTCGTACAAGTACTACATACAACTAGTTACTTCTACATACAACTAGTACATACAACTAGAAAATACGACTAGTACATAAAACTAGTACATACAGCTAGTACATACAACTAGTACATATAACTAGTACATACAACTAGTACATATAACTAGTACCTAGAATGTGCAACTAGTACATTCAACTAGGACATACAACTAGTAGCTAGGACATACAGCTAGTACATATAACTAGTACACACACCTATTTCACACAAGGAGTATATAAAAGTTATACATAGAACTAGTACATACAATTAGTACATACAACTAGTTACTAGTACGTCCAACTAGGACATACAACTAGTACAAACAACTAGTACTTATAACTAGTACAAACAGCTAGTACATACGAGTACTAATAACTAGTGCATAAAACAATTTCACACAACTAGTACATAGAACTAGTAAATATAAGTACATACAATTAGTATTTACAACTAGTACATAAACACAGATTGTTACTAGTACATACACCTTGTACATACAACTAGTTCATAAAACTATAACATACAAATAGTACATACAACTAGTACATATAAGTACATTCAACTAGTATATATAACTAGTACATACAATTAGTAAACACAGATTGTTACTAGTACATACAACTAGTACATATAATTAGAACAAAAATCTACTACATATACCTATTAGTTACAACAATTACACAGGACCAGGACTTACAACTAGTACATATAACTACATACAACTAGTTCTAACAACTAATACATAAACTAGTAAAAACAAGTATTTCGAGTTTAAAAATTCGTGGGGCTGCCGCCCCCAGAATTAACTCAAACTAATTGGCCGCATCATTGGGATTTAATATATATATTCGTAATACTAATGATTGAGGACGCTTAAGTGTCCTGAACTTTATAAATAATGATGGAAAAGCTTCGTTAACTAAAGCTTCCTGAACGCCACCATTTGCAATATCGATGTATTGCCATCAACTAGTACATTCAGATAGTACAAAAAACTAGTACATACAACTATTTACTAGTAGACACAACAATTACACACAACTAGTACACAACTAGTCCATATACTTACAAACAAATATTCCATACAGCTAGTATTTACAACTAGTAAATACAGAAAGTTACTAATTCATACACCTAGTACACACAAGTAGTACATACAACTGGCACATATAACTAGTGCATGCAACTAATTACTAGTACATACAAACACCACAAACAATCAGTTCTTACAACTAGTACATACAACTAGTACCTCCAACTAGTTCATATAACTAGTGCATACAACTACTTAGTAGAACACATATACAACAAGTACATACAACTAGTACATATAACTACTACATACAGCTAGTACATAAAACTAATACATGTTACTAAGAGATACAAAAATTTCACACAACTAGTACAACTATTCCATATACCAACAAACAAATATTCCATACAGCTAGAACTTAAAACTAGTAAATACAGATTGTTACTAATTCATACACCTAGTACATACAACTGGTATATACAACTAGTACATACAATTAGTTCTTACAACTATTACATATTACTAGTATATACATCTAGTTCATAAAACTTTATACCACTAGTACATACAATTAGTACATACAATTAGTAAATACAAGTAGTACATTCAACTAGTTACTACTACAACAACTAGTAACAACAACAATTGCACACAATTAGTAAATACAATTAATACATATAACTAGTGCATACAAGAAGTATATACAACTAGTATCTAGTACATAAAACTAGTATATAAAGCTAGTACATAAAACTAGTACATACAGCTAGAAGTTACATCTAGTTACTAGTAAATACAACTAGTTCTATTTACTACTACATAAAACTATTAAACAACAATAGTACATATAACTAGTACATGCAACAACTTACTAGTACATACAACGAGTACATGCAATTAGTACATACATATAGTACACACAGCTAGTACTTACATCTAGTTACTAGTACATACAACTAGTATATACAACTAGTACATATAAATAGTACATACAACAATTACACATAACTAGTACCTATATAAAATTAGTCCATATAACTATAAACAAACAACTTGTATATACAACCAGTACATTCACCTAGTTCATACAACTGGGACATATAACAAGTACGTGCAACAACTCACTAGTAGATACAACTAGTACATAAAATTAGTACATACAAATAGTTTATATAACAAGTGCATACAACAATTACACAAACCTACTACATACAACTAGAACATATCTCAACTTACAACTAGTACATACAACTAGTATATACATACGACTATTACACAAAAATAGTACACACAACTAGTACATGCAACTACTTACTAGTAAATACAATTAAAACTTACAACTAGTAACTACAACTACTAAATATAACTAGTACATACAACAATTACACACAAGTAGTACATACAACTAGTACATACAACTAGTGCATACAATTAGTACATATAACTGGTGCCGGCAACTACGTATTAGTAAAAACAACTAGTAGAGACAATTAGTACATACCACTAATACATACAGTTAGTACATACATCTAGTTACTAGTACATACAACTAGTACATGCAACTAGTACATACAACTTGTACATATACCTAGTACATGTAACTACTTACTAGTACATACAACTAATATATACAATGAGCACATATAACTAGTACATACATCTAGTTACTAGTACATACAACTAGTACATGCAACTAGTACATACAACTTGTACATATACCTAGTACATGTAACTACTTACTAGTACATACAACTAATATATACAATGAGCACATATAACTAGTACATACATCTAGTTACTAGTACATACAACTAGTACACACAGCTAGTACATACATCTAGTTACTGGTACATACAACTAGTACATACAACTAGTACATACAACTGGTACATATAACTAGTACATGCAACTACTTACTAGTACATAACAACTAGTACATGCAACTAGTACATACAACTAGTACATATAACTAGTACATGCAACTACTTACTAGTACATACAACTAATATATACAATGAGCACATATAACTAGTACATACAGCTAGTACATACATCTAGTTACTAGTACATACAACTAGTACATACAACTAGTACATGCAACTACTTACTAGTACATAACAACTAGTACATAACATTATTGCATAAAACTAATACATATAACTAGTACATGACACAATTACATACAATTTGTACATGCAATTAGTAAACACAGATTGTTACTAGTACATAGAACTAGTACACATAACTAGTACATGCAACTACAAACTAGAACGCCTATACAACTAGCACATACGACTAGTACATTTAACTAGTAACTCCAACTAGTAAATATAACTAGTACATATACAAATTTTTCACAACTAGTACATACAACTAGTACATATAACTAGTACATGCAACTACTTACTAATACATACAACTAATATATACAATGAGCACATATAACTAGTATATACAGCTAGTACATACATCTAGTTACTAGTACAAACAACTAGTACATACAACTAGTACATACAACTGGTACATATAACTAGTACATGCAACTACCACCCGCAGCATCCATTCCTGATGGCCCTGCAGCCCCATTTGATCTTAGGGCAATATGATGTATTAGAAGGCCATTAATCTGTTCATATAGGATAGGATGGGGAGTCTCTTGGTGGAATATTCTTCATTAATAACTACAGACATCTTGAGGGATTGGGCTTCCGGATGCTTTTCCATCAATACCTCCCGAACAGTCCTACTTTCACCAGCACCACCTGGGACACAACTGTCTAGGCTCAGTCTCCCTCCTCTGCTGTGATCTCTCAGAAGTCGAATGGCCACGCGAATATTGCTCATGAACATGAGGTTGGCAAAGGAACCTGTGCTTCGGACTTTTCTCTGCAGAGGGAGTTGGTTCTGGATAGTGCACCCTTCATGAAGGGCATCAATATCTCCATGTTTCCACAATGTCACTCTGCACTCTAGGCATATAGAATGCTCCTTTGTTTTGGCAGATCTATGTGGCTTCTGAAGTAGTAAGGCGGTCATTGTCATCACACACTTAAGGGCAATTTGTTCCAGCGGAGAATTCAGGGCATAGGCATGGTATAGGTGACCCATTTCTGAAACGAAAGCTTTACCCACCTCACCCGAGGGAACCTTTAAAAGGTTTCCACGACAATGGACAGTTTCTTCGTAGGCATGATTTATCACTTCTGTTAATGCGGCTCCATCTACCTCACCCCATTTGAAGTTTGGCTCCTGGACTGCTGTAAATGATGGCAGGATGTTCGACGAGTCCTGGATATCCTCAACATATTCAAGGTTCTTGCCATCCAGGGTTGCTCCTGGGGTATCCTGGGTATCTGGTACGGCCAATATACTGCCAGGAACAGAGTCGGTTAGGTTGTGTTCTTGAACAGCCGTACTGTCTGATCCATCACCATTTGCACCTTGATGGTCGTCAATGTTGCAGCAACGTCCTCTTCTTATTGGGAGACAATCAGAGCAGCGATTCCTTGATCGAGGAAAGGAACAATTTAGACATCTGCCGCTACCATTGTACCGGCAGCAGATTGGTATTCTTCTCGAAATCTCAGTGCGATTCTCAATCAATCACTCAATCAAAACACGAGGTGTCACCATATTTTTTCACATATTATGCATACAACTAGTATATACAACTAGTAAATACAGATTCTCACTAGTACATACACCTAGTACATACAACTAGTACATACAACCAGTATATATAACTAGTTTATGCAACTACTTTCTACGCTAGTGGAACATGTCCACACTTCCGGGAATTTCAGTAAAAGTCGCTAACTAACACTCTTTTTTAGTTTATTCTATTTGACGGTAGCAACATCGTATCGTTAAACAAATTATATAGAATTGAAGCGCTATTCTTTCTTAATATTTTGGCTACAAGAGCGTCACAATTACAGGCTTAAAGGAGAAGTTAAGCGGCCGTAAGTGAGAGGTGCGAAATCACCAAAAATGTTTTATTAGACAGTGGAAAATACGAATACAGAATAAATGATGACACCAATCTATGAAGGACAATGATATCTAACAATTGTATGTATACTCCTTTTAAATTCCCTTTAGTTCATGAATTATAATCGAAAACATATTTTCGTAGCTTTTTCGGGTATCTATAGTACTTCATATCTCGGTTAAACAAGGGAATATTCCAGGAGTATACATACAACTTTTAGGCTGTTACTTACTGAAGAGATTGATGTCAAAAAATAGTTAGTTTTACAATCCTCCACTGTCTAATAATCCGTTTATTTTCCATTTGTCTCTTCTCCTTCGAATAATGGTATTGTCACGTGATTATCAGCCACAATTAGTAGTATAGCTTAGCCATCATACAATGACGTTTTATGACGTTGCATATGCACCCAAATATTTGGTTACAAGTAAGGCTTCTCGGTAGCGAGACAGTTTCCTTGATCAAAGTTTTTGTTGTCGTAGGAGGTAAGTGGAAACAGTAAGCATATTGCATGTCTACTAATATCTATGTAAATATCAATGGCGAAAATGTATGAGCAATTAACGAAGCATAATCAAAAGAAAAAGAATAGAACGTTTTGGTCATGTAGGCCTTAATTCCTCAGCTAATAATAATTGCTGAGGAATTAAGGCCTACATAACCGAAACGTTCTATTCTTCTTTTTTAATATTAACATAGTATAATCAAAAGGAAAATAAAACGTTTCGGTCACGCAGGCCTTTATGGGCCTTCCTCCGTCGTTGGCCTTCCTACGCTATACTATAATTTAACATCTATAACGACTAGTGATGAATGGTGACGTTTCAGTGCTGGGTGCTCCGCTTCACGCGCAGGTCACATGCTAAAGACACTTCCGCCTGGAATGTGACACTTCTGTAGGCGATAAGACGATTTACAAAAATCGGAAATTCGTAGACATGTTCCACATGCGTAGTACATACACCTAGTACATGCAACCAGAGCATACAACTAGTACATACATCTGGTACAACAACTAGGGAATAGAATTAGTACATATAACCAGTATGTATAACTAGTCCTTATAACTACTACACATAACTAGTACATACAACTATAACATATAACTAGTACATACACATATAACTAGTACATATATATAGTACATAAAACTAGAACATATTACTAGTACAAACAACTGATATATACATAAAACTAGTATATATACATAAAATTGTTACATGAAAAACTAGTACATACAATTAGTACATACAATTAGAACATGCAACCACTACTTACAATTGAGTACATACAACTACAACCTCCACCTAGTGAATATAGGAAGATCTAGTCCATACAACTAGAACATAAAACTAGTATTGTGTACTTACAACTAGTACATACAACTATGTAATACATTCAAATAGTACATTCGATTAGTACATACAACTAGTACAAACAATTTTTATATACAATTAGTACATAAAATTAGTAAATACCACAAATACATACGATTAGTATAAACAACTAGTACATACAACTAGCGAACACTATTAGTACATAAAACTAGTACTACAACTAGGGCATAAAACTAGTACATATAACCCGCACTTATAACTAGTCCATATAACTGGTAAATAATTAGTACATACAACTAGTTCATACGACTAGTAAATAGATCTAGTACATATAACCAGTACATATAACTAGTCCATTTAACTAGTACATAGAACTAGTACATATACTTTAGAAATAAAGCCTTAATGGAGAACCTTGTTACTTCTTGCCTTAGTTCACTAAGGCAAGGAGTATCTGGCTTGGACAACCCTCAGCCAGTTATGTTTTCCTTTCTTTGGGTTTTTAGCCAGAAGCCTCGGCTTTGCCTCCTTCCGGCAGCAGCAGACAGGTGCACGTCGGGCCAAAGTTGACCGTCATAATAGGAGGGAGTACCTCCATACACAAATCCACCACTACTTTCCAGAGGTCGACAGGCAAGGACTGGGACAGGACTACTTATCGTCCAGGCCCCAATCCCTCAACAGATAGATGTTGCCTCAATATCCTTACAGCCGAACAGAGAACAGTTCTCTGCATCGCTCTCATCACTTCTACTACACCTCTTGACAGCTTTGGAATTCCCCTTAGGTCTTCCAGGAGCGTGTCCAATGTCCCCAAAGCACCAATTATCATTGGGACTACCTTAATTCGGTAGCCCCTAAATTGTTTCCTCATATCAGCCACCAGCTTCTGGTACTTTTGGAACTTCTCTTGCCATCTTCCATTAATATTGCTGTCAGTAGGAACTGACATCTCAATACTGCAGATGGACTTACATAGCCAATCCTAAACCACTAAGTCTGGCCTTCTTTCTGTCATTTCTTCATCTGTAGGGATACTAGGATCCCACAAGAGTTTGACAGACCTATTCTCATAGACTGGTTTTGCTTCTAGTTTGTACCAGGGCTCTTCCTGCTTGAATCCATATTCTTTCAACCGTCTCAACAACATTATCAGTATTGCCCGGTCATGTCTCTATTTGTAGAGAGAAAATCCCTTGGGCTCACACATCTTTAGTATATGTTTGACAATTTCCATAGCCTTGCCACATTCTCTGCACATTTGGAGGCTAGAATTCCTCAGAATCCTATTTTGGTTCCACCTAGTATGCAGCACATCATCTTGGGCTCCGAGAATCAGACCCTCAGTTTGAGGTCTGAGTCTCCCCGCAGAAAGCCACACATAAGACTCCCTATTTGTGACTTGTCTGTGGTATGAGCCTTAGTGAGACTTTTCGGCTAGGATACTTTTAAACCTTTCAGTCTGGGCCTCCCGGAGCTCACATGCCACTCTCCTCCATTCTCGTACACAATTTGGGATGGATCTGTCTTCAGCCACATTTCCGGTTCTAGTTCTATTCCGTGGCTTCTCAGTATCAATCTGGCTTTTTTAAGACAGTCCTCCTCTGCTTTGAGCACTCCAGGCACTTTTGGTGTTGGTACATATAACTAGTAAATACAACTAGTCAATACAACCAGTACATACAACTAGAACCTACAAGTAGCACATATGCAACCAGTGCATGTATATGGACTGGTTGCCTATGTACATATACATATAACTAGTACAAGTAGTACAAACAACTACTAACTACAACTAGTACAAATAAGTAGTCCATAAAACAATTACACACAACTAGTATATACAAGTAGTACATAACCCTAGTCCATAAAACTAGTAACTACAACTGGTAAATAGAACTAGTAAAAACAACTAGTTCGTACAACTAGTACATACAACTAGCCCTACAACTAGGACATAAAACTAGTACATACAACTAGGACATACAGATAGTTACTAATAAAAGCAACTAGTACATACAATTGTTATAACTAATAACTACAACTAGTACAAATAACTAGAACACACAACTATTACACACAATTAGTACATACAATTAGTACATATAATTAGTACCTAAAAGTTAGTATATACAACTAGTACAAATAAATATACATAGAACAATTGCACACAACTAGTGCATACAAGTAGTACATACAAGTAGTACATACAACTAGTATATACAACTAGTAACTACAACTGGTAAATACAACTAGTACATACAACTAGGACATACTAGTATTAAATGCAGAGTGTTACTAGTACATACAACTAGTTTGTACAACTAGTACATACAACTACTACATATAACTAGTACATTCAACTAGTTACTAGTACATACAACTAGTACATGCAACTAGAAGATATAACTAGTACATAGGACTAATATATAGAACTAGTATATACAACTAGTATATCTAACTAGTACATACAACTAGTACATACAGCTAGTCCCTACAACTAGTAACTACAATTAGTAAATATAACTAGAATATATATTTAGTACATATAACTACATAAAACTAGTTCATACAACTAGTATATACAAGTAGTAAATACAGTTTGTTACTAGTACATTCAACTAGTACATAAAGCTATTATATACAAATAGTACATATAACTACTGCATATAACTAGTTACTACTACATCCAACTAGTACATACAACTAGAATATACAAATAGTGCATTCAATTAGTACGTACAACTATTACTATAACTAGTACATACAACTAGTCCATATAACATGTACATACAACTAGTACTTACAAGTAGTATATACAACTAGTTACTAGTAAATTCAACTTTTACATACAAGTATAATAAACAATTAGTACATACAACTAGTACATACAGCTAGTACATACAATGAGTACATATAACTAGTACATACAACTAGTTACTACTACACACAAATAGAACATACAACTACTCCATACAACTAGTACTAACAACTAGTACAATAAGTATTACATACAACTAGTTCATATAGCCAGTACATATAACTTGTATATACAACTAGTACATACAACTAATACATACAACTAGGGCATACAAATAGTACACACAGATGGCTAATAGTACATACAAATAGTACATACAACTAGTACATGCAACTAATACATCTAACTAGTACATACAACTATTACATTCAAGTATTAAATACTTATTATTACTAATACATACAACTACTTCATACACCCAGTAAATACCACTAGTACATATAACTAGTCCATTCAACTAGTTACTAGTACATACAACTATTACAACTAGTACATAGAAATAGTGCATAGAAATGGTATATACAACTAGTGTATACAACTAGTAAATACCACTAGTACATATAACTAGTCCATTCAACTAGTTAGTAGTACATGCAACTACTATCTACAACTAGGACATGCAACTAACTAGTACATACAACTAGTACATAAAACTAGTATATCTAACTAGTACATACAACTAGTTACTATTATAAACAACTAGTAGATACAACTAGTATATCTAACTAGTACATACAACTAGTACATACAACAACTAGCTCTTACAACTAGTACATATAACTAGTACATACAATTAATACATACAACTAGTTACTAGTACATACAACTAGTACATACAACTAGTACATACAACTAGTAACTACAACTAGTAAATATAAGTAGTACATAGAACTGGTACATATAACTAGTATATATAACTTGCTCTTACAACTTGTATATACAATTAGTACATACAAGTATTAAATACAGATTGTTACTAGTAGTACATACAGCTAGTATATCTAACTATTATATACAACTAGTTACTAGTTCATACAACTAGTACATACGACTAGTTCCTACAACTAGTACACACAACGAGTACGTACAACTAACAACATACAACTGGTTACTAGTATATACACACAACTACTAAATGCAACTAGTGCATACAACTAGTTCTATAAGTAGTATTTAGAACTAGTACATATAACCAGTACAAATACCTTGCAAAGACAACTGGTACATACAAATAGTACATACAATTAGTAAATACAGATTGTTACTAGTAGTACATACAACTAGAGAATACAGCTAGTACATAGAACTAGTACACATACAACTAGGACATTACATTAGTACATAAAACTAGTACATATACTTAGTACATACAACAATTACACACAACTACTACATACAACTAGTATATTCAACTAGTAAATTCAGATTGTTACTAATACATACAATTAATACATACAACTAGTACATACAGCTAGTACATACAATTAGTGCATATAACTAGCACATACAACTACTAACTAGAACATATATACAACTAGTACATACAACTAGTACATAAACCTAGTACACAGATCTAGAATGGAATCTTCTAAATGTGCCGAACTTATCTTTGTAAATGTTTATCTTGCGACTTTGGGAGTGTCTAGAAACAAAGTTTAGTGGACTCTTCTTTCTGCCAATAAATCTTTACAAAGATACATAGATCTAGTACATATAACTACTACATATATCTATACATTAGTATATAAATCTAGTACAAACAACTTGTACATACGACCAGTAACTACAACTAGTATATGTAACTAGTACATACAGAAATTCACACCACTAGTATATACAAGTAGTACATACAATCAGTAACTATACTTAGTAAATGTAACTAGTACATAGCAGTGGTACACATACCTACATAAAACTAGATCAAACAAATACTACTTACGATTAGTACATACAACTAGTACATGGAGCTAGTACATAAAATTAGTATAAACAACTAGTACATTAAACTATGCCATGTAATTACCTACTAGTACATACATCTAGTACATATAATTAGTATATACAACTAGTACATATGACTAGTACATACAACAATTATATATTCACAATTAGCACATACAACTAGTACATATAACTACAAACAACTAGTTAATACAACTAGTACATGCAAGTACTTACTAGTACGTACAACTAGTACATAAATTTAGTACATTCAACTAGTACATATAAGTAGTACATACAATTAATACATATAACTAGTACATGTCCACCACTAAATACAGATTGATACTAGAATATACAATTAGTACGCACAATAAAACAAAGAGTTAGTAAATACAGATTGTTACTGGTACTTTCATCTAGTACATACAATTAGTACATACACCTAGTACATACAACTAGTATATACAACTAGTACATATAACTAGTACATGCAATTACTTACTAGTACATACAACTAGTACATAGAAGTAATACTTATAACTAGTCCATACAACAATTACACACAACTAGTACATACAACTAGTAAGTATAACTGCTTACAACTAGTATATACAACTAATAAATACAGATAGTTACTAGTACATACATTTAGTTTATACAATTACTTCATACAACTAGTACGTATAACTAACACATGCAACTAGAAAATACAGATTGTTACTAGTACATACAATTAGTGCATACAACTAGTAACTACAACTAGTAAATATAATTAGTACACACACAAATTTTGCACAACTAGTACAAACAAGTAGTACATAAAACTACATAAAACTAGTTCAAACAACCAGTACATATAACTAGTAAACACAACTAGTACATACAGCTAGTACATATAACTAGTACATATAACTAGTACATACAACTACTAAATAAAACTTATAAAGAACTAGTACTTTCAACTAGTACATAAAACAAGTACACAGAACTAGTACATAGAACTAGTTCATTTATCTAGTTACTAGCACTTACAACTAGTACATACAACTAGTACATACAACTAATACATACAACTAGTACATACAACTAGTATATATAACTTGTACATACACAAATTTCGCACAACTAGTGCATACATGTAGTACATATAACTACATACAGCTAGTTCAAACAACTAGTACATACAACTAGTAACTAGTACATACACAAATTTCGCACAACTAGTACAAACAAGTAGTACATAAAACTACATAAAACTAGTTCAAACAACTAGTACATACAACTAGTAAATACAACTAGTACATACAGCTAGTACATATAACTAGTACATATAACTAGTACATACAACTACTAACTAGAACTTATAAAGAACTAGTACTTTCAACTAGTACATAAAACAAGTACACAGAACTAGTACGTAGAACTAGTGCAATTATCTAGTTACTAGCACGTACAACTAGTACATACAACTACTACATACAACTAGTACATACAACTAGTAACTACAACTAGTATATATAACTAGTACATAAACAATTACACACAACTAGTGCACACATGTAGTACATATAACTACATACAGCTAGTTCAAACAATATAAAAACGCTAGTGGAACATGTCCATACTTCCGGAAAGTTTCGATAAAAGTCGCTAACTAACACTCTTTTTTAATTTATTCTATTTTACTTTAGAAATATCGTATCACTAAACAAGTTATATAGAATTGAAGCGCTATTCTTTCTTAATATCTTGGCTACAAGAGCGTCACGATTGCAGTCTTAAAGGAGAACGTAAGCGGCCGTAAGTGATAGGTGCCAAATCCCCAAAATGTTTTATTAGATAGTGGAAAATAAGAATATAGAATAAATGGTGACACCAATCTATGAAGGATAATGATATCTAACGATGGTATGTATATTCCTTTTAAATTCCTTTAGTTTTTGAATTATAATTGAAAACATATTTTTGTACCTTGATCAGGCGCCTCTAGTACTTAATATCTCAGTTAAACAAGGGAATATTCCAGGAGTATACATACAACTTTTAGGCTGTTACTTACTGAAGAGATTGATGTCAAAAAATGGTTAGATATACAATTCTCCACTGTCTAATAATCGGTTCGTTTTCCATTTGTCTCTTCTCCTTCGAGTAATGGTATTGTCACGTGATTGTCAGCCAAAATTAGTAGTATAGTTGAGCCATCATAAAATGACGTCTTAAGACGTCTAACAGGCACCCAAATATTTGGTACAAACATTAGACTTCCGAAGTTGATATGTCAAGTAAAGCTTCTCGGTAGCGATACAGTTTCTTTGATCGGAGTTTTTTGTTGTTGTAAGAGGTAAGTGGAAACCGTAAGCATAATGCATGTCTACTAATATCTATATCTGCCTGGAATGTGACACCTCTGAAAGCGCTAATAAGACGATTTACAAAATGGGAAATTTGTGGACATGTTACACATGCGTAGTATATACAATTACATACTAGTACATACAACTAGTTCATACAACTTCTTACTAGTACATACAACTAGTACATAAAATTATTTCATACAACTAGTACATATAACTAGTACATACAACAATTACACACAACTAGTACATAAAACTAGTACATATAACTACATACAACTAGTACATACTAGTACATACAATTAGTAAATACATATTGTTACTATTACTTACACCTCTTCCATACAACTAGTACATACATCTAGTACAAATAACTAGTACATACAACTATAACATACAACTATAACATACAACTAGTGCATAGAACTAGTATATACAGCTAGTACATAAAATTAGTATATATAACTACTACATACAACTACTTACTAGTACATACAACTAGTACTTGGCGAAACCTAACACTAAACTTTTGTATGGCTTCCTAGTTTCCACTCCTTAATTCAACCTATCTCCCAGCCTACAAGAATCTCTGAATCTTCCAATTCTTTCATTGACCACTTCCTTACCACGCTCGATGTCCCAATCTCCAAATCAATGGTACTTGACTGTGTTATCTCCAATCATCTTCCTATCCTTCTAGATCTTGCCCTTCCTGTAACTAAACCTGCTCGATGTTCAATCATTTAAGCATTTCTCTGAAGCTGATTTTGTTGATGATCTCTGGTCTAGTATATGGAACTAGTTTATACAACTAGAACATACAACTAGTAAATACAACTAGTACATACAACTAATAACTACTACTAGTAAGTATAATAAGTACATGCAACCATTTCACACGTCTAATACATAAAAGTAGTACATATATCTGCATACAACTAGTACATACAAATAGTACAACAGATTAGTACATACAGATAGTTACTAGTACATACAACTAGTATATCTAACTAGTACATACAACTAGATACTAGCCCATACTACTAGTTACTAGCACATACAACTAGTCCCATACAACTAGTACATACAACTAGTCACTTCAACTACTAAATATAACTGGTAATTATATTTAGTACATATAACTACATACATCTAGTACATACAGTTGGTATATACAAGTAGTAAATACAGATTGTTACTAGTACATTCAAATAGTACATTAAACTACTATATACAAATAGTAAATATAACTATGGCATACAACTAGTTAATAGCACATACAACTAGTACACACAACTAGTATATACAAATACTACATTCAATTAATACAAACAACTATTACTATAACTAGTACAACGAACTAATACATACAACTATTTCATACAACTGGTTACTACTACAGTCATCCGCTATGCACATCTAGTACATACAATGACTTACTAGTACATACAAGTAGTACATACAACTAGTACATACAACTAGTACATACGACTAGTTCATGCGACTAGTCCATACAACTGGTACATAGAACTAATACATAGAACTTGTACATATAACCCGTACATATAACCAGTAAATACAACTAGTACATACAAGTAGTACATACAACTAGTACATATAACTAGCTCATACAACTAGTTACTAGTACATACAACTAGTACATACAACTAGTATATACAACTAGTACATAGATCTATCACCTAGAACTAGTATATACAACTAGTACATAGATCTATTACCTAGAACTAGTATATACAACTAGTACATACAACTAGTAAATACAGATTGTTTCTAGTACATACAACTAGTAAATACAACTAGTAAATACCACTAGTACATACAACTAGTACATACAACTAGTACATACAAGTAGTACATATAACTAGTACAAATACTAGTTATTAGTACATACAACTAGGACTTCAACTGGTACATACAACTAGTAAATATAAATAGTACATACAACAATTACACACAACTAGAACATACAAGTAGAACGTATACCTATATACCACTAGTACATACTTCTAGTGCCTACAATTAGTACATACAGATAGTTACTAATACATAGAACTAGTACATAGGACTAGTAGGTACAACTAGTACATAATAACTAGTTCATACAACTATATATTACATATAACTATAAACAACTAGCCTGCTATTACATACAACTAAGACATACATATAGTTTTTGTACATACAACTAGTACTAACACTAAGGCATAGAGCTAGTACATATACCCAGTACATATACCAGTACATATAATTAGTACATATAACTAATACATCCAACTGGTGTATGCAACCAGTACTTATACATATAACTAGTACTTATATATAGTACATAAAACTAGAACATACTACTAGTACATAGAACTAGTTTATACATGCAACTAATATATATAACAAGTACATAAAACTATTACATATGATCAGAACATACAACTAGCACAAAAGTAGTACCTAAAATTACTACAAATAATTTCAACATGCAACCACTACTTACAATTGAGTAAATACAACTAGAACCTCCAACTAGTGAATACAACAAATGCTAGTGCATACAACTAGAACAAGCAACTATTAGTGTGTACTTACAACTAGTACATACAACTGCATTGTACATTTAAATAGTACATTCAATGAGTACAAACAACTAGTACATACAACTAGTACATACGACTAGTACATACAACTAGTAAATACAACTAGAACTACAACTAGTCCATAGACCTAGTACATATAACGAGTACATATAACTAGTACATACAATTATTATATTTAACCAATACATATACATATAATTAGTTCATATAAATAGTACATAAACTAGAACAACTACCAGTACACACAACTAGTACATACAACTAGTCCTACAACTAGGACATAAAACTAGTACATACAACTAGGACATACAGATAGTTACTAATAAAAGCAACTAGTACATATAATTGTTACAACTAGTAACTACAACTAGTACAAATAACTAGAACACACAACTATTACACACAATTAGTACATACAATTAGTACATATAATTAGTACCTAAAAGTTAGTATATACAACTAGTACAAATAAGTATACATAGAACAATTGCACACAACTAGTACATACAAGTAGTACATACAAGTAGTCCATACAACTAGTATATACAACTAGTAACTACAACTGGTAAATACAACTAGTACATACAACTAGGACATACAAGTATTAAATGCAGAGTGTTACTAGTACATACAACTAGTTTGTACAACTAGTAACTACAACTGGTAAATACAACTAGTACATACAACTAGAATATACAAATAGTGCATTCAATTAGTACGTACAACTATTACTATAACTAGTACATTCAACTAGTACATAAAACATGTACATACAACTAGTACTTACAAGTAGTATATACAACTAGTTACTAGTAAATTCAACTTTTACATACAAGTATAATAAACAATTAGTACATACAACTAGTACATACAGCTAGTACATACAATGAGTACATATAACTAGTACATACAACTAGTTACTACTACACACAAATAGAACATACAACTACTCCATACAACTAGTACTAACAACTAGTACAATAAGTATTACGTACAACTAGTTCATATAGCCAGTACATATAACTTGTATATACAACTAGTACATACAACTAATACATACAACTAGGGCATACAAATAGTACACACAGATGGCTAATAGTACATACAAATAGTACATACAACTAGTACATGCAACTAATACATCTAACTAGTACATACAACTATTACATTCAAGTATTAAATACTTATTATTACTAATACATACAACTACTTCATACACCCAGTAAATACCACTAGTACATATAACTAGTCCATTCAACTAGTTACTAGTACATACAACTATTACAACTAGTACATAGAAATAGTGCATAGAAATGGTATATACAACTAGTGTATACAACTAGTAAATACCACTAGTATATATAACTAGTCCATTCAACTAGTTAGTAGTACATGCAACTACTATCTACAACTAGGACATGCAACTAACTAGTACATACAACTAGTACATAAAACTAGTATATCTAACTAGTACATACAACTAGTTACTATTATAAACAACTAGTAGATACAACTAGTATATCTAACTAGTACATACAACTAGGTACTCGTACATACAACTAGTACATACAACACCTAGCTCTTACAACTAGTACATATAACTAGTACATACAATTAAAACATACAACTAGTTCATACAACTAGTAACTACAACTAGTAAATATAAGTAGTACATAGAACTGGTACATATAACTAGTATATATAACTTGCTCTTACAACTTGTATATACAATTAGTACATACAAGTATTAAATACAGATTGTTACTAGTAGTACATACAGCTAGTATATCTAACTATTATATACAACTAGTTACTAGTTCATACAACTAGTACATACGACTAGTTCCCACAACTAGTACACACAACGAGTACATACAACTAACAACATACAACTGGTTACTAGTATATACATACAACTACTAAATGCAACTAGTGAATACAACTAGTTCTATAAGTAGTAGTACTAGAACTAGTACATATAACGAGTACAAATACCTTGCAAAGACAACTTGTACATACAAATAGTACATAAAATTAGTAAATACAGATTGTTACTAGTAGTACATACAACTAGAGAATACAGCTAGTACATAGAACTAGTACACATACAACTAGGACATAAAATTAGTACATAAAACTAGTACATATACTTAGTACATGCAACAATTACACACAACTACTACACACAACTAGTATATTCAACTAGTAAATTCAGATTGTTACTAATACATACAATTAATACATAAAACTAGTACATACAGCTAGTACATACAATTAGTGCATATAACTAGCACATACAACTACTAACTAGAACATATATAAAACTAGTACATACAATTAGTACATATAACTAGTACATGCAATTACTTACTAGTACATACAACTAGTACATAGAACTAATACTTAAAACTAGTCCATACTACAATTACACACAACTAGTACATACAACTAGTAAATATAACTGCTTACAACTAGTATATACAACTAATAAATACAGATAGTTACTAGTACATACATTTAGTTTATACAATTACTTCATACAACTAGTACGTATAACTAACACATGCAACCAGAAAATACAGATTGTTACTAGTACATACAATTAGTGCATACAACTAGTAACTACAACTAGTAAATATAATTAGTACACACACAAATTTCGCACAACTAGTACAAACAAGTAGTACATAAAACTACATAAAACTAGTTCAAACAACCAGTACATATAACTAGTAAACACAACTAGTACATACAGCTAGTACATATAACTAGTACATATAACTGGTACATACAACTACTAAATAAAACTTATAAAGAACTAGTACTTTCAACTAGTACATAAAACAAGTACACAGAACTAGTACATAGAACTAGTTCATTTATCTAGTTACTAGCACTTACAACTAGTACATACAACTAGTACATACAACTAATACATACAACTAGTAACTACAACTAGTATATATAACTTGTACATACACAAATTTCGCACAACTAGTGCACACATGTAGTACATATAACTACATACAGCTAGTTCAAACAACTAGTACATACAACTGTTAACTAGTACATACACAAATTTCGCACAACTAGTACAAACAAGTAGTACATAAAACTACATAAAACTAGTTCAAACAACTAGTACATACAACTAGTAAATACAACTAGTACATACAGCTAGTACATATAACTAGTACATATAACTAGTACATACAACTACTAACTAGAACTTATAAAGAACTAGTACTTTCAACTAGTACATAAAACAAGTACACAGAACTAGTACGTAGAACTAGTGCAATTATCTAGTTACTAGCACGTACAACTAGTACAAACGACTACTACATACAACTAGTACATACAACTAGTAACTACAACTAGTATATATAACTAGTACATAAACAATTACACACAACTAGTGCACACATGTAGTACATATAACTACATACAGCTAGTTCAAACAACTAGTACATAGAACTAGTAAATACAATTAGTACATACACCTAATACATAAAATTAGTAAATATAACTACGCTAGTGGGACATGTACATACTTCCGTAAATTTCTATAAAAGTCGCTAACTAACACTCTTTTTTAATTTATTCTATTTTACTTTAGAAACATCGTATCACTAAACAAGTTATATAGAATTGAAGCGCTATTCTTTCTTAATATCTTCGCTACAAGAGTGTCACGTTTGCAGTCTTAAAGGAGAACGTAAGCGGCCGTAAGTGATAGGTGCCAAATCCCCAAAAATGTTTTATTAGATAGTGGAAAATACGAATATAGAATAAATGGTGACACCAATCTATGAAGGATAATGATATCTAACGATGGTATGTATATTCCTTTTAAATTCCCTTTAGTTTTTGAATTATAATTGAAAACATATTTTCGTACCTTTATTAGGCGCCTCTAGTACTTAATATCTCAGTTAAACAAGGGAATATTCCAGGAGTATACATACAACTTTTAGGCTGTTACTTACTGAAGAGATTGATGTCAAAAAATGGTTAGATATACAATTCTCCACTGTCTAATAATCGGTTCGTTTTCCATTTGTCTCTTCTCCTTCGAGTAATGGTATTGTCACGGGATTGTCAGCCAAAATAAGTAGTATAGTTGAGCCATCATAAAATGACGTCTTATGATGTTTAACAGGCACCCAAATATTTGGTACAAACATTAGACTTCCGAAGTTGATATGTCAAGTAAGGCTTCTCGGTAGCGATACAGTTTCTTTGATCGGAGTTTTTTGTTGTTGTAAGAGGTAAGTGGAAACCGTAAGCATAATGCATGTCTACTAATATCTACGTAATTATAAATGGTGAAAATGTATGAGCAATTAATGAAGTATAATCAAAAGAAAATAGAACGTTTCAGTCACGTAAGCCTTAATTCCTCAGCTATTATAATACGGCTTATGTGACAGAAATGTTCTATTCTTTTTTGATTATTAACGTAGTATAATCAAAAGAAAAACGTTCTATTCTTCCTTTGATTATTAACGTAGTATAATCAAAAGAAAAATTGAACGTTTCGGTCACGTAGGCCTTTTTTGGGCTTCCTCCGTCGTTGGCCTTCCTCCACTATACTATATAATTTGCTCATAAGTTTTCACAATTGATAATTTAACATGGTAACGACTAGTGATGGCTCGTGACGTTTCAGTGGCTGGTGCTTCGGTTCACGCTCAGGTCACATGCTAGAGACACTTACGCCTGGAATATGACACCTCTGAAAGCGCTAATAAGACGATTTACAAAATGGGAAATTTGCGGACATGTTACACATGCGTAGTACATACAATTACTTACTAGTACATACAACTAGTTCATACAACTACTTACTAGTACATACAACTAGTACATATAATTATTACCTACAAATAGTACATATAACTAGTACATACAAATAGTACATACAACATTTACACGCTACTAGTACATACAACTAGTACATATAACTACATACAACTAGTACATACAATTAGTAAATACAGATTGTTACTAGTAGATACACCTAGAACATAGAACTAGTGCAAACAAATAGTACATACAACTTATACATGCAACTTCTAAATACAGATTGATACTAGAACATGTAACTAATACAAAGAGCTGGTAAATACATATGGTTACTAGTACCTACAACTAGTGCATTCAACTGGTACATACAACAAGTACATATAAATAGTACATATAACTGCTACATACAACTATTACATACAACTAGTAACTACAACTAGTATATATAACTAGTACATACAAAAATTACACGCAACTAGTACAAACCAGTAGTGCATATAACTACATACAACTAGTTCAAACAACTACTGCTTACGACTAGTACATACAACTACTACATACAGCTAGTACATAAAATTAGTACATACAACTAATACATACCACTAGTACATACAACTACTTACTAGTACATACAACTACTTACTAGTACACACAACTACTACATACAACTAATACATATAATTAGTACATGTAACTAGTACATATAACTAGTACATACAACAATTACCTACAATTAGTACAAACAACTAGTATATATAACTACACACAACTAATATATACAATTTCCAAATACAAATTGTTACTAGTGCATACACCTAGTACCTACAACTTGACAAACAACTAGTACATATAACTAGTACATGCAACTACTAAATACAGTTTCACACTAGAACATACAACTAGTACAAAGAGCTTATAAATACATATTGTTACTAGTAGTTACACCTAGTACATACAAATAGTACATACAATTGCTTACTAGTACATACAACTTGTGCATACAATTAGTACATACCACTTTTACATATAACTAGTACGTGCAACAAGTAAATACAGTTTTTTACTAGTGCATACAATTAGGACCTACAACTAGAACATTCAGCTGGTACATACAACTAGTACATATAACTGGTACATAAAACTACTAACTAGAACATATATACAACTTGTAAATACAACTAGTACATACAACAAGTCCAAACAACTATTTCATACATCTAATACATACACCTATTACATAAACCCAGTACATTAAACTAGTACATATATCTAGTTACTAGGTCATACAACTAGTATATACAACTAGTACATACAATAGTAACTACAACTATTAAATATAACTAGTACATTCAAACTTTTTACACAACTTGTACATACAAGCAGTACGTATAACTACATACAACTAGTTCGAACAATTAGTTCACAAAACTAGTAAATACAGATTGTTACTAGAACATACAGCTAGTAAATACAACTAGTACATGCATCTTTATACTTACTAGTACATACAACTAGTATATATAACTACATACAACAAGTACATACAATTAGTACATTCAACTACTAAATACAGATTGTTATTAGTATATAAACCTAAAACACATCACTAGTACATACAACTAGTAACTGTAACTAGTAAATATAACTATATAGTACATACAAAAATTACAGACAACTAGTATATACAAGTAGTACATGTAACTACACACAACTAATTGAAACAACTAGTACATAAAACTAGTACATACAAATAGTACATAGAGCTAGTGCATAAAACTAGTAAATACAACTAGTACATACAAATAGGACATATAACTAGTACATATAACAATTACACACAACTAGTCCATTCTGCTAGTACATATAACTACATACAACTAGTTCACAGTACTAGTACATACAACTAGTTAATACTGATTGTTACAAGAACATACACCTAGTAAATACAAAAAGTACATGCAACTATATACTTACTAGTACACACAACTAATACATACACTTAGTACATACAACGAGTAGTAGTTACCACAATTACAGACAACTAGTACATACAACTAGTACATAGAACTACATACAACTTGTATATACAATGAGTACATTAAACTAGTACATATAACTAGTACATATAATAACATACAACTAGGACATACAACTAGTACATAGAACTATTACTTATAACTAGTACATACAACTACTTCCTAGTACATACAACTAGTACCTACAATTAAAAATACATCTAGATACTAGTACATACAACTAGTACAAACAACTAGTATATAAAACTAGTAACTACAACTAGAAAATATAACTAGTACATACAAACATTACACACAACTAGTACATACAGTTAATACTACAACTAAGTCATAGAACTAGTACATATAACCAGTACATATAACTAGTACATACAAATAGTACATACAAATAGTACATACAAGAAGTACATACAACCAGTTACTATTACATAGAACTAGTACATAAAAATAGTAACTACAACTAGTAAGTATAATTAGTAGATACAAAAATTATATACAAGTAATATTTACAACTAGTTCATACAACTAGCAATTACAACTAGTTACTAGTACCTACAACTAGTACATACAACTAGTACATACAACTAGTACACACAACAATTACATATTGCTAGTACATTCACCTAGTACATACAACTAGTACATACAACTAGTACACACAACTAGTACATATTGCTAGTACATTCACCTAGTACATACAACTAGTACATATAACTAGTACATGCAACTATTTACTAGTATTTTAAACTAGAAAATACAATTAGTACAAACAGCTAGTACGTATAACAAGTACATACAACAATTACTTAGAACTAGAACATACAACTAGAACATACAACTAGTACATACAATTAGTACATATATCTAGTTACCATTACCTACAACTAGTACATAAAACTACTAACTACAACTAGTAAATTTAACTAATATAAAAAATTACAGACAACTAGTACATACAAGTAGTATCTATAACTACAAACAACTAGTACATACAGCTACTACATACAAATAGTAAATATTACTAGTACATACATCTAGTATATAAAACTAGTACATAAAAGTAATACATAGAACTAGTACATTCAACTAGTACATACAATTAGTTACAAGTACGTATAACTAGTACATACAACTAGTTCATACAACTAGTACATGGAATTAGTACATACAGCTAGTACATACAACTAGTACATATAAGTAGTAGATACATTAATTATATACATACAACTAGTACCTACAACTAGAACATACAACTTCTGACTAGTACATACCACTAGTATATATAATTAGTACATACAACTAGTACATATACCCAGTACCTACATCAATTACACACAACTAGTACATACAACTAGTACATAAAACTGCATGAAACTAGTACTTACAATTAGTAAATACAGATTGTTACTAGTACATACACCTAGTACATACAGCAAGTACATACAATTAGTACATATACCTAGTATATGCAACTATTAAATACAGATTGTTACTAGTACATACAATTAGTACACACAACAAGTGCACACAGCTAGTACATACAACTAGAACATATATCGAGCACATACAACTACTAACTAGATCATAGATACATCTAGCGCATGTGTAACATGTCTACAAATTTCCGATTTTTGTAAATTGCCATATTAGCGCTTTCAGAGGTGTCACATCCCAGGCGGATGTGTCTCTAGCATGTGACCTACGCGTGAAGCGGAGCACCAGCCACTGAAACGTCACGAGTCATCACTAGTCATTACCATTTAAATTATCAATTGTGAAAACTTATGAGCAATTTATATAGTATAGTGGAGGAAGGCCAGCTCCAAAGGAAGGCCAATAAAGGCCTACGTGACCGAAACGTTCTATTTTCTCTTGATTATACTTCTCATACATTTTCGCCATTGATAATTACATATATATTAGTAGACATGCAATATGCTTACGGTTTCCACTTACCTCTTACAACAACAAAAACCTCCGATCAAAGAAACTGTATCGCTACCGAGAAGCCTTACTTGATATATCAACTTCGGAAGTCTAATGTTTGTACCTAATATTTGGGTGCATATGCAATGTCATAAGACGACATTGTATGATGGCTAAGCTATACTACTAATTTTGGCTGACAATCACATGACAATACCATTACTCGAAGGAGAAGAGACAAATGGAAAACGAACCGATTATTAGACAGTGGAGAATTGTATATCTAACCATTTTTTGACATCAATCTCTTCAGTAAGTAACAGCCTAAAAGTTGTATGTATACTCCTGGAATATTCCCTTGATTAACTGAGATATTAAGTACTAGAGGCGCCTGATAAAGGTACGAAAATACGTTTTCAATTATAATTCAAAAACTAAAGGGAATTTAAAAGCAGTATACATACCATCGTTAGATATCATTATCCTTCATAGATTGGTGTCACCATTTATTATATATTCGTATTTTCCACTGTCTAATAAAACATTTTCGGGGATTTGGCACCTATCACTTACGGCTGCTTATGTTCTCCTTTAAGCCTGCAATCGTGACGCTCTTGTAGCCAAAATATTAAGAAAGAATTCAATTCTATATAATTTGTTAAGTGATATGATGTTTCTAAAGTAAAATAGAATAATTTTAAAAAGAGTGTTAGTGACTTTTATCAAAAATTTCCGGAAGTGTGGACATGTTCCACTAGCGAGTACATTCAGCTAGTACATACAACAAGTATATATAACTAGTACATATAACTGGTACATAAAACTAGTAACTACAACGAAAACATACATGTACTATTTGTATGTACTAGTATCTACTAGTACATACAAATAGTACAATCAACTAGTATATAAAACTAGTAACTACAACTAGTAAATATAACTAGTAGATTCAAAATTAAAACAACTAGTAAATACAACTAGTACATATAACTATAACATGGAATTATTAAACCCAGATTGTTACTAGTACATACAACTAGAACATACAACTAGTACGTACAACTAGTAACTACAACTAGTAACTACAACTAGTAAATATAACTAGTACATACACAAATTTCACACAACTACTACATATAAGTAGTACATATAACTCCATACAACTAGATCAAACAACTAGTACATACAATTAGAACATACAACTAGTACAAACAGCTAGTACATACAACTAGTACATATAACTAGTACATACGACTACTAAATACAGATTGATACTAGAACATAAAACTAGTACATAGAGTTAGAAAATACATATTGTTTCGGGTACTTAAACCAAGTACATACAACTAGTACATAAAACTAGTACATATATTTAGTTACTAGTACATACAACTAGTACATACAGCTAGAACATACAACTAGTACATATAACTAGTATATACAACTAGTACATACAACTATTACATACAACTAGTACATAGAACTAGTACATAGAAGTAGTACATATATTTAGTTACTAGTGCATACAACCAGTACATAGAACTAGTACATACAACTAGTAACTACACTACTTACTAGTACATACAACTAGTACATACAACTAGTACATATAACTAGAACATGCAACTACTAAATACAGATTGATACTAGAACATACAATTAGTACAAAGAGCTAGTAAATACATATTATTACTAGTACACACACCTAGTTCATACAACCGGTACATACAACTATTACATATAACTAGGACATGCAACTACTTACTTGTACATACAACTGGTACAAACAATTGGTACATCCAACTTTTACATATAACTAGTTCACCCAACAATTAGACACAACTAGTACATCCAACTCGTGTATATAATAACATACAACTTTTACACACAACTAATAAATACAGTTTGTTACATACATTTACTACATACAATTACTACATACAACTAGCACATGTAACTAGTACATGCTATTAGTGAATACAACAAGTACATGCAGCTAGTACTTACAACTAGTACATAGAACTAGTACATAGAAGTAGTACATATATTTAGTTACTAGTGCATACAACCAGTACATAGAACTAGTACATACAACTAGTAACTACACTACTTACTAGTACATACAACTAGTACATACAACTAGTACATATAACTAGAACATGCAACTACTAAATACAGATTGATACTAGAACATACAATTAGTACAAAGAGCTAGTAAATACATATTATTACTAGTACACACACCTAGTTCATACAACCGGTACATACAACTATTACATATAACTAGGACATGCAACTACTTACTTGTACATACAACTGGTACAAACAATTGGTACATCCAACTTTTACATATAACTAGTTCACCCAACAATTAGACACAACTAGTACATCCAACTCGTGTATATAATAACATACAACTTTTACACACAACTAATAAATACAGTTTGTTACATACATTTACTACATACAATTACTACATACAACTAGCACATGTAACTAGTACATGCTATTAGTGAATACAACTAGTACATGCAGCTAGTACTTACAACTAGTACATATAACTAGTACATACAACTACTAACTAGAACCTATAAACAACTAGTATATAAAAAAACTAGTACATTCACCAAGGACTTATAACTATTACATATACCTAGTACATACAACAAGTACATACAACTAGTACATAGAACTAGTACATAGAACTAGTACTTTTATCTAGTTCCTAGTACATACAACTACTTCATACAACTAGTAACTACAAATAGTAAATACAACTAGTACATACAGCTAGTACATAAAACTATCACATAGAACTAGTACAAACAACTAATACATACAACCATTTACCAGTACATACAACTAGTATATAGAACTAGTACATATAACTACATACAACTAGTACATACATCTAGTACATATAACTACATACAACTAGTTCATGGGACTAGTACACACAACTAGTTAATACTGATAGTTACTAGAACATACACCTAGAAAATACAACAAGTACAAAAACTAGTACAAATAACTAGTAAATGCAACTACTAATTACAGATTGATATTAGAACATACAACTAGTACAAAGAGGTAGTAAATACCGAATGTTACTAGTACTTATATCTAGTACATACAGCTAGAACATACAACCAGTACATATAACTAGTACATGCAACTATTTAATAGTACATACAACTAGTACATATAACGTTTACATATAACTAGTTCATACAACAATTAGACAAAATTAGTACATACAACTAGTATATATAACTACATACAGCTAGCACATACAACTAGTACAAACAACTAGTAAACACAGATTGTTACTAGACTATACACCTAATACATACAACTAATACATGCAACTACTTCGTAAATACAGATTGTTACTAGTATATACATTTAGTACATGCAACTAATACACACAGCTAGTACATACAACTAGTACATATAACTAGTACATACAACTACTAACTAGAACATACATACATCTAGTACATTCAACCAGTACATACAACAAGTACAAATAACTAGTACATAACACTAGTACATAGAACTAGTACAAAGAACTAGTACATATATCTAGTTACTAGTAAATACCACTACTACATACAGCTAGTACGCACAACTAGTACATATAACTAGTACATACAACTACTAACTAGAATATATATACATCTAGTACATTCAACTAGAACAAACAAGTACATATAACTAGTACATACAACTAGTACATACAATTATTACATACAACTAGTATATAGAACTATAGTACAAAGAAGTAGTACATATATCTAGTTACTAGTGCATTCAACCAGTACATACAACTAGTACATACAACTAGTAACTACAATTAGTAAATATAACTAGTACATACAAAAATTACACACAACTATTACAAACCAGTCGTACATATAACCACATACAACTAGTTCAAACAACTACTGCTTACGACTAGTACATACAACTAGTACATACAACTACTCACTAGTACATACAACTAGTACATACAACTACTCACTAGTACATACAACTAGTACATACAACTACTTACTAGAATATACAACTATTACATATAATTAGTACACACAACCTAGTACTAGTTATATGTATTATATAACTAGTACATACAACAATTACACACAACTAATACATATAACTAGTACACACAACAATTACACACAACTAGTACATATTACTACATGCAATTAGTTCATAAGACTAGTACATACAACTAGTTAATACTGATTGTTACTAGAACATACACCTAGTAAATTCAACAAGTACAAAAAACTAATACAAATAACTAGTACATGCAACTACTTACTAGTACATTCAACTAGTACATACAATTATTACATACAACTAGTATATAGAACTATAGTACATAGAAGTAGTACATATATCTAGTTACTAGTGCAAACAACCAGTACATACAACTAGTACATACAACTAGTAACTACAACTAGTAAATAACTAGTACATACAAACAGTACACACAACTATTACAAACCAGTCGTACATATAACCAAATACAACTAGTTCAAACAATTACTGCTTACGACTAGTACATATAACTAGTACATACAACTAGTACATACAACTACTCACTAGTACATACAACTAGTACATACAACTAGTACACACAGCCAATACATATAACTAGTACATACAACAATTACACACACTAATACATATAACTAGTACATATTACTACATACAATTAGTTCATAGGACTAGTACATACAACTAGTTAATACTGATTGTTACTAGAACATACACCTAGTAAATTCAACAAGTACAAAAAACTAATACAAATAACTAGTACGTGCAACTACTTACTAGTACATTCAACTAGTACATACAATTATTACATACAACTAGTATAGATAACTAGTTCATACAACAATTACACACTACTAGTACATACAACTAGTACAAGCAATTACATTCGACTAGTACATACAATTAGTAAATACAGATTGTTACTATTACATACATCTTGTACATACAACTAGTTCAAACAACTAGAACAAATAACTAGTACATGCAACTGCTGAATACAGATTGATACTAGAATATACAACTAGTACAAGGAGGTAGTAAATAAATATTGTTACGAGTACTTACACCTAGAACATACAGCTAGTACATACAACTAGTACATATAACTAGTACATGCAACTAATTAATAGTACATACAACTAGTACATACAATTAGTAAATACAACTAGGACATATAACTAGTGCATACACAAATTTCACACAACTAATACAAACATGTAGTAAATATAACTACAGACAACCAGTTCTAATAACTAGTACATAAAACTACTACATGCAACTAGTACATAAATCTTGTTATGAGAATATACAACTAGTAGATACAACTATTACATACATTTAGTAACTACAATTAGTAAATATAACTAGTATATACATACAAACATTATACACAACTTTTACATACGAGTAGTCCATATAACTGCATACAACTAGTTCAAACAACTACTACTTACAACTAGTATATAAAACTAGTACATAAAATTAGTACATAGAACTAGTACATAAAACTAGCACATGCAACAACTTACTAGGACATACTATTAGTAAATACAATTAGTACTTACACACTAGTAAATATACCTTGTTCATACAACAATGACACACAACTGGTACATACAACTCGTACATATAACTACATACACTAGTCCATACAATTAGTAAATACAGATTGTTACTAGTACATTCACCTAGTGCATACAACTCGTACATATAACTACATGCAACTAGTCTATACAATTAGTAAATACACATTGTTACAAGTACATACACCTAGTACATACAACTAGTACATAGAACTAGTACTTTCAACTAGTACCTGCAACTACTTAAGAGTATTTACAACTAGTGCATACAATTAGGACATACAATTGCACATATAACTAGTACATAGAAGAATTACGCACAACTAGTACTTACAACTAGTACATTCAACTAGTCCATACAACAAGTACATACAACTAGTACATACAAGTAGTACATACAACTAGTAACCACAACCAGTAAATAAAATAGTTCATACAACAATTACACACAATTAGTATACACAATTAGTACATACAACCAGTATATACAACAAGTATCTAGTACATAAAACTAGTACATTCAACTGGTACATACATCTTTTTACGAGTGCATACAACTAGTAGATACAACTAGTAAATACAATTAGTAACTACAACTAGTAAATATAACTAGTACATACAAACATTACACAAAACTTGTACATATGAGTAGTACATATAACTACATAAACTAGTTCAAACAGCTACTACTTACGACTAGTAGATACAGCTAGTACATACAGGTAGTACATAAAATTAGTACATAGAACTAGTACATATAGTGAGTACATATAACAATTACACACAACTGGTTCATACAACTAGTACATATAACTGCACACAACTAATACATACAACTACTCAATACAGATTGTTACTAGTACATGCAACTAGTGCATACAACTAGTACACATAACTAGTACATGCAACTACTAAATACACATTGTTACTAGTACTTAAACCTAGTACATACAACTAGTACATGCAACTAGTAGATATAACTAGTACATGCAATTACTGACTAGCACATAGAACCTGTAAATACAATTAGTACAAAGAACTAGTACTTATAACTAGTACATGCAGCAATTACACACAACTAGTACATACTGCTGTGGCAGTTGTAGCTCAGTGGGAGAGCAATTGGTGGTCATAACCAGCTGCCCTGGGTTCGATTCCCAGCTATTGCTTCTTTCGTGTTTTTCCTTCTTTATGATGTTTGATTGATTATTACATGTGGTTTGATTATCACATCGATTTTTCATAGATTTACCCAGCTCTCCTGTGGTTGATGGTGGCCAGCGACCCATGGGTTAGATGGTCCCTCACACTGGAAATGGGCTGGGCTTTGATTATCAGCTTCTACGGATGAAGAGAATCACCACTGATTAAGAATGTACACCAATTATTACTTGTAGTTAGCTTAAGAGGGAGAGCATGGGGGGCATTGCTGTGGCAGTTGTAGCTCAGTGGCAGAGCAACTGGTGGTCATAACCAGCTGTCCTTGGTTCGATTCCCAGCAATTGTTTCTTTTGTGTTTTTCCCTCCTTATGATGTTTGATTTATAATTACTTGTGGTTTGATTATCACATCAATTATTCATACAACTAGTACATATAACTACATACAACTAGAACATTAGTTAAATGTACTACATTTAACTAATACATACAACTGGTATATACATACAACTAGTACATACAACTAGTACTTTAAATTAATAGATACAACTAGATCATACAACTATTAATAGTACATATATATATAACTAGTACATGTGACTAGTACATTCAACTAGTACACACAACTAGGTCATAAAACTAGTATGTAAATAGTAAAAAGAACCAGTGCATACATCTTGAACATACAACTGGATCATATCTACCTTATAAAACTAGTACATACAACTAGTACATACAATTAGAACATACAAACAGCACATATGGCTAGTACTTACAAGTAGTACATATACCTAGTACATACACATATAACAAGTACATAAATATAGTATATACAACTAGTACAAATAAGTATACATAGAACAATTGCACACAACTAGTACATGCAAGTAGTACATACAAGTAGTCCATACAACTAGTATATACAACTAGTAACTACAACTGGTAAATACAACTAGTACATACAACTAGGACATACAAGTATTAAATGCAGAGTGTTACTAGTACATACAACTAGTTTGTACAACTAGTACATACAACTACTACATATAACTAGTACATTCAACTAGTTACTAGTACATACAACTAGTACATTCAACTAGTTACTAGTACATACAACTAGTACATGCAACTAGAAGATATAACTAGTACATAGGACTAATATATAGAACTAGTATATACAACTAGTATATCTAACTAGTATATACAACTAGTACATACAACTAGTCCCTACAACTAGTAACTACAATTAGTAAATATAACTAGAATATATATTTAGTACATATAACTACATAAAACTAGTTCATACAACTAGTATACACAAGTAGTAAATACAGTTTGTTACTAGTACATTCAACTAGTACATAAAGCTATTATATACAAATAGTACATATAACTACTGCATATAACTAGTTACTACTACATCCAACTAGTACATACAACTAGAATATACAAATAGTGCATTCAATTAGTACGTACAACTATTACTATAACTAGTACATACAACTAGTACATTAACATGTACATACAACTAGTACTTACAAGTAGTATATACAACTAGTTACTAGTAAATTCAACTTTTACATACAAGTATAATAAACAATTAGTACATACAACTAGTACATACAGCTAGTACATACAATGAGTACATATAACTAGTACATACAACTAGTTACTACTACACACAAATACAACTACTCCATACAACTAGTACTAACAACTAGTACAATAAGTATTACATACAACTAGTTCATATAGCCAGTACATATAACTTGTATATACAACTAGTACATACAACTAATACATACAACTAGGGCATACAAATAGTACACACAGATGGCTAATAGTACATACAAATAGTACATACAACTAGTACATGCAACTAATACATCTAACTAGTACATACAACTAGTACATTCAAGTATTAAATACTTATTGTTACTAATACATACAACTACTTCATACACCTAGTAAATACCACTAGTACATATAACTAGTCCATTCAACTAGTTACTAGTACATACAACTATTACAACTAGTACATAGAAATATTGCATAGAAATGGTATATACAACTAGTGCATACAACTAGTAAATACCACTAGTATATATAACTAGTCCATTCAACTAGTTAGTAGTACATGCAACTACTATCTACAACTAGGACATGCAACTAACTAGTACATACAACTAGTACATAAAACTAGTATATCTAACTAGTACATACAACTAGTTACTATTATAAACAACTAGTAGATACAACTAGTATATCTAACTAGTACATACAACTAGGTACTCGTACATACAACTAGTACATACAACACCTAGCTCTTACAACTAGTACATATAACTAGTACATACAATTAAAACATACAACTAGTTCATACAACTAGTAACTACAACTAGTAAATATAAGTAGTACATAGAACTGGTACATATAACTAGTATATATAACTTGCTCTTACAACTTGTACATACAATTAGTACACACAAGTATTAAATACAGATTGTTACTAGTAGTACATACAGCTAGTATATCTAACTATTATATACAACTAGTTACTAGTTCATACAACTAGTACATACGACTAGTTCCTACAACTAGTACACACAACGAGTACGTACAACTAACAACATACAACTGGTTACTAGTATATACATACAACTACTAAATGCAACTAGTGCATACAACTAGTTCTATAAGTAGTATTTAGAACTAGTACATAGAACCAGTACAAGTACCTTGCAAAGACAACTTGTACATACAAATAGTACATACAATTAGTAAATACAGATTGTTACTAGTAGTACATACAACTAGAGAATACAGCTAGTACATAGAACTAGTACACATACAACTAGGACATAAAATTAGTACATAAAACTAGTACATATACTTAGTACATACAACAATTACACACAACTACTACATACAACTAGTATATTCAACTAGTAAATTCAGATTGTTACTAATACGTACAATTAATACATACAACTAGTACATACAGCTAGTACATACAATTAGTGCATATAACTAGCACATACAACTACTAACTAGAACATATATACAACTAGTACATACAACTAGTACATAAACCTAGTACACAGATCTAGAATGGAATCTTCTAAATGCGCCGAACTTATCTTTGTAAAGGTTTATCTTGCGACTTTGGGAGTGTCTAGAAACAAAGTTTAGTGGACTCTTCTTTCTCCCAATGAATCTTTACAAAGATACATAGATCTAGTACATATAACTACTACATATATCTATACATTAGTACATAAATCTAGTACAAACAACTTGTACATACGACCAGTAACTACAACTAGTATATGTAACTAGTACATACAGAAATTCACACCACTAGTATATACAAGTAGTACATACAATCAGTAACTATACTTAGTAAATGTAACTAGTACATAGCAGTGGTACACATACCTACATAAAACTAGATCAAACAAATACTACTTACGACTAGTACATACAACTAGTACATATGACTAGTACATACAACAATTATATATTCACAATTAGCACATAAATTTAGTACATTCAACTAGTACATATAATTAGTATATACAACTAGTACATATAACTAGTACATGTCCACCACTAAATACAGATTGATACTAGAATATACAATTAGTACGTACAATAATACAAAGAGTTAGTAAATACAGATTCTAACTAGTACTTTCATCTAGTGCATACAATTAGTACATACACCTAGTACATACAACTAGTACATAAAACAAGTACACAGAACTAGTACATAGAACTAGTTCATTTATCTAGTTACTAGCACTTACAACTAGTACATACAACTAGTACATACAACTAATACATACAACTAGTAACTACAACTAGTATATATAACTTGTACATACACAAATTTCGCACAACTAGTACACACATCTAGTACAAATAACTAGTACATACAACTATAACATACAACTATAACATACAACTATTGCATAGAACTAGTATATACAGCTAGTACATAAAATTAGTACATATAACTAGTACATACAACTACTTACTAGTACATACAATTAGTACTTGGCGAGACCTAACACTAAACGTTTGTATGGCTTCCTAGTTTCCCACTCCTTAATTTAACCTATCTCCCAGCCTACAAGAATCTCTGAATCTTCCAATTCTTTCATTGACCACTTCCTTACCACGCCCGATGTCCCAATCTCCAAATCAATGGTACTTGACTGTGTTATCTCCAATCATCTTCCTATCCTTCTAGATCTTGCCCTTCCTGTAACTAAACCTGCTCGATGTTCAATCATTTAAGCATTTCTCTGAAGCTGATTTTGTTGATGATCTCTGGTCTAGTATATGGAACTAGTTTATACAACTAGAACATACAACTAGTAAATACAACTAGTACATACAACTAATAACTACTACTAGTAAATATAATAAGTACATGCAACCATTTCACACGTCTAATACATAAAGTAGTACATATATCTGCATACAACTAGTACATACAAATAGTACAACAGATTAGTACATACAGATAGTTACTAGTACATACAACTAGTATATCTAACTAGTACATACAACTAGATACTAGCCCATACTACTAGTTACTAGCACATACAACTAGTCCCATACAACTAGTACATACAACTAGTCACTTCAACTACTAAATATAACTGGTATATATATTTAGTACATATAACTACATACATCTAGTACATACAGTTGGTATATACAAGTAGTAAATACAGATTGTTACTAGTACATTCAAATAGTACATTAAACTACTATATACAAATAGTAAATATAACTATGGCATACAACTAGTTAATAGCACATACAACTAGTACACACAACTAGTATATACAAATAGTACATTCAATTAATACAAACAACTATTACTATAACTAGTACAACGAACTAATACATACAACTATTTCATACAACTGGTTACTACTACAGTCATCCGCTATGCACATCTAGTACATACAATGACTTACTAGTACATACAACTAGTACATACAAGTAGTACATACAACTAGTACATACAACTAGTACATACGACTAGTTCATGCGACTAGTCCATACAACTGGTATATAGAACTAATACATAGAACTTGTACATATAACCCGTACATAAAACTAGTAAATACAACTAGTCCATGTAACCAGTAAATACAACTAGTACATACAAGTAGTACATACAACTAGTACATATAACTAGCTCATACAACTAGTTACTAGTACATACAACTGGTACATACAACTAGTATATACAACTAGTACATAGATCTATCACCTAGAACTAGTATATAAAACTAGTACATACAACTAGTACATACAACAAGTATTTACAACTAGTACATAGATCTATCACCTAGAACTAGTATATACAACTAGTACATAGATCTATCACTAAAAATAGTATATACAACTAGTACATGCAACTAGTAAATACAGATTGTTTCTAGTACATACAACTAGTAAATACAACTAGTAAATACCACTAGTACATATAACTAGTACATACAACTAGTACATACAACTAGTACATATAACTAGTACAAATACTAGTTATTAGTACATACAACTAGGACTTCAACTGGTACATACAACTAGTAAATATAAGTAGTACATACAACAATTACGCACAACTAGAACATACAAGTAGAACGTATACCTATATACCACTAGTACATACTTCTAGTGCCTACAATTAGTACATACAGATAGTTACTAATACATAGAACTAGTACATAGAACTAGTACATAGAACTAGTAGGTACAACTAGTACATAATAACTAGTTCATACAACTAGTATATATAACTATATACAACTAGCCTGCTATTACATACAACTAAGACATACATATAGTTTCTTGTACATACAACTAGTACTAACACTAAGGCATAGAGCTAGTACATATACCCAGTACATATGACCAGTACATATAACTAGTACATATAACTAATACATCCAACTGGTGTATGCAACCAGTACTTATAAATATAACTAGTACTTATATATAGTACATAAAACTAGAACATACTACTAGTACATAGAACTAGTTTATACATGCAACTAATATATATAACAAGTACATAAAACTATTACATACGATCAGAACATACAACTAGCACAAAAGTAGTACCTAAAGTTACTTCAAATAATTACAACATGCAACCACTACTTACAATTGAGTAAATACAACTAGAACCTCCAACTAGTAAATACAACAAATGCTAGTACATACAACTAGAACAAGCAACTATTAGTGTGTACTTATAACTAGTACATACAACCACATTGTACATTTAAATAGTACATTCAATGAGTACAAACAACTAGTACATACAACTAGTACATACGACTAGTACATACAACTAGTAAATACAACTAGAACTACAACTAGTCCATAGACCTAGTACATATAACGAGTACATATAACTAGTACATACAATTATTATATTTAACCAATACATATACATATAATTAGTTCATATAAATAGTACATAAACTAGAACAACTACCAGTACATACAACTAGTACATACAACTAGTCCTACAACTAGGACATAAAACTAGTACATACAACTAGGACATACAGATAGTTACTAATAAAAGCAACTAGTACATATAATTGTTACAACTAGTAACTACAACTAGTACAAATAACTAGAACACACAACTATTACACACAATTAGTACATACAATTAGTACATATAATTAGTACCTAAAAGTTAGTATATACAACTAGTAACTACAACTGGTAAAAACAACTAGTACATACAACTAGGACATACAAGTATTAAATGCAGAGTGTTACTAGTACATACAACTAGTTTGTACAACTAGTAACTACACCTGGTTAATACAACTAGTACATACAACTAGGACATACAAGTATTAAATGCAGAGTGTTACTAGTACATACAACTAGTTTGTACAACTAGTACATACAACTACTACATATAACTAGTACATTCAACTAGTTACTAGTACATACAACTAGCACATGCAACTAGAAGATATAACTAGTACATAGGACTAATATATAGAACTAGTATATACAAGTAGTATATCTAACTAGTATATACAACTAGTACATACAACTAGTCCCTACAACTAGTAACTACAATTAGTAAATATAACTAGAATATATATTTAGTACATATAACTACATAAAACTAGTTCATACAACTAGTATATACAAGTAGTAAATACAGTTTGTTACTAGTACATTCAACTAGTACATAAAGCTATTATATACAAATAGTACATATAACTACTGCATATAACTAGTTACTACTACATCCAACTAGTACATACAACTAGAATATACAAATAGTGCATTCAATTAGTACGTACAACTATTACTATAACTAGTACATACAACTAGTACATATAACATGTACATACAACTAGTATTTACAAGTAGTATATACTACTAATATTTACTAGTTACTAGTAAATTCAACTTTTACATACAAGTATAATAAACAATTAGTACATACAACTAGTACATACAGCTAGTACATACAATGAGTACATATAACTAGTCCATACAACTAGTTACTACTACACACAAATACAACTACTCCATACAACTAGTACTAACAACTAGTACAATAAGTATTACATACAACTAGTTACTACTACACACAAATACAACTACTCCATACAACTAGTACTAACAACTAGTACAATAAGTATTACATACAACTAGTTCATATAGCCAGTACATATAACTTGTATATACAACTAGTACATACAACTAATACATACAACTAGGGCATACAAATAGTACACACAGATGGCTAATAGTACATACAAAGAGTACATACAACTAGTACATGCAACTAATACATCTAACTAGTACATACAACTAGTACATTCAAGTATTAAATACTTATTGTTACTAATACATACAACTACTTCATACACCTAGTAAATACCACTAGTACATATAACTAGTCCATTCAACTAGTTACTAGTACATACAACTATTACAACTAGTATATACAGCTACTACATACAAATAGTAAATATTACTAGTACATACATCTAGTATATAAAACTAGTACATAAAAGTAATACATAGAACTAGTACATTCAACTAGTACATACAATTAGTTACAAGTACGTATAACTAGTACATACAACTAGTACATACAACTAGTACATAGAATTAGTACATACAGCTAGTACATACAACTAGTACATATTAGTAGTAGATACAATAATTATATACACACAACTAGTACCTACAACTAGAACATACAACTTCTGACTAGTACATACCACTAGTATATATAATTAGTACATACAACTAGTACATATACCCAGTACCTACATCAATTACACACAACTAGTACATACAACTAGTACATAAAACTGCATGAAACTAGTACTTACAATTAGTAAATACAGATTGTTACTAGTACATACACCTAGTACATACAGCAAGTACATACAATTAGTACATATACCTAGTATATGCAACTATTAAATACAGATTGTTACTAGTACATACAATTAGTACACACAACTAGTACACACAGCTAGTACATACAACTAGAACATATATCGAGCACATACAACTACTAACTAGATCATAGATACATCTAGCGCATGTGTAGCATGTCTACAAATTTCCGATTTTTGTAAATTGCCATATTAGCGCTTTCAGAGGTGTCACATCCCAGGCGGATGTGTCTCTAGCATGTGACCTACGCGTGAAGCGGAGCACCAGCCACTGAAACGTCAGGAGTCATCACTAGTCATTACCATGTTAAATTATCAATTGTGAAAACTTATGAGCAATTTATATAGTATAGTGGAGGAAGGCCAGCTCCAAAGGAAGGCCAATAAAGGCCTACGTGACCGAAACGTTCTATTTTCTTTTGATTATACTTCTCATACATTTTCGCCATTGATAATTACATATATATTAGTAGACATGCAATATGCCTACGGTTTCCACTTACCTCTTACAACAACAAAAACTCCGATCAAAGAAACTGTATCGCTACCGAGAAGCCTTACTTGATATATCAACTTCGGAAGTCTAATGTTTGTACCAAATATTTGGGTGCATATGCAATGTCATAAGACGTCATTGTATGATGGCTAAGCTATACTACTAATTTTGGCTGACAATCACATGACAATACCATTACTCGAAGGAGAAGAGAAAAATGGAAAACGAACCGATTATTAGACAGTGGAGAATTGTATATCTAACCATTTTTTGACATCAATCTCTTCAGTAAGTAACAGCCTAAAAGTTGTATGTATACTCCTGGAATATTCCCTTGATTAACTGAGATATTAAGTACTAGAGGTGCCTGATAAAGGTACGAAAATACTTTTAAAATTATAATTCAAAAACTAAAGGGAATTTAAAAGGTGTATACATACCATCGTTAGATATCATTATCCTTCATAGATTGGTGTCATTTATTATATATTCGTATTTTCCACTGTCTAATAAAACATTTTCCGGGATTTGGCACCTATCACTTACGGCTGCATATGTTCTCCTTTAAGCCTGCAATCGTGATGCTCTTGTAGCCAAAATATTAAGAAAGAATTCAATTCTATATAATTTGTTAAGTGATATGATGTTTCTAAAGTAAAATAGAATAATTTTAAAAAGAGTGTTAGTTAGTGACTTTTATCAAAAATTTCCGGAAGTGTGGACATGTTCCACTAGCGAGTACATTCAGCTAGTTCATACAACAAGTATATATAACTAGTACATAAAACTAGTAACTACAACTAAAACATACATCTAGATACTAGTACATACAAATAGTACAAACAACTAGTACATAAAACTAGTAACTACAACTAGTAAATAAAACTAGTAGATACAAAATTACACACAACTAGTAAATACAACTAGTACATATAACTATAACATGGAATTATTAAACCCAGATTGTTACTAGTACATACAACTAGAACATACAACTAGTACGTACAACTAGTAACTACAACTAGTAACTACAACTAGTAAATATAACTAGTACATACACAAATTTCACACAACTACTACATGTAAGTAGTACATATAACTCCATACAACTAGATCAAACAACTAGTACATACAATTAGAACATACAACTAGTACAAACAGCTAGTGCATACAACTAGTACATATAACTAGTACATACGACTACTAAATACAGATTGATACTAGAACATATAACTAGTACATAGAGTTAGTAAATACATATTGTTTCGGGTACTTAAACCTAGTACATACAACTAGTACATAAAACTAGTACATATATTTAGTTACTAGTACATACAACTAGTTCATACAGCTAGAACATACAACTAGTACATATAACTAGTACATACAACTAGTACATACAACGATTACATACAACTAGTACATAGAACTAGTACATAGAAGTATATAGTACATATATTTAGTTACTAGTGCATACAACCAGTACATAGAACTAGTACATACAACTAGTAACTACACTACTTACTAGTACATACAACTAGTACATACAACTACTTACTAGAACCTACAACTATTACATATAATTAGTACACACAACTATTACATATAACTAGTACATACAACAATTACACACAACTAGTACATACAACTAGTACATATAACTAGAACATGTAACTACTAAATACAGATTCATACTAGAACATACAATTAGTACAAAGAGCAAGTAAATACATATTGTTACTAGTACACACACCTAGTTCATACAACCGGTACATACAACTATTACATATAACTAGGACATGCAACTACTTACTTGTACATACAACTAGTACAAACAATTGGTACATCCAACTTTTACATATAACTAGTTCACCCAACAATTAGACACAACTAGTACATCCAACTCGTGTATATAATAACATACAACTTTTACACTCAACTAATAAATACAGTTTGTTACATACATTTACTACATACAATTACTACATACAACTAGCACATGTAACTAGTACATGCTATTAGTGAATACAACAAGTACATGCAGCTAGTACTTACAACTAGTACATATAACTAGTACATACAACTACTAACTAGAACCTATAAACAACTAGTATATAAATACAACTAGTACATTCAACAAGGACATATAACTATTACATAAACCTAGTACTTACAACTAGTACATACAACTAGTCCATAGAACTAGTACATTTATCTAGTTCCTAGTACATACAACTACTACATACAACTAGTAACTACAAATAGTAAATACAACTAGTACATACATCTAGTACATATAACTACATACAACTAGTTCATGGGACTAGTACACACAACTAGTTAATACCGATAGTTACTAGAACATACACCTAGTAAATACAACAAATACAAAAAACTAGTACAAATAACTAGTAAATGCAACTACTAATTACAGATTGATATTAGAACATACAACTAGTACAAAGAGGTAGTAAATACCGAATGTTACTAGTACTTACACCTAGTACATACAGCTAGAACATACAACCAGTACATATAACTAGTACATGCAACTATTTAATAGTACATACAACTAGTACATACATCGTTTACATATAACTAGTTCATACAACAATTAGACAAAATTAGTACATACAACTAGTATATATAACTACATACAGCTAGCACATACAACTAGTACAAACAACTAGTAAACACAGATTGTTACTAGACTATACACCTAATACATACAACTAATACATGCAACTACTTCGTAAATACAGATTGTTACTAGTACATACATTTAGTACATGCAACTAATACACACAGCTAGTACATACAACTAGTACATATAACTAGTACATACAACTACTAACTAGAACATACATACATCTAGTACATTCAACCAGTACATACAACAAGTACAAATAACTAGTACATAAAACTAGTATAGAACTAGTACATAGAACTAGTACATATATCTAGTTACTAGTAAATACCACTACTACATACAGCTAGTACGCACAACTAGTACATATAACTAGTTCATACAACTACTAACTAGAACATATATACATCTAGTACATTCAACTAGAACAAACAAGTACATATACCTAGTACATACAACTAGTACATACAATTATTACATACAACTAGTATATAGAACTATAGTACAAAGAAGTAGTACATATATCTAGTTACTAGTGCATACAACCAGTACATACAACTAGTACATACAACTAGTAACTACAACTAGTAAATATTACTAGTGCATACAAAAATTACACACAACTATTACAAACCAGTCGTACATATAACCACATACAACTAGTTCAAACAACTACTGCTTACGACTAGTACATACAACTAGTACATACAACTAGTACATACAACTACTCACTAGTACATACAACTACTCACTAGTACATACAACTAGTACATACAACTACTTACTAGAATATACAACTATTACATATAATTAGTACACACAACCAATACATATAACTAGTACATACAACAATTACACACAACTAATACATATAACTAGTATATACAACAATTACACACAACTAGTACATATTACTACATGCAATTAGTTCATAGGACTTGTACATACAACTAGTTAATACTGATTGTTACTAGAACATACACCTAGTAAATTCAACAAGTACAAAAACCTAATACAAATAACTAGTACATGCAACTACTTACTAGTACATTTAACTAGTACATACAATTATTACATACAACTAGTACATAGAACTATAGTACATAGAAGTAGTACATATATCTAGTTACTAGTGCATACAACCAGTACATACAACCAGTACATACAACTAGCACATACAACTAGTAACAACAACTAGTAAATATAACTAGTGCATACAACTAGTATATACAATTATTACATACAACTAGTATATAGAACTATAGTACATAGAAGTAGTACATATATCTAGTTACTAGTGCATACAACCAGTACATACAACTAGTACATACAACTAGTAACTACAACTAGTAAATATAACTAGTGCATACAAAAATTACACACAACTATTACAAACCAGTCGTACATATAACCAAATACAACTAGTTCAAACAACTACTGCTTACGCCTTGTACATATAACTAGTACATACAACTAGTACATACAACTACTGACTAGTACATACAACTAGTACATACAACTACTCACTAGTACATACAACTAGTACATACAACTACCTACTAGAATATACAACTATTACATATAATTAGTACACACAACCAATACATATAACTAGTACATACAACAATTACACACACTAATACATATAACTAGTACATATTACTACATACAATTAGTTCATAGGACTAGTACATACAACTAGTTAATACTGATTCTTACTAGAACATAGACCTAGTAAATACAACAAGTACAAAAAACTAATACAAATAACTAGTACATGCAACTACTAATTACAGATTGATATTAGAACATACAACTAGTACAAAGAGGTAGTAAAGACCGAATGTTACTAGTACTTACACCTATTACATACAGCTAGAACATTCAACCAGTACATATAACTAATACATGCAACTATTTAATAGTACACACAACTAGTACATTCAAATAGTACATACATCGTTTACATATAACTAGTTCATACAACAATTAGACAAAATTAGTACATACAACTAGTATATATAACTACATACATATAGCACATACAACTAGTACAAACAACTAGTAAACACAGATTGTTACTAGACTATACACCTAGTACATACAACTAATACATGCAACTACTTCGTAAATACAGATTGTTACTAGTACATACATTTAGTACATGCAACTAATACACACAGCTAGTACATACAACTAGTACATATAACTAGTACATGCAACTACTAACTAGAACATATATACATCTAGTACATTCAACCAGTACATACAACAAGTACAAATAACTAGTACATAAAACTAGTACATAGAACTAGTACAAAGAACTAGTACATATATCTAGTTACTAGTAAATACCACTACTACATACAGCTAGTACGCACAACTAGTACATATAACTAGTACATACAACTACTAACTAGAACATATATACATCTAGTACATTCAACTAGAACAAACAAGTACATATAACTAGTACATACAACTAGTACATACAATTATTACATACAACTAGTATATAGAACTATAGTACATAGAAGTAGTACATATATCTAGTTACCAGTGCATACAACCAGTACATACAACTAGTACATACAACTAGTAACTACAACTAGTAAATATAACTAGTGCATACAAAAATTACACACAACTATTACAAACCAGTCGTACATATAACCAAATACAACTAGTTCAAACAACTACTGCTTACGACTAGTACATATAACTAGTACACACAACTAGTACATACAACTACTGACTAGTACATACAACTAGTACATACAACTACTCACTAGTACATACAACTAGTACATACAACTACTTACTAGAATATACAACTATTACATATTATTAGTACACACAACCAATACATATAACTAGTACATACAACAATTACACACACTAATACATATAACTAGTACATATTGCTACATACAATTAGTTCATAGGACTAGTACATACAACTAGTTAATACTGATTGTTACTAGAACATAGACCTAGTAAATACAACAAGTACAAAAAACTAATACAAATAACTAGTACATGCAACTACTAATTACAGATTTATATTAGAACATACAACTAGTACAAAGAGGTAGTAAAGACCGAATGTTACTAGTACTTACACCTATAACATACAGCTAGAACATACAACCAGTACATATAACTAATACATGCAACTATTTAATAGTACATACAACTAGTACATTCAAATAGTACATACATCGTTTACATATAACTAGTTCATACAACAATTAGACAAAATTAGTACATACAACTAGTATATATAACTACATACAGCTAGCACATACAACTAGTACAAACAACTAGTAAACACAGATTGTTACTAGACTATACACCTAGTACCTACAACTAATACATGCAACTACTTCGTAAATACAGATTGTTACTAGTACATACATTTAGTACATGCAACTAATACACACAGCTAGTACATACAACTAGTACATATAACTAGTACATGCAACTACTAACTAGAACATATATACATCTAGTACATTCAACCAGTACATACAACAAGTTCAAATAACTAGTACATAAAACTAGTACATAGAACTAGTACAAAGAACTAGTACATATATCTAGTTACTAGTAAATACCACTACTACATACAGCTAGTACGCACAACTAGTACATATAACTAGTACATACAACTACTAACTAGAACATATATACATCTAGTACATTCAACTAGAACAAACAAGTACATATAACTAGTACATACAACTAGTACATACAATTATTACATACAACTAGTATATAGAACTATAGTACATAGAAGTAGTCCATATATCTAGTTACTAGTGCATACAACCAGTACATACAACTAGTACATACAACTAGTAACTACAATTAGTAAATATAACTAGTACATACAAAAATTACACACAAATATTACAAACCCAGTCGTACATATAACCACATACAACAAGTTCAAACAACAACTGCTTACGACTAGTACATACAACTAGTACATACAACTACTCACTAGTACATACAACTAGTACATACAACTACTCACTAGTACATACAACTAGTACATACAGCTACTTACTAGAATATACAACTATTACATACACACAACCAATACATATAACTAGTACATACAACAATTACACACAACTAATACATATAACTAGTACATACAACAATTACACACAACTAGTACATTATACTACATGCAATTAGTTCATAGGACTAGTACATACAACTAGTTAAAACTGATTGTTACTAGAACATACACCTAGTAAATTTAACAAGTACAAAAAACTAATACAAATAATTAGTACATGCAAGTACTTACTAGTACATTCAACTAGTACATACAATTATTACATACAACTAGTACATAGAACTACAGTACATAGAAGTAGTACATATATCTAGTTACTAGTGCATACAACCAGTACATACAACTAGTACATACAACTAGTAACTACAACTAGTAAATATAACTAGTACATACAAAAATTACACACAACTATTACAAACCAGTCGTACATATAACCAAATACAACTATATAGTTCAAACAACTACTGCTTACGACTAGTACATATAACTAGTACATACAACTAGTACATACAACTAGTACATACAACTACTCACTAGTACATACAACTAGTACATACAACTACTTACTAGAATATACAACTATTACATATAATTAGTACACACAACCAATACATATAACCAGTTCATACAAAAATTAAACACACTAATACATATAACTAGTACATATTACTACATACAATTAGTTCATAGGACTAGTACATACAACTAGTTAATACTGATTGTTACTAGAACATAGACCTAGTAAATTCAACAAGTACAAAAAACTAATACAAATAACTAGTACATGCAACTACTTACTAGTACATTCAACTAGTACATACAATTATTACATACAACTAGTATAGATAACTAGTTCATACAACAATTACACACTACTAGTCCATACAACTAGTACAAATAATTACATTCGACTAGTACATACAATTAGTAAATACAGATTGTTACTATTACATACATCTTGTACATACAACTAGTTCAAACAACTAGAACAAATAACTAGTACATGCAACTGCTGAATACAGATTGATACTAGAATATACAACTAGTACAAGGAGCTAGGAAATAAATATTGTTACGAGTACTTCCACTTAGAACATACAGCTAGTACATAGAACTAGTACATATAACTAGTACATGCAACTACTTAATAGTACATACAACTACATACAATTAGACTAAACTTTTGTATGGCTTCCTAGTTTCCCACTCCTTAATTTAACCTATCTCCCAGCCTACAAGAATCTCTGAATCTTCCAATTCTTTCATTGACCGCTTCCTTACCACGCCCGATGTCCCAATCTCCAAATCAATGTACTTGACTGTTATCTCCAATCATCTTACTATCCTTCTAGATCTTGCCCTTCCTGTAACTAAACCTGCTCGATGTTCAATCATTTAAGCATTTCTCTGAAGCTGATTTTGTTGATGATCTCTGGTGTAGTATATGGAACTAGTTTATACAACTAGAACATACAACTAGTAAATACAACTAGTACATACAACTAATAACTACTACTAGTAAATATAATAAGTACATGCAACCATTTCACACGTCTAATACATAAAGTAGTACATATATCTGCATACAACTAGTACATACAAATAGTACAACAGATTAGTACATACAGATAGTTACTAGTACATACAACTAGTATATCTAACTAGTACATACAACTAGATACTAGCCCATACTACTAGTTACTAGCACATACAACTAGTCCCATACAACTAGTACATACAACTAGTCACTTCAACTACTAAATATAACTGGTATATATATTTAGTACATATAACTACATACATCTAGTACATACAGTTGGTATATACAAGTAGTAAATACAGATTGTTACTAGTACATTCAAATAGTACATTAAACTACTATATACAAATAGTAAATATAACTATGGCATACAACTAGTTAATAGCACATACAACTAGTACACACAACTAGTATATACAAATAGTACATTCAATTAATACAAACAACTTTTACTATAACTAGTACAACGAACTAATACATACAACTATTTCATACAACTGGTTACTACTACAGTCATCCGCTATGCACATCTAGTACATACAATGACTTACTAGTACATACAACTAGTACATACAAGTAGTACATACAACTAGTACATACAACTAGTACATACGACTAGTTCATGCGACTAGTCCATACAACTGGTATATAGAACTAATACATAGAACTTGTACATATAACCCGTACATAAAACTAGTAAATACAACTAGTCCATGTAACCAGTAAATACAACTAGTACATACAAGTAGTACATACAACTAGTACATATAACTAGCTCATACAACTAGTTACTAGTACATACAACTGGTACATACAACTAGTATATACAACTAGTACATAGATCTATCACCTAGAACTAGTATATAAAACTAGTACATACAACTAGTACATACAACAAGTATTTACAACTAGTACATAGATCTATCACCTAGAACTAGTATATACAACTAGTACATAGATCTATCACCTAGAACTAGTATATACAACTAGTACATACAACTAGTAAATACAGATTGTTTCTAGTACATACAACTAGTAAATACAACTAGTAAATACCACTAGTACATATAACTAGTACATACAACTAGTACATACAACTAGTACATATAACTAGTACAAATACTAGTTATTAGTACATACAACTAGGACTTCAACTGGTACATACAACTAGTAAATATAAATAGTACATACAACAATTACGCACAACTAGAACATACAAGTAGAACGTATACCTATATACCACTAGTACATACTTCTAGTGCCTACAATTAGTACATACAGATAGTTACTAATACATAGAACTAGTACATAGAACTAGTACATAGAACTAGTAGGTACAACTAGTACATAATAACTAGTTCATACAACTAGTATATATAACTATATACAACTAGCCTGCTATTACATACAACTAAGACATACATATAGTTTCTTGTACATACAACTAGTACTAACACTAAGGCATAGAGCTAGTACATATACCCAGTACATATGACCAGTACATATAACTAGTACATATAACTAATACATCCAACTGGTGTATGCAACCAGTACTTATAAATATAACTAGTACTTATATATAGTACATAAAACTAGAACATACTACTAGTACAAAGAACTAGTTTAAACATGCAACTAATATATATAACAAGTACATAAAACTATTACATACGATCAGAACATACAACTAGCACAAAAGTAGTACCTAAAATTACTACAAATAATTACAACATGCAACCACTACTTACAATTGAGTAAATACAACTAGAACCTCCAACTAGTAAATACAACAAATGCTAGTACATACAACTAGAACAAGCAACTATTAGTGTGTACTTATAACTAGTACATACAACCACATTGTACATTTAAATAGTACATTCAATGAGTACAAACAACTAGTACATACAACCTAGTACATAAGACTAGTACATACAACTAGTACATACAACTAGGACATACAGATAGTTACTAATAAAAGCAACTAGTACATATAATTGTTACAACTAGTAACTACAACTAGTACAAATAACTAGAACACACAACTATTACACACAATTAGTACATACAATTAGTACATATAATTAGTACCTAAAAGTTAGTATATACAACTAGTACAAATAAGTATACATAGAACAATTGCACACAACTAGTACATACAAGTAGTACATACAAGTAGTCCATACAACTAGTATAAACAACTAGTAACTACAACTGGTAAAAACAACTAGTACATACAACTAGGACATACAAGTATTAAATGCAGAGTGTTACTAGTACATACAACTAGTTTGTACAAATAGTAACTACAACTGGTAAATACAACTAGTACATACAACTAGGACATACAAGTATTAAATGCAGAGTGTTACTAGTACATACAACTAGTTTGTACAACTAGAACATAAAATTACTACATATAACTAGTACATTCAACTAGTTACTAGTACATACAACTAGTACATGCAACTAGAAGATATAACTAGTACATAGGACTAATATATAGAACTAGTATATACAACTAGTATATCTAACTAGTATATACAACTAGTACATACAACTAGTCCCTACAACTAGTAACTACAATTAGTAAATATAACTAGAATATATATTTAGTACATATAACTACATAAAACTAGTTCATACAACTAGTATATACAAGTAGTAAATACAGTTTGTTACTAGTACATTCAACTAGTACATAAAGCTATTATATACAAATAGTACATATAACTACTGCATATAACTAGTTACTACTACATCCAACTAGTACATACAACTAGAATATACAAATAGTGCATTCAATTAGTACGTACAACTATTACTATAACTAGTACATACAACTAGTACATATAACATGTACATACAACTAGTATTTACAAGTAGTATATACTACTAATATTTACTAGTTACTAGTAAATTCAACTTTTACATACAAGTATAATAAACAATTAGTACATACAACTAGTACATACAGCTAGTACATACAATGAGTACATATAACTAGTACATACAACTAGTTACTACTACACACAAATACAACTACTCCATACAACTAGTACTAACAACTAGTACAATAAGTATTACATACAACTAGTTACTACTACACACAAATACAACTACTCCATACAACTACTACTAACAACTAGTACAATAAGTATTACATACAACTAGTTCATATAGCCAGTACATATAACTTGTATATACAACTAGTACATACAACTAATACATACAACTAGGGCATACAAATAGTACACACAGATGGCTAATAGTATATACAAAGAGTACATACAACTAGTACATGCAACTAATACATCTAACTAGTACATACAACTAGTACATTCAAGTATTAAATACTTATTGTTACTAATACATACAACTACTTCATACACCTAGTAAATACCACTAGTACATATAACTAGTCCATTCAACTAGTTACTAGTACATACAACTATTACAACTAGTACATACAGCTACTACATACAAATAGTAAATATTACTAGTACATACATCTAGTATATAAAACTAGTACATAAAAGTAATACATAGAACTAGTACATTCAACTAGTACATACAATTAGTTACAAGTACGTATAACTAGTACATACAACTAGTACATACAACTAGTACATAGAATTAGTACATACAGCTAGTACATACAACTAGTACATATTAGTAGTAGATACAATAATTATATACACACAACTAGTACCTACAACTAGAACATACAACTTCTGACTAGTACATACCACTAGTATATATAATTAGTACATACAACTAGTACATATACCCAGTACCTACATCAATTACACACAACTAGTACATACAACTAGTACATAAAACTGCATGAAACTAGTACTTACAATTAGTAAATACAGATTGTTACTAGTACATACACCTAGTACATACAGCAAGTACATACAATTAGTACATATACCTAGTATATGCAACTATTAAATACAGATTGTTACTAGTACATACAATTAGTACACACAACTAGTACACACAGCTAGTACATACAACTAGAACATATATCGAGCACATACAACTACTAACTAGATCATAGATACATCTAGCGCATGTGTAGCATGTCTACAAATTTCCGATTTTTGTAAATTGCCATATTAGCGCTTTCAGAGGTGTCACATCCCAGGCGGATGTGTCTCTAGCATGTGACCTACGCGTGAAGCGGAGCACCAGCCACTGAAACGTCAGGAGTCATCACTAGTCATTACCATGTTAAATTATCAATTGTGAAAACTTATGAGCAATTTATATAGTATAGTGGAGGAAGGCCAGCTCCAAAGGAAGGCCAATAAAGGCCTACGTGACCGAAACGTTCTATTTTCTTTTGATTATACTTCTCATACATTTTCGCCATTGATAATTACATATATATTAGTAGACATGCAATATGCCTACGGTTTCCACTTACCTCTTACAACAACAAAAACTCCGATCAAAGAAACTGTATCGCTACCGAGAAGCCTTACTTGATATATCAACTTCGGAAGTCTAATGTTTGTACCAAATATTTGGGTGCATATGCAATGTCATAAGACGTCATTGTATGATGGCTAAGCTATACTACTAATTTTGGCTGACAATCACATGACAATACCATTACTCGAAGGAGAAGAGAAAAATGGAAAACGAACCGATTATTAGACAGTGGAGAATTGTATATCTAACCATTTTTTGACATCAATCTCTTCAGTAAGTAACAGCCTAAAAGTTGTATGTATACTCCTGGAATATTCCCTTGATTAACTGAGATATTAAGTACTAGAGGTGTCTGATAAAGGTACGAAAATACGTTTTAAATTATAATTCAAAAACTAAAGGGAATTTAAAAGGTGTATACATACCATCGTTAGATATCATTATCCTTCATAGATTGGTGTCATTTATTATATATTCGTATTTTCCACTGTCTAATAAAACATTTTCGGGGATTTGGCACCTATCACTTACAGCTGCATATGTTCTCTTTTAAGCCTGCAATCGTGATGCTCTTGTAGCCAAAATATTAAGAAAGAATTCAATTCTATATAATTTGTTAAGTGATATGATGTTTCTAAAGTAAAATAGAATAATTTTAAAAAGAGTGTTAGTTAGTGACTTTTATAAAAAATTTCCGGAAGTGTGGACATGTTCCACTAGCGAGTACATTCAGCTAGTTCATACAACAAGTATATATAACTAGTACATAAAACTAGTAACTACAACTAAAACATACATCTAGATACTAGTACATACAAATAGTACAAACAACTAGTACATAAAACTAGTAACTACAACTAGTAAATAAAACTAGTAGATACAAAATTACACACAACTAGTAAATACAACTAGTACATATAACTATAACATGGAATTATTAAACCCAGATTGTTACTAGTACATACAACTAGAACATACAAATAGTACGTACAACTAGTAACTACAACTAGTAACTACAACTAGTAAATATAACTAGTACATACACAAATTTCACACAACTACTACATGTAAGTAGTACATATAACTCCATACAACTAGATCAAACAACTAGTACATACAATTTGAACATACAACTAGTACAAACAGCTAGTGCATACAACTAGTACATATAACTAGTACATACGACTACTAAATACAGATTGATACTAGAACATATAACTAGTACATAGAGTTAGTAAATACATATTGTTTCGGGTACTTAAACCTAGTACATACAACTAGTACATAAAACTAGTACATATATTTAGTTACTAGTACATACAACTAGTTCATACAGCTAGAACATACAACTAGTACATATAACTAGTACCTACAACTAGTACATACAACGATTACATACAACTAGTACATAGAACTAGTACATAGAAGTAGTACATATATTTAGTTACTAGTGCATACAACCAGTACATAGAACTAGTACATACAACTAGTAACTACACTACTTACTAGTACATACAACTAGTACATACAACTACTTACTAGAACCTACAACTATTACATATAATTAGTACACACAACTATTACATATAACTAGTACATACAACAATTACACACAACTAGTACATACAACTAGTACATATAACTAGAACATGTAACTACTAAATACAAATTCATACTAGAACATACAATTAGTACAAAGAGCTAGTAAATACATATTGTTACTAGTACACACACCTAGTTCATACAACCGGTACATACAACTATTACATATAACTAGGACATGCAACTACTTACTTGTACATACAACTAGTACAAACAATTGGTACATCCAACTTTTACATATAACTAGTTCACCCAACAATTAGACACAACTAGTACATCCAACTCGTGTATATAATAACATACAACTTTTACACACAACTAATAAATACAGTTTGTTACATACATTTACTACATACAATTACTACATACAACTAGCACATGTAACTAGTACATGCTATTAGTGAATACAACAAGTACATGCAGCTAGTACTTACAACTAGTACATATAACTAGTACATACAACTACTAACTAGAACCTATAAACAACTAGTATATAAATACAACTAGTACATTCAACAAGGACATATAACTATTACATATACCTAGTACATATACCTAGTACATACAACTAGTACATACAACTACTACATACAACTAGTAACTACAAATAGTAAATACAACTAGTACATACATCTAGTACATATAACTACATACAACTAGTTCATAGGACTAGTACACACAACTAGTTAATACCGATAGTTACTAGAACATACACCTAGTAAATACAACAAATACAAAAACTAGTACAAATAACTAGTAAATGCAACTACTAATTACAGATTGATATTAGAACATACAACTAGTACAAAGAGGTAGTAAATACCGAATGTTACTAGTACTTACACCTAGTACATACAGCTAGAACATACAACCAGTACATATAACTAGTACATGCAACTATTTAATAGTACATACAACTAGTACATACATCGTTTACATATAACTAGTTCATACAACAATTAGACAAAATTAGAACATACAACTAGTATATATAACTACATACAGCTAGCACATACAACTAGTACAAACAACTAGTAAACACAGATTGTTACTAGACTATTCCCCTAATACATACAACTAACACATGCAACCACTTTGTAAATACAGATTGTTACTAGTACATACATTTAGTACATGCAACTAATACACACAGCTAGTACATACAACTAGTACATATAACTAGTACATACAACTACTAACTACAACATACATACATCTAGTACATTCAACCAGTACATACAACAAGTACAAATAACTAGTACATAAAACTAGTACATAGAACTAGTACAAAGAACTAGTACATATATCTAGTTACTAGTAAATACCACTACTACATACAGCTAGTACGCACAACTAGTACATATAACTAGTTCATACAACTACTAACTAGAACATATATACATCTAGTACATTCAACTAGAACAAACAAGTACATATAACTAGTACATACAACTAGTACATACAATTATTACATACAACTAGTATATAGAACTATAGTACATAGAAGTAGTACATATATCTAGTTACTAGTGCATACAACCAGTACATACAACTAGTACATACAACTAGTAACTACAACTAGTAAATATAACTAGTGCATACAAAAATTACACACAACTATTACAAACCAGTCGTACATATAACCACATACAACTAGTTCAAACAACTGCTGCTTACGACTAGTACATACAACTAGTACATACAACTAGTACATACAACTACTCACTAGTACATACAACTACTCACTAGTACATACAACTAGTACATACAACTACTTACTAGAATATACAACTATTACATATAATTAGTACACACAACCAATACATACAACTAGTACATACAACAATTACACACAACTAATACATATAACTAGTACATACAACAATTACACACAACTAGTACATATTACTACATGCAATTAGTTCATAGGACTTGTACATACAACTAGTTAATACTGATTGTTACTAGAACATACACCTAGTAAATTCAACAAGTACAAAAACCTAATACCAATAACTAGTACATGCAACTACTTACTAGTACATTTAACTAGTACATACAATTATTACATACAACTAGTACATAGAACTATAGTACATAGAAGTAGTACATATATCTAGGTACTAGTGCATACAACCAGTACATACAACTAGTACATACAACTAGTAACAACAACTAGTAAATATAACTAGTGCATACAACTAGTACATACAATTATTACATACAACTAGTATATAGAACTATAGTACATAGAAGTAGTACATATATCTAGTTACTAGTGCATACAACCAGTACATACAACTAGTACATACAACTAGTAACTACAACTAGTAAATATAACTAGTGCATACAAAAATTACACACAACTATTACAAACCAGTCGTACATATAACCAAATACAACTAGTTCAAACAACTACTGCTTACGACTAGTACAAATAACTAGTACATACAACTAGTACATACAACTACTCACTAGTACATACAACTAGTACATACAACTACTCACTAGTACATACAACTAGTACATACAACTACCTACTAGAATATACAACTATTACATATAATTAGTACACACAACCAATACATATAACTAGTACATACAACAATTACACACACTAATACATATAACTAGTACATATTACTACATACAATTAGTTCATAGGACTAGTACATACAACTAGTTAATACTGATTCTTACTAGAACATAGACCTAGTAAATACAACAAGTACAAAAAACTAATACAAATAACTAGTACATGCAACTACTAATTACAGATTGATATTAGAACATACAACTAGTACAAAGAGGTAGTAAAGACCGAATGTTACTAGTACTTACACCTATTACATACAGCTAGAACATACAACCAGTACATATAACTAGTACATTCAAATAGTACATACATCGTTTACATATAACTAGTTCATACAACAATTAGACAAAATTAGTACATACAACTAGTATATATAACTACATACAGCTAGCACATACAACTAGTACAAACAACTAGTAAACACAGATTGTTACTAGACTATACACCTAGTACACACAACTAATACATGCAACTACTTCGTAAATACAGATTGTTACTAGTACATACATTTAGTACATGCAACCAATACATACAGCTAGTACATACAACTAGTTCATATAACTAGTACATACAACTACTAGCTAGAACATATATACATCTAGTACATTCAACCAGTACATACAACAAGTTCAAATAACTAGTACATAAAACTAGTACATATATCTAGTTACTAGTAAATACCACTACTACATACAGCTAGTACGCACAACTAGTACATATAACTAGTACATACAACTACTAACTAGAACATATATACATCTAGTACATTCAACTAGAACAAACAAGTACATATAACTAGTACATACAACTAGTACATACAATTATTACATACAACTAGTATATAGAACTATAGTACATAGAAGTAGTACATATATCTAGTTACCAGTGCATACAACCAGTACATACAACTAGTACATACAACTAGTAACTACAATTAGTAAATATAACTAGTACATACAAAAATTACACACAACTATTAAAAACCAGTCGTACATATAACCACACACAACTAGTTCAAACAACTACTGCTTACGACTAGTACATACAACTAGTACATACAACTACTCACTAGTACATACAACTAGTACATACAACTACTCACTAGTACATACAATTAGTACATACAGCTACTTACTAGAATATACAACTATTACATACACACAACCAATACATATAACTAGTACATACAACAATTACACACAACTAAAACATATAACTAGTACATACAACAATTACACACAACTAGTACATATTACTACATGCAATTAGTTCATAGGACTAGTACATACAACTAGTTAAAACTGATTGTTACTAGAACATACACCTAGTAAATTCAACAAGTACAAAAAACTAATACAAATAATTAGTACATGCAAGTACTTACTAGTACATTCAACTAGTACATACAATTATTACATACAACTAGTATATAGAACTGTAGTACATAGAAGTAGTACATATGTCTAGTTACTAGTGCATACAACCAGTACATACAACTAGTACATACAACTAGTAACTACAACTAGTAAATATAACTAGTACATACAAAAATTACACACAACTATTACAAACCAGTCGTACATATAACCAAATACAACTATATAGTTCAAACAACTACTGCTGACGACTAGTACATATAACTAGTACATACAACTAGTACATACAACTACTCACTAGTACATACAACTAGTACATACAACTACTCACTAGTACATACAACTAGTACATACAACTACTTACTAGAATATACAACTATTACATATAATTAGTACACACAACCAATACATATAACTAGTTCATACAAAAATTACACACACTAATACATATAACTAGTATATATTAGCAGCTGCGGGAAAAAAATGGCTGGTCTGACTGAGTTCTAAGTCTAAGTCTTGAGTTGTTTCGCCTTTTCAGGGGCACTTGCAGGATGCCGTCCGTATGCTGTCGATGTAACGTCAGTGGACGCTGCAAGAATTGCTCATGCAAGAAGTCGAACAGTGATTGCGTGAACTGTTTGCCGTCTCGCCAGGGTCACTGCGCCAACACTGGGGATCAACGGCTTATGCCCACTGTCGCGACAAAGTCTCTTCCAACTGCAGCAGCAACAAGCCACCAGATGACAATGGATGAGAACCGATCACTCAGACACGATGGAGCAACGCCTCTTCCCCATATGACAATCGTGAATGAGACTTTGACACCTAGCGTCAACGCGAAAGATAGCACCTCAGCTATTGAAGACCTTCCCTGCTTTCAACCCACATCAGCCCCCAACTTTCGATGGGGAGACAAGAATGGAGAAGAATTTTCGCAATCCATCAACCAGTGCTACAGTGAAACTGTGCACTGGAAACGCAACCTGTTCAAGGTACCCTCAGGAAGAGCAGGGAAGCTATTCACACATGAACTGGCTCGTCTATTCCATGCCTACGCTGATCAGTCAGCCCTCGAAAGTATTGCATTAAGAGCTGCAATGGTCATGCCTGCCCTCCTCCTTCAAAAGCCTCACCACAAATCCAAAGCCAAAGACCATACCATACTCCTAGAGCGCCGTCTCCAGCAATGGACTAACGGTGATCTAGATGACCTGATGAACGAGGGTCGAACCATCCAACACCAGGCCACCAGAGTACACAGAAACCCGAGAGACCCAAGGCAGAATGCTCGCACTTTTGCCAAGCTGATGATGGAGGGAAAAGTAAGAGCTGCACTTGGCCTAGTTGCCAATGACAACAGCAGTGGCCCACTCTGTCTAGACAGCCAGATTGAACCCTGCAACCCCTCCAAGCCAGCAACAGTAAGAGAAGTCCTGAGAAAGAAACACCCACCAAAACAACCTGGAAAACAATCAGCCATCTTTATACCAGATACGCCTATCACCCAGCCCCACCCAATTCTTTTTGAAAGAATAGATGGAGACCTTATTCGCAGCACTGCACTCAAAACAGACGGAGCAGCTGGCCCCTCGGGGCTAGATGCAGCAGCCTGGAAACGCTTGTGTAACTCCTTCAAATCTGCATCCACTGATCTCTGCGATGCTGTGGCTGCAACAGCCAGACGGATATGCACAAGTTATGTGGACCCAGTTGGGATCTCAGCCCTGGTTGCCTGTCGACTCATCGCCCTGGATAAGAGCCCCGGAGTGAGACCAATTGGCATTGGTGAGACAATACGCCGAATCATAGGCAGATCCATTGCAACAACCATCAGTGATGACATTCAAGCCGCTGCTGGACCACTCCAAGTATGTGCTGGACATCTGTCAGGCTGTGAGGCAGCTGTACATGCCATGCGTCGAGTGTATGAAGCTCCTGAGACAGAGGCAATGATCCTAGTAGACGCATCCAATGCGTTCAACGCCCTGAACCGTCAGATAGCTTTACGGAACATCACCAATCTCTGCCCTACATTATCCAAGGTCCTCATCAACACGTACCGGGAAGACATCCAACTTTTCATAGATGGAGAAACTCTGCTATCTCAGGAAGGCACAACCCAAGGAGATCCGCTGGCCATGGCAATGTATGCTGTGGCTATCTCTCCACTCATTCGCCACCTTCAAGATGAGGAAGCAAAGCAAGTCTGGTTTGCCGATGATGCAACGGCAGGTGGGGAGCTCACTCGTCTCAGAAAGTGGTGGGATCGCATTGTAGAGCTGGGACCAGACTATGGGTACTACCCTAATGCATCCAAGACATGGCTCATAGTCAAAGAGAGCAAACTTGAGGAAGCAAGCACCATATTCCAAGAAACAGGGGTAGCCATCACCATGGAAGGGAAAAGACACCTAGGAGCAGCCCTTGGCAAACATGCATTTGTAGAAAGTTATGTTCAACAGAAGGTAACTGAATGGGTCAGTGAGGTAGAGCGTCTATCAATCTTTGCAACCACCCAACCACAAGCTGCCTATGCAGCCCTCACACATGGTCTCATCAGCAAATGGACCTACCTGGCCAGGACAGTTCCAAACACTGAAGACCTATTCAGACCACTGGAGGATGCCATCCGCAATGTTCTCCTACCAGCCATCACAGGCCAGAATGCCTTCAATGACAACGACAGAGATCTGATGGCACTTCCAGTTCGTCTTGGGGGACTTGGCATCATTGATCCATCCTGCCAAGCAGCAAGTCAATGCAGAACAAGTGAGAAGATCACTGCTCCGCTTACAGCCCTCATCATGATGCAGTCACAAGAATACCCACCAGAGGCTAAATCAGAACAGATCAGAGCAAAGAATACTGCACGTAACATACGCCGCCAACAGGAAGCAATGGCTGCAGAACAGCTCAAAGAGAGAATGCCTGACAGAAAGCGGAGAGCCATGACAGTCTCTGCAGAGAAGGGGGCCTCAAGCTGGCTCTCAACCCTGCCCATTGCCGATCATGGATTCACTCTGCACAAAGGTGCCTTCAGAGATGCCCTTTGCCTGCGATATGGCTGGAATCCACATCTCTTACCATCCCATTGCGTCTGTGGCCAAAGACTCACAATTGAACATGCACTCAGCTGTAGTCGAGGAGGATTTCCATCAATTCGACACAACGAGATCAGGGACTTGACAGCCAATCTCATGAGTGAAGTCTGTTACGGAGTTGGCATAGAGCCCTGCCTACAAGCAGTTACAGAGGAACAACTGAAGCACAAATCTGCCAACAGGGAAGACGGAGCTCGCTTAGACATTGTGGCTGAGAACTTCTGGGGGAGAGATAGGCAACGCACATTCTTCGATGTCAGGGTTTTCAACCCCTTTGCGCAAAGCCACCTCAACACACCCCTAGCTCAGTGCTACCGAAAGCAGGAGATGGAAAAGAAGAGGACTTATGAAGAGAGGATCAGAGAAGTAGAGCACGGATCGTTCTCACCACTGGTCTTCACAACAGCAGGAGGCATGGGAACAATGGCAACAGTGGTGTACAAGAGGCTGGCTTCATGCATTGCGGAGAAACATGGCAAGCCATATGGAAAGACAGTGCATTGGCTAAGATGTCGACTCAACTTCTCGCTGCTGAGATCAGCAATCATGTGTTTGCGCGGCTCTCGCTCAGCCTGCCATCGCCCTGAATGTCCATGGTCCAGCGACACCATTGACCTTGCCTGCGCAGAAGGCAGGGTTCCCATGGACAACTAAACTCAGGCAACTAATCCAGCTAATCCTCAATAAAGAGAACCAACTGTTATATTATATTACTAACTACTTACTATATATCTATATAACTAGTACATATTACTACATACAATTAGTTCATAGGACTAGTACATGCAACTAGTTAATACTGATTGTTACTAGAACATACACCTAGTAAATTCAACAAGTACAAAAAACTAATACAAATAACTAGTACATGCAACTACTTACTAGTACATTCAACTAGTACATACAATTATTACATACAACTAGTATAGATAACTAGTTCATACAACAATTACACACTACTAGTACATACAACTAGTACAAATAATTACATTCGACTAGTACATACAATTAGTAAATACAGATTGTTACTATTACATATATCTTGTACATACAACTAGTTCAAACAACTAGAACAAATAACTAGTACATGCAACTGCTGAATACAGATTGATACTAGAATATACAACTAGTACAAGGAGCTAGTAAATAAATATTGTTACGAGTACTTACACTTAGAACATACAGCTAGTACATACAACTAGTACATATAACTAGTACATGCAACTACTTAATAGTACATACAACTAGTACATACAATTAGTAAATACAACTAGGACATATAACTAGTGCATACACAAATTTCACACAACTAATACAAACATGTAGTAAATATAACTGCCGACAACCAGTTCTAATAACTAGTACATAAAACTACTACATGCAACTAGTACATACATCTTGTTATGAGAATATACAACTAGTAGATACAACTTTTACATACATTTAGTAACTACAATTAGTAAATATAACTAGTATATACATACAAACATTATACACAACTTTTACATACGAGTAGTCCATATAACTGCATACAACTAGTTCAAACAACTACTACTTACAACTAGTATATACAACTACTACATACAGCTAGTACATAAAATTAGTACATAGAACTAGTACATAAAACTAGCACATGCAACAACTTACTAGGACATACTATTAGTAAATACAATTAGTACTTACACACTAGTAAATATACCTTGTTCATACAACAATTACGCACAACTAGTACATACAACTCGTACATATAACTACATACACTAGTCCATATAATTAGTAAATACAGATTGTTACTAGTACATTCACCTAGTGCATACAACTCGTACATATAACTACATGCAACTAGTCTATACAATTAGTAAATACAGATTGTTACAAGTACATACACCTAGTACATACAACTAGTACATAGAACTAGTACTTTCAACTAGTACCTGCAACTACTTAAGAGTATTTACAACTAGTGCATACAATTAGGACATACAATTGTACATATAACTAGTAACTACAACCAGTAAATAAAATAGTTCATACAACAATTACACACAATTAGTATACACAATTAGTACATACAACCAGTATATACAACAAGTATCTAGTACATAAAACTAGTACATTCAACTGGTACATACATCTTTTTACGAGTGCATACAACTAGTAGATACAACTAGTAAATACAATAAGTAACTACAACTAGTAAATATAACTAGTACATACAAACATTACACAAAACTTGTACATATGAGTAGTTCATATAACTACATACAACTAGTTCAAACAGCTACTACTTACGACTAGTAGATACAGCTAGTACATACAGGTAGTACATAAAATTAGTACACAGAACTAGTACATATAGTGAGTACATATAACAATTACACACAACTGGTTCATACAACTAGTACATATAACTACATACAACTAATACATACAACTACTCAATACAGATTGTTACTAGTACATGCAACTAGTGCATACAACTAGTACACATAACTAGTACATGCAACTACTAAATACACATTGTTACTAGTACTAAAACCTAGTACATACAACTAGTACATGCAACTAGTAGATATAACTAGTACATGCAATTACTGACTAGCACATAGAACCTGTAAATACAATTAGTACAAAGAACTAGTACTTATAACTAGTACATGCAGCAATTACACACAACTAGTACATACTGCTGTGGCAGTTGTAGCTCAGTGGGAGAGCAATTGGTGGTCAAAACCAGCTGCCCTGGGTTCGATTCCCAGCTATTGCTTCTTTCGTGTTTTTCCTTCTTTATGATGTTTGATTGATTATTACATGTGGTTTGATTATCACATCGATTTTTCATAGATTTACCCAGCTCTCCTGTGGTTGATGGTGGCCAGCGACCCATGGGTTAGATGGTCCCTCACACTGGAAATGGGCTGGGCTTTGATTATCAGCTTCTACAAATGAAGAGAATCACCACTGATTAAGAATGTACACCAATTATTACTTGTAGTTAGCTTAAGAGGGAGAGCATGGGGGGCATTGCTGTGGTAGTTGTAGCTCAGTGGCAGAGCAACTGGTGGTCATAACCAGCTGTCCTTGGTTCGATTCCCAGCAATTGTTTCTTTTGTGTTTTTCCCTCCTTATGATGTTTGATTATAATTACTTGTGGTTTGATTATCACATCAATTATTCATACAACTAGTACATATAACTACATACAACTAGAACATTAGTTAAATGTACTACATTAGTATATACATTCAACTAGTACATACAACTAGTACTTTAAATTAATAGATACAACTAAATCATACAACTGGTAACAAGTACATATATATATAACTAGTACATATGACTAGTACATTCAACTAGTACATACAACTAGGTCATAAAACTAGTATGTAAATAGTAAAAAGAACCAGTGCATACATCTTGAACATACAACTGGATCATATCTAGTTTATAAAACTAGTACATACAACTAGTACATACAATTAGAACATACAACCAGCACTACAGCTAGTACATACAAGTAGTACATATACCTAGTACATACACATAAAAATAGTATATATAAATAGTACCTACAACTAGTATATATAATTAGTACAAATAACTAGTTCAAACACCAAGTACATACAAATGTAACGAGTACATATAAGTAGTACATACAACTAGTACATACAACAATTACACACAACTGGTACATACACCTAGTACATATAACTAGTACATAAAACTAGTACATACAACTAGTGTCTAGTACTTAAAACTAGTACCTCCTTAGTACCTATTGTAAGTAGGACTAGAACCTACCACTAGTATATACAATTAGTACATACAACTTGTACAAACAACTTGTGCATCTAACTAGTAAACACAACTACTACATTATGACTAGTACATACACATATAACAAGTACATAAATATAGTATATACAATTGGTACATAAAACTAGTTCACACAAACAAACAAGTGGTTCACAGAAATAGTTCATTCCTAGTACCTAGTATAACTTGTACTAGAACCTACAACTAGTTCAAACATCTAGTACATACAACTAGTACATTCAATTAGGCAATAGTACATACAACTAGTACATACAACTAGTACATACAGATAGTACATACAACTAGTACATATAACTAGTACATACAACAATTACAGTAGTACATATAAGTAGTACACATACCTAGTACATACAAATAGTACACACTAATAGTACATTCACCTAGTAAATATAACTAGTACATACCACTAGAACATAAAACTAGTACATATCAATGGTACAAATAACTAGTACATATAAATAGTACATACAACTAGTTCATAAAACTAGTTCATACAACTAGTACATGCAAAAAATATCTAGTACCTACAACTAGAACCTACCTAGTACCTAGTATATCTAGTACAAGAATCAACAACTGGTACATACAACTAGAAACTAGTAAATACTACTAGTTCATAGAACGAGTACATAATACTAGAACATACAACTTGTATATACATCTAGTACATAGCTAATATTTATAACTAGTATATACAACTAGCACATACAACTACTACAAACAATTAGTACATACAACTGCTACATACAACTTCTACAAACAACTAGCACCTAAAACTAGTAAATTTAACTTGTACTTGTACATACAACTAGTTCATACAACTATTACATTCAACTAGTACATACAACTAGTACATGCAACTAGTACAAACAACTGGTACATACCAAAGAGTACACAACTAGTACATACAATTAGTACATACAACTAGTACATTCAACTAGTCCATACAACTAAGACTAACAACTAGGACATAAAACTAGTACATACACCTACTACATATAACTAGTAAATACACATATACCTTGTAATTATAAATAGTATATACAATTAGTACCTACAGTTAGTGCATACAACTAGTACATACAACTATATAGAAACTAGTATTTACAAATATCTAAGAGAACGAGTACATAATACTAGAACGTACAACTTTTATATTCAACTAGTTCATAGCTACTACATACAACTAGGAAAAACAACTAGGACATATAACTAGTACATACACCTACTTCATATAACTAGTACATACACATTTACCTAGTAATTATAAATAGTATATACAACTAGTTCATACAACTAGTTCATTAAACTAGTACATACAACTAGTACCTTCCTAGCACCTAGTATAACTAGTACAAGAATCTACCACTAGTACATACAACTAGTAGATACAACTAGAACATATAACCAGTACATAGCCAGTACATACAACTAGTGTATACATACAACTAGTACATACAACTAGTACCTACAACTAGTAAATATAGCTAGTACTAATCTATACAACTAGTAGATACAACTAGGACCTGCCACTAGCACATATAACTAGTACACACATCTACAAAATATAACTAATACATAAAAATATAGCTAGTACATATACATGTACATATACATAGTACATACTAGTAGTTCATACAACTACTAGTACATCACAGGCGCCATATGACTGATCTGCGTGTTTTTACGTTTTTTTATAAACACCTTTAAGAGTAAGTTTCGTTCTAACAGAAACGATTTGCTACCTGGTATACATTGAAGCGCTTATTTATATATCAGCATAATCCAAAATTTGAGCGAGATTGAACAAGCAATGTCGAAGATATAACGTGTTAAAAAGGGCCGATTTAAAAACTCTCAGACACTATTCGCTTAGTCTAGAAAAAAGCTAGAACTACCTTCTATACTTCATTGAAAAGGTTAGAGTGTATGCTAACAAAATTAAGAAGTCCGTTTCGATTCGCCCATCCGTTGAGAAGAAAACTGTGAAAATACACTTTTAATAGATTAGTAAATGCTATTTAATCTTTCATATCTTGGGAAATAAAGCTCAGATGCCAACGGACTTCTTAATTTTTATTGAATGACACTCACTGAATCCATTGAAGCTGACTACACGACTATGAGGATCTTCTAACTTAAGCGCATAGGCAATTTTCCTTCACTTCTGCAATAGACGCCATTTCTCAACATTTAAATCATATTCATTAGCAAATAAGTATATTCATGGGATGATTTACACATTTGAAACACAAACGGTGGAAGCTTATAGCCGGCTGTTAATATTGTGCAAATCCTAAGTTGTGTAACTAGGATATTATATACATGTATACTAAACGTTGACGCAAGTGATCGAGGATCGCTGTAAGGTGTTATTCACGCTAAGTATCACCAAATTTCGAAATTTCGTCTACAACAGAGAACAGCTAGAACATAAAACTAGTTCCTACAACTGGTAAGTGTAACTTCTATTAGTATGTACAACTAGTATTTCCAACTAATAAACATATCTATGACTAGAACGTACAACTAGTACATAAAACAAGTACCTACAACTAGTACTTCCAACTAATAAACATAACTAGTACTAGAACGTACAACTAGTAACGTGTACATATAACTAGAACATACACATATGACTAGTACATATAAACAGTACATTCTACCAGAACATAAAAGTAGAACAAACAACTAGTACATACAACTTGTACATACAACTATTACATATAACTAGAATATTTACATATAACTAGTACATATAAATAGTACATACAACTAGTACATATAAATAGTACATAAACCAAGTACATACAACTTGTACATACAACCAGAACATACAACTAGTCCACACCACGAGTACATACAATTAGTACAAATACCTAGTGCATACAGTTAGTACATATATCTAGTACATGCAACTAGTACATATTACTAGTACTTATAGCTAGTCCATTCAATTAGTAAATACAAATAGTACATATAACTAGTACATACAACTAGTACATATTACTAGTTCTTACAACTAGTGCATACAACTAATAAATATAACTAATAGTCATAACTAGTGATTACCACTAGTACATAATACTAGTACACACAACTAGGGCATATAATAAGTCCATACAACTATTTACTTGAAAAACAAAAGCCTTAACGGAGAACCTTGTTACTTCTTGCCTTAGTGTACTAAGGCAAGGAGTATCTGGCTTGGACAACCCTCAGTCAGTTATGTTTTCCTTTCTTTGGGTTTTTAGCCAGAAGCCTCGGCTTTTCCTCCTTCCGACAGCAGCAGACGGGTGCACGTCGGGCCAAAGTTGACCGTCATAATAGGAGGGAGTACCTGCATACACCAATCCACCACTGCTTTCCAGAGGTCGACAGGCAAGGACTGGGACAGGACTACTTATCGTCCAGGCCCCAATCCCTCAACAGATAGATGTCGCCTCAATATCCTCAGAGCCGAACAGGGAACAGTTCTCTGCATGGCTCTCATCACTTCTACTGCACTTTTTGACAGCTTTGGAATTCCCCTAAGGTCTTCCAGGAGCGTGTCCACTGTCCCCAAAGCACCAATTATCATCGGGACTACCTTAATTCGGTAGCCCCTAAATTGTTTCCCCATATCAGCTGCCAGCTTCTGGTACTTTTGGAACTTCTCTTGCCATCTTCCATTAATATTGCTGTCAGTAGGAACTGACATCTCAATAATGAAGATGGACTTACATAGCCGATCCTCAACCACTAAGTCTGGCCTTCTTTCTGTCATTTCTTCATCTGTAGGGATACTAGGATCCCACAAGATTTTGACAGACCTATTCTCATAGACTGGTTTTGCTTCTAGTTTGTACCAGGGCTCTTCCTGCTTGAATCCATATTCTTTCAACAGTCTCCACAACACTATCAGTATTGCCCGGTCATGTCTCTCTTTGTAGAGAGAAAATCCCTTGGGCTCACACATGTTTAGTATGTGTTTGACCGTTTCCATAGCCTTGCCACATTCTCTGCACATTAGGAGGCTAGAATTCTTCAGAATCCTATTTTGGTACCACCTAGTGTGCAGCACATCATCTTGGGCTGCGAGAATCAGAGCCTCAGTTTGAGGTCTGAGTCTCCCCTCAGAAAGCCACACATAAGACTCCCTATTTGTGACTTGTCTGTGGTATGAGCCCTGGTGAGACTTTTCGCTAGGTTACTTTTTAACCTTTCAGTCTGAGCCTCCCGGAGCTCACGTGCCTCTCTCCTCCATTCTCTTACACTATTTTGTGAGGGATCTGTCTTTAGCCACATTTCCGGTTCTAGTTCTATTCCGTGGCTTCCCAGTATCAATCTGGCTTCTTTCAAGACAGTCCTCCTCTGCTTTGAGCACTCCAGCCACTTTTGGTGTTTAACCACAACAGCTGTGAGTGGATCATTGGCAGTATGGAGGTATCTTGCCAGATTCACAACAGCCCTGTCGTGATCCAAAGGAAAACTACAGAGCCCTCTACCACCTTGAGAGCGAGTCAAGTTCACTCTCTCAATGGCAGAGTTATAGTGATGACACTGGTACTTTCTCATGATCTTTCTCACCATTCGGTCCAGCTTTGGAAGCTCACTTTGAGTCCACTTCAAAACTGGGTAAGAGTATCTCAATAGAGAGGCACACAACATGTTCGAGGCTTCTGCAGCATTCTTACCATTGAGGTGACAGCCCCACACTTTGTGGAGTCTCCTCCTCAATTGGTTGATCGAGCAAGCTTTGACCTTGCTGTCATCTACCTCAAACAGTTGTTCTAGCCCTAGGTACTTATAAGTAGTACCTTTTTCAAGGCTCCTTTTGGATTCTTCACTGCGTTCAGGGTTGTCTGGGCCAGCCAGAACTTTCCCCTTTTGCATGTGAGCTGTTCCACACTTTCTCACTCCAAATCTCATGCCAATGGCATTTGAGGTTTTCTCCACACATTCCATGGCTTCCCTGAGTTTATCAGGCCCTCCAGCATATATCTTAAGGTCATCCATGTACAACAAGTGTGACATGGTGTTCCTTTCCCCATCATGCCAGAGGGTATATCCCTTGGTTCTGTTAAGAACTTGGGATATGGGAGCTATGGCCAGACAAAAGAGGAGTGGCGATAAGGAGTCTCCTTGGAAGAGTCCCCTGTTATATTTAACAGGGGTGCTCCTAACCACCTTCCCCGCAGTCCTCAACTCAAGCACAGTAGCCCAGTGTTTGGAGAAGAGCTCTATAGACCTCCTGATCCAACCTGGGCACTTGATGGTTTTTAGCACCTTCATCACCCACTTGTGAGGGACTCTGTCATATGCCTTCTCATAATCGATCCATGCCACACTAAGTGGCTTACCCATAATTTTGGCATCTAGACCGATTGATTGATCCAGCAGTAGACAGTCCACACAGCCCCACCTCCCTTTCCTCATGGCCCTTTGGGCCATAGGCAAAAGATCATTAGTGTAGGTGTAAGTGAGTAGTTCTGACGCAATGTATGCTGTGACAGCCTTGTACATTGTGTTGAGACACGCAATAGGTCGGTAGTTGGCCGCACTTTTCGGATCACCCTTTTTGGGGATGAGTAGAGTGCGACCCCTTGTAAGCCAGTCTGGGACTGACAGATCTCCGCTCACCACCCTCCGTAGTACATCTGCCAAGGCAGACTGTGCAGAGGGGAGTGCTTTCCACCAAAAAGTGTGGATGCCATCCGGCCCAGGGGCAGACCAGCTTTTTGCCTTTTTCAAGGCCTTCCTCAGTTTGGTCTCATCAATGCTATCGGGACCTTCAGAGGAGGTTCTACCCACCCTCTTTTTGGTTTCCTTTAGCCATTCTTTCACCCCTGGGTCGTCTTTGTTGACCTTACCAACAGTACCTACAATCTTTGTCCAAAAGTCCCTTACTACCTCAATTGAGGGAGCTTCATTGGAGGTTGGAACATTGCCATTCATCCGGAACTTCCTTTGGGTATTCCAAAGGTGGTTTTGTTCCTGGAATTTCCTGCGTTCAGCTGATCTTCGCTCTTGTAGGGTCCAGACCCTGAGTTTCCCCAGTGTCTGTTCCCGAGCTCTGATCAGCACCTTCAGGTTTAATGAATGGAACTCCCTCCTAAGCTTTCTTCGGAGTACTTTCTGGCGTTTGGTCATAGGATTATTATTCTGTTGACGCAATATTTCCACATCCAACCAGGCAAGCAGTCTTCTAAACCTAAGGCCCTTGGCCTTCCTGTCACTTATGTGACCTTCCTGTCTCTTACTTCCCTTCTGATTGTCCGATTTCCTTCCCTGGTTGCATGGCTGTGATTCGTTGGTTGTTTTTCCCCTCACAGCCATAGCAACAGAGTAGACCAGGCAGTTCAGGTGCCAGGCCGACCTAGGGCCTTCCTGCCACTCTTTCTCCACCCAATCATTGGCCTCCTGGAGCAGTGCCGTATCAACATGGTTGAACCGCACCCCCCCACAGGGTTTTCTACCAGAGAAATCTCCAGGTTTCTTTCGGAGACAGGCATCTTTTGCTTTGCCTAAAAGTTGCATCAGATGATCATTGCCACTTGTCCTGGGACTGGGATGATCATGTGTAGGAGTTTCAACAGGGACTGCAGGCAGCTCACCATTTTGTTCAGTCCCAGCCTGAACTTGGTGAAGCTCCCCCTGTCCCTGGGCTCCCACACCTTCCTCCACAGTCCCAGTTAGGGTGGCTACACCACAAGAGTTAGGATCCGCAAGGTTTAGTCTCGAGAGACCTTGACCTCTTCGGATTCTACTAAGTCTTGTAGTTAGTGCTACCTTTGTGGTTTTATGGTCTGGCATTGCAGCATTCCAAGCCTGGTACAACCGCTCGGCATACCCCTTTTCCATGGGCTTACTTTCTCGGTAGAGCTCCATGAGGATATTATCCCTCTGAAGGTTCCAGATCACCCCTTGGATCCTTCTCCTTCTAGAGGCACCTTGCGGTGCATCATTAACCAAATCTAAATCTCGGCTACCCCTTACTTGCAGTACTCCGTCTCCTACCAAGCTCCTTTTGGCTTGGAAGGCAAGGGTTCGACCGGTCTGAGGCAAATGTGGATATTTGCTCAGCCATTCCCGCTCTAAACGCTTCTGATAGCCACCTCTTTTGGGTTCAGATCGCTCAAAGCAATCAATTAGTGCCCTAACCATTTCCTCAGTCCATAGGGCTGGTTGGCCGTCACGGGGACCGAAGAAGGGTTATTACATTCAGGTACATCTACCTGTGAGGCACCAGTGGAATCACCTATTCTGGTTGACCCAGGGTTTTCTTCACCACTGGTGCACCTAGGCCACAGCCTGTCTTGAAAATTGTTATTCTCATCACGTAACGTAACCCAGTGTAACTGCCAGACGGGGGGTTAGCCCATACTGACAGGGAGGCTGATTTAGCCACAGGATGCCACATGAGGGGCTAAGCACCCTGCTCCGTCGGGGGTTGAACTGGACAATACCCATCCTCTTGTCAGCTCGGAACCACAGCCTCCAATTCCCACGACTGTACATAGAACTAATATATAGAACTAGTTCATACAACTAGTACATACAACTACTACATACAACTAGTACATACAACCAGTACATACAACCAGTACATACAACTAGTACATACAATTAGTACATAACTAGTATATGCAACTAGAACATATAACTAGTAACTATAACTAGTGATTACCATTAGTACATTCAACTAGTACATACAACTAGTACATACAACTAGATCATACAACTAGTACAAAAAACTCGTACAAACAACTCGTACATACAACTCGTACATACAACTTGTACATAGACCTACTAAGGATAACTAGAATATGCGCATATAACTTCTACCTATAACTATTGATTACCACTAGAACCTACAACTAGTACATACGACTAGTACGTACAAACAGTACATACAAACAGTACATAAAACTAGTCCATACAACTAGTACATAACTAATATATGCAACTAGTACATATAACTAGTACATACAACCAGTACACATTACTCGTACATACAACTAGAATATACAAATAGTATGTACAACTAGTACCCACAACTGGTACCTATAACTAGTACCCATAAATAGTGATTGCCACTAGTACATACAACAGGTAAATATAACAGGTACATATAACTAGTTCATAAAACTAGTACAGACAAGTCTTACATACAACTTGTACATGCAACTAATAAGGATAACTAGAACATACACATATAACTTGTACATACAAATAGTGCAAACAACTAATACATACAACTAGTACATGCAACTGGTACATACAACTAGTACAGATAACTGGTACATACAACTAGGACATACATCTAGTACGCACAAATTGTACATACACCTAGTATATTTAACTAGTACTTACACATATAACTAGTTCATATAGATACTACATACAACGAATACATACAAACAGTACATTCGACCAATACGTAAAACTAGTACAAACAACTTGTACATAAACCCAGTACACATAAATAGTACATGCAACCAGTACATACAACTAGTACATAAAACTAGTAGATACAGCTAGTACATACAACTAGTACATACAACTAGTACATACAACCAATACACACAACTAGTAGATACAACTAGAATATACAACTAGTACGTACAACTAGTACATACAACTCATAGATACAACTTGTACAAAAGAACTAGTAAGGATAACTAGAACATACACATGTAACTTGTACATATAAATAGTACATACAACTAGTAAATGCAACTAGTACATGCAACTGGTACAAACAACTAGAACATACATCTAGTACATACAAATTTTACATACACCTAGTATATATAACTAGAGCATACACATATAACTAGTACATATAAATACTACACACCACTAATACATAACTAATACATACAACTTGTACACACAAGTAGAACATATAACTAGAACATATAAATATAACTAGTACATAAACTAGTACATACAAACAGAACATTCAACCTATAGGTATAACTAGTACATCCAACTAGTGCAAACAGTATATACTATTTTTACATACAACTAGAATATACAAATAGTATGTACAAATAGTATCTACAACTAGTACCTCTAATTAGTACCTATAACTAGTGATTTCCACTAGTACATACAACTACTACATAGAACTAGTTCATACAACTATTACAAGCAACTGGTACATACAACTATTCCAGACAACTGGTAAAAACAACTGGTACATACATCTAGTACGCACAAATTGTACACACACCTAGTACATATAACTAGTACATGCACATATAACTAGTACATATAGATACAACATACAACGAATACATAACTAGTTCTTTCAACTTGTACATACAAGTGGAACATATAATTAGAATATACATCTATAACTGGTACATACAACTAGTACATACAAACTGTACATTCAACCAATACGTACAACTAGTACCTACAACTTGTACATAAAACCAGTACATACAACCAGTACATACAACTAGTACATAAAATTAGTAGATACAACTAGTACATACAACTAGTACATACAATTTGTACAAAGAACTAGTTAGGATAACTAGTACATACACATATAATTTGTACATATAAATAGTACATACAACTATTAAATACAACTAGTACATGCAACTTGTACAAACAACTAGAACACACATCTAGTACATAGAAATTGTACATACACCTAGTACATACAGCTAGTACATAGAACTAGTACCTATAACTAGTGATTACCATTATTAAACACAACTAATAAGGATACTCCGAACATACACATATAACTTGTACAAATGAATAGTATATACAACTAGTACATACAACTGGTACATACAACTAGCACATATCAATAGTACCTATAAGTAGTGATTACAGCTAGTACATGCAACTAGTACATATAACTAGTAGATACAACTAGTACATACAACTAGTACATACAACTTGTACAAAGAACTATTTAGGATAACTAGTACATACACATATAATTTGTACATATAAATAGTACATACAACTATTAAATACAACTAGTACATGCAACTTGTACAAACAACTAGAACCCACATCTAGTGCATAGAAATTGTACATACACCTAGTACATACAGCTAGTACATAGAAATAGAACCTATAACTAGTGATTACCATTATTAAACACAACTAATAAGGATACTCCGAACATAAACATATAACTTGTACATATGAATAGTACATACAACTAGTACATACAACTGGTACATACAACTAGTACATATCAATAGTAACTATAAGTAGTGATTACAGCTAGTACATGCAACTAGTACATATAAGTAGTACATGCAACTAATACATATTACTAGTACATACTAATAGTACATTCAACCAGTACAGAAAACTAGTACATAAAACTAGTACATATAACTACTACAAACACTAGCCAATAGAACTAGTACATATGTCTACAACATACAACCAGTGCAAACAAATAGTACATATAACTGGTTCACTATAGCTAGTGTTTACAACTATTACAAAAAACTAATACGTACACCAAGTACATATAACCAGTACATACAACTGGTACATTCAACTAGCACATATCAATAGTACCTATAAGTAGTGATTATAGCTAGTACATGCAACTAGTACATATAACTAGTAGATACAACTAGTACATACAACTAGTACATACAACTTGCACAAAGAACTAGTTAGGATAACTAGTACATACACATATAATTTGTACATATAAATAGTACATACAACTATTAAATACAACTAGTACATGCAACTTGTACAAACAACTAGAACCCACATCTAGTACATAGAAATTGTACATACACCTAGTACATACAGCTAGTACATAGAACTAGAACCTATCACTAGTGATTACCATTATTAAACACAACTAATAAGGATACTCCGAACATACACATATAACTTGTACATATGAATAGTACATACAACTAGTACATACAACTGGTACATACAACTAGTACATATCAATAGTAACTATAAGTAGTGATTACAGCTAGTACATGCAACTAGTACATATAAGTAGTACATGCAACTAATACATATTACTAGTACATACTAATAGTACATTCAACCAGTACAGAAAACTAGTACATACAACTAGTACATATAACTACTACAAACACTAGCCAATAGAACTAGTACATATGTCTACAACATACAACCAGTGCAAACAAATAGTACATATAACTGGTTCACTATAGCTAGTGTTTACAACTATTACAAAAAACTAATACGTACACCAAGTACATATAACCAGTACATACAACTACTACATATAACTATTACATAAAACTTGTACATTCAAGTAGTAGAGATAACTAGAACATTCACATATAACTGGTTCATATAAACAAGTAATTCGAGTTAATTCGGGGGGGCACCCCCTTGAGTTTTAAACTCGAAATACTGTTTTTTTTCTAGTTGGATGTACTCATTGTATGTGCTAGTGTATGTGCTCGTTATATGTACTAATTGTATGTATTAGTTATATGAACTAGTTATAAACTAGTAGTGTTTTGTAGTTATATGTGCTAGTTGCATAAACAAGTAGTTCGAGTTAAAAAACTCGTGGGACTGCCGCCCCTCGAATGAACTCGAACTACTTGGCTCACTTCGGTCGCTGTGGCCTTATTATTACCAATCATGTTCATCCTACTGGTATACTCTATTAAACACTTCTATGGTCAATTATCAATTAATAAGTACATTAGAAACAGAAAAAAGAGTGTGAGGGAAGAGTATTAGCTCTTGGTACTATCAAGCATGTGTTTTGCAGGAACACTGAAGTATGCACTATAATGACTTGTAAGTTAATAGTGCAATAAATGAGATATGACAGATATGGTATGGGTATGGTTTCTTTCTTTGGTTCCAAACATGTTTATCCAGTGCTTCTCAGAAATGCATTGATTTGTTGGAAGGAATATGTGGATACCTGAAGGAAAAGAGTACACTTACATATTAACAGCACTTCGCAGTAGTGTGCATGAGTTAATTAGCAATCATATTATATGTACACTTACTTGTTAGACTTGCTAATGAAATGCTTGCTCACTCCTCATGTTTCCCCGATGCAGGTCTAAGTTATGCGTTCTATAGTGATTCAAAACATGTATCTTCTTTTATAATATTTTTTTCTCTCTAGTTGTGAAGGTAAGGAGTGACCTGCAGTGATGTGAGAACAATTAGAAATTTGCAATGAATTTTGTAAGTGAAAGCCAAATGAGGTATACAATTAAAGAAATTGAAACTGTTGACTTACCAGAAAGCTTTAAAATTGCCTGCTCCATGCATCCTTGCTTCTTAGTAAAGCACAAAAGAGGACAATAACTGTGACACTGCCAACCACACATCAGGGAAAACATTCAAAATTACAACATACATATGAACTCATACTAACACCCTGTATTGCTGTAGAGTGTGACTTATTGTCAAAATACATTATTGATGTAGAAAATTTACAAACACTTAGAAAATATATTATACGTAAACTTCAAAATACTTCCGTGAGTTGAAAGTAGCCTCAAATACTAAATTCTATATAACTTGACATCACCACGTCAGCCTTTGCAGTCACCGTATTCTACCATTCACTTGCAGAAGTATCCTAGCAGTTGGCTGAATGACTTGTAGCATATGTTGTTGATGCATAATGAGGCTATAAGCGGTCAACAATCTCAAGTGGCATGTACTGCTCTGTTCCACAAAGGGCCAAAGATAGCATATGATACCTACAATTTCCACCACCTTTAGTGCAAACTGGCATGTACTGTGACGTAAAAGCTGGAAAGACTTTGTCTTTTACTACAACATCCACTTGATGATGCATATTACTGAAAGTTGCCCGGGAAGGACGATTGACCACTTTAAGAATAGTCTGTAATTCACTGTGATGACACTTTGACCACCTCACTATTGACTCACTATTCAAAGTGTTACTAGTCACTAAAGCTTTAAGTGTTGTTTTCAGTGACAATATAAGTAATTGGGATGTCTGAATGCACAGACTGACTGCCAACCACCAATGGTTCCGATGTATACTCCTTGCCATGTGTCCCTTTATCCGCAATCTTAACATAAGATTGTGACATACACTTGTCATTTTGTACCAAAGCACTACTACCCTTTACTGCAGCACTTGATTTCTCCTCATTTTGACTACAATTCTGGACAAAATGACCTGATATTAGCTCCTCCTTTTCTGATTCCTCACAACTATGAGCAGATTCTTGTCGTAGCCTTGCCATTTCCTCATGGACTCTCTTGTTTGCTGTCATCTTCTTTGGCTGAAAGTTCAGGAGGCCCAATCCATTCAGTGTGCACCCACGACTAAGAGCTACATAGGCCATTCCAGGTTCAACTACATCCTTCCCTAAATCCATGACTGCTGCATCAAGAGACAATCCTTGGACCTCGTGAATAGTTGCTGCCCAGCACAGAATCAAGGGAATCTGTGTTCTCTGCAGGAGTGTACCTTCCTTTCCATAGAAACGTGCAGGAATAAGCTGAATTGGTACAACATGCTGTTCCCCCGAGACAACATGGTACCTTTGACAATTTCCCCACATTGGTATCTAAGAATCTCACATATACCTCTGTGGGTAATTCACCAGGCATACTCTGATGCCTTGCATTTCTTGACCACTTGAAGCCTACAATTGTTCCTCTGGCACCATTCACCAAGCCATCACCACAGTTAATGTTTCATCGCAACATTAATCTAGCACCAACAGCTAGCCTCAGTATACGGGGCAGTGCAGCACAGTCTTTATCATCTTGTGGAATGAGACGTTCGGGAACCTCATTGTATTTAATATTGGTATAAATTTGCCCTCGACTCTATAATATTGCATGCTCGGCATCAATACTATAGATTTGATCATTGTGCCCATCAACATCTACTCTACGAGGATACAATGTCAGAGCTGTATCAAATGGGGAAGCCAGCAAATCCACAGTCCCACCCGAAACCAAACGTGTTTGAAGAACTTTCACATCTTCATTGGTGTGCACGCCCGTCCTGATCCGATTAAGTATCTCTGAGAATGAAGCTTCATTCTGCTGACGCATGTTCACTTCCAGTTCAATCACCTTGAAGAAATCCCTCCAAAGGTGTGAAGCCAGTCACCCCGATGAGCGTCCAGGTTTCTGACTGAATATAAAACTACGGTTCACTGGAGATAGCTGGTACAAGTCACCCACTGCAATGACATTCAAGCCACCAAAGATCTCATCATTGCCATAAATCTCACACAGTCGACTGTGAACTGACTTCAGTATCTGGTAAGACACCATACTGATTTCATCAATGATGATGGTGTGCACTCCTTGCCACAGATTCCTCAAGTCATGCAGGGCTAGCTAGGGCATTCAGCTGCAATTGATGAGCAGTTCTGCCATGCTCCACCTGAAGCCGCAATGCTCTATGGATTGTGAGGCCTCCAATGTTGAAGGCTGCAACCCCGGTGGGTGCCATCAACATACAGGCATGCATCTCTTGACTCCCTGACATAGAACATTCCATATGCTCTTTAATAGCCCTAATTACATGCGATTTTCCAGTGCCTGCTCCACCTGTCACAAACAGATGAAATGGTTCTGGAAGTTTGTGGCGTATTTTCATTCTGTGTTTGTGCAACTAACGAGTGTGGTGCACAACAATGTCAAATGGAATACACTGCTTTGTATTCAAACTTGCAATGAGTTTCCTAAATGCCCTATCCATAAGGGAGTGTCTACTGATAGCTCCAATGTCGTCATCATTGTCATTTAAGAGCATATTTTCTTCATCTATTGCACTCAGATTGTCATCATCAAGGCATGCTGGGTCCATGAAATGCTCTCGGGTCATCAACCCTCCTTCAGCCTCAATAAAGGGTTGTGCAGCATCCTCCCTTTGAGCCTGCTGTGCCATTGGGGCAACAACATCTTGGTAGGCATCGTCTTCCAAGGCTTGTAATTGCACAACAGCCTTCTGCACTTCATCTGCAAAGGCATGATTGTGAGCATTAAAAACAACCATTTCTCCTTCTCGTACAATGAAAGCCTGCATTGCAGAAGAGTGACCTTTCAACAGATCCTCAGGTTCCTTCCTCCAAGGGATGTATAGTAGCAGCAAACTGTAGTAATAGTCATCACCATGACTTTCTACTGTCTGTACTGGGATTTGAAGACAGGCTTGCTTCCTTCTCAGATGAACCCATCCCATGTCATTCTGCAACTGGTTACGAGACTGTGCTGGTCCATTCCAACTTTCCCAACACCCGTGTATCTACATCATACCACACTGCAAAGTGAGCCAAGGTCATGCTTGCAAATTCTGGTGTGTCAGGTCTAGAGGCATATCTATCAAAGATACCAGGGGCAAAACTATCAGAGGAATCATCCTCCAATTCAAGCAATTCAGACCTACTCTTGAGTAACCGCATTCTCTTTTCTGGTCTGGTAGTGTTAAGGAATACAACTTTTCTTGAATTTTCTTTCAGAGGCAAGTGACACAATCGATATGCTGCCTCCTGGGCACTCAACTCATGATGGGTCAGCATTATGCTGCCAATCTTTGACAGACGCTTTCTTGTTGAAGCCTGAGGAGGCAAGCTTTCCGATGCATCTCGGATAGCTTTCCTGACCTCTTCACTTTCTGATTTACACATGTAGGAACACACATATGCAGCTGTGCCATATACTGATCCAATCAATTGTATATCCATATTAGCTTTCCATGCCTTCAGAAGGTGTGTATAGTATGGATTGCAGTTTTCTTCCCCTGCTGATCTCTTCAAGACATAGAACCTGGACTTGTTTCCAGGATCATCATGGCTTTTCAGCCGTGTATCTTCTGACAGTGGTTGAGGAAAATCAAATCGGCACTCTGCCACATTTTTCCCCTTTGTGTTGCTTTCCTGCAAGTTGATGTATGATGGTGCTGTTGCACTCTCAACACCAATGAATGAAGTTCTTCATCTTTGCAACCTGGTGTTGGAATATTCACAGAAATGTACCTATCAATGTACTGTGGAGCAATCTGCCTTCCAGCTGTAGTATCTAAGTTTGGAGCATCCCTTATCCACCACATGGAATGGACATGTGGAGATCCCCTCAACTGGAATTCAATTCCCCAAAAGTAGTCAACTACCTCACCAATAGGTTGCCCAGATCCTTTAATCACTTCCCTGAGGAAGCACTGAAAGCGATGTGCAAAATGCCTAGCTGTAACCACTGGATTTGTCCTCATCAGTTCTCTCCTCTCACTGGCTGATAAATTAGCTGCCTGTTCCTCTGACAGATTCTTACCCATACTCCTGCTTAGCACTATCATCAAGTCCACCCAATTATTATCGTCAGCACTCAGTGTGACAAAGAATGTGGGAGGACCTAGCAAATAGCTGGATCTTTACTGAGTTCCAATAAGCCTTTGTGCCACGAATATCTCTCATGAAGCTATAACAATTTTCACGCAAGTGAGGGTTATTTTCCAGGCATCCTAGCAGCAAACCAGCTGTGAGTAGCTCCTTCTCATTGGTTTCCTTGTTAGACTTCTCACAGTGGCCTATTCTGAATGATCGCATCCTCATAGCAATGGAAATGCTGCTCTGCAACTTCAGGGCTTCTACAATGTTACAGGCCCAAAAGATATAAGCAGGATGACATGCCCATCTTGAGTCAGCACTAAGCATTCTTCTTTGAAAATATTCCAGAGGTGTAACTTTGACTTCTCTGATGGTGCCAAAACCAGTTTCACCATTGGGGTAAAGGGTCGGAAAAGCCAATACTTCTAAATCATTTTGATTCTCAAATATACTTAGTGGTGTGGTTGTTACTCTGTAACTTATGTATCTGTTGTTCTATTGGTATACCTACTTTGTATCAAGTCAACAGCGTCTACAACGGGCTGGAGAGTATCCAACCTAACAATTCATGTTTCATCCATGTCTAAAATATCTTCATTCACATTTTCACCGTCAGTGACTTTTCTTCTTTATGGTTGAACATGTCTTCTGACATCTTAGTGATGGTGATGTCACCATACAAGGGGTTATGTTGCTCTAACCATTTCAGAGCTTGCATCACATTGGAGTATCGACAGGTATGGTAAATTGTATCAGGGACAGAGCCATTTGGTTTACTTCCAATAGAGTCTGGCTGCTGAATGTAAAGAATATCTTCACCACTGGGTAAACGAGGGAGCTCTGAAATGACACAGTCAACATTAAAGGGAAAGTTGATTACCTGTCCTCTAACAGCTCTTTGTCCACCCCTTGGCAAATTGGTCATTTTCATGAAAACAGTAACCTTTGAAATCAAACGCTGCTCTGATGTGTTTAGTCCAATGAACACTGAAGGGACCTCTGGTACTTTCAGTTTATTAATCTGTGATCCTGCTGGAATTTTCTTTCTTTCTATAGCACTCTTGCACTTGTTACACAACCAAACACTTTCTATACTTTCTTGAACTGATTCATTCACCACAGCAAGTAGATCATCTGCCACATCGCAGCTGTACAGGGTACCCAACTGGTCAGAGCACGACCTTTCACATGAAAAACACTTATGGGTCGGCCCCTTAAGAATTGCTTTTTCAAATTTATGTAAGTTATTTTTCAACTTTAAAGCTTGTTTGATGGTTTTGAAATCTCAAGTCTTGGTACTTGCACAGCAGATGCAGTAACAACACCAGACTTAATTACACTTCCACCCACTTCCATGTCCACCTCTTTAGACTTTTGGCTGATAAGATTTTCCTTACCAGTATCATCCATGACTGAATCATCACTTTGGGTTGATTCTCTTTGAACTTCCTTCAAACTGTCACTCTCCAACCCATCAGTGGATTCATAAATTGAACTAATGCGGGTCACATTTACCTTGGTATTTGAAACAATGCTAGTACATGGCACACTACTGGTTATTTCTCCTTCTGAGTTACGTTTTTGCCTCCTCCATGCTTGCATTCTTAATCTTGCTTGCTCTTTTTCTCTCTCCAGTCTTAGAGTATGTTTTGTTTAGATTCATTAATCAATCTTGTTTTCTTAAATTTGTTACTGCTGCTCAGTCTTGACTACTGTTTTTTAGTCGATTCAGACTGCAACCTCTTCCTTTGATTTTCAGAGAGGATACCAAGTCTTTCAGCACGATCTTCATTGCTTTCTGACTGCAACCTCTTACTCTGATTTTCAGAGAGGGCGGTAAGTCTTGCAGCACCATCTGCACTGCTTTCTGACTGCAGCCTCTTACTCTGATTTTCAGAGAGGGTGGCAAGTCTTGCAGCACGATCTTCATTGCTTTCTGACTGCAACCTCTTACTCTGATTTTCAGAGAGGGTGGCAAGTCTTGTTGCACGATTTTCCTTGGTTTCTGAGTACAGCCATTTCCTGTTATTTTCAGTGAGTGCAGCAAGCCTCACAGCACCTTGCTTCTCAGTCTCATATTGCAGCCGCAGTCTCTGGTTCTCTGACATTTTTAATAACCTTATACGGTGCTCTTCAACTGTTTCAGCATCTAGCCGCTTTCTCTGACATGCTGACAGCATGGCCAGTGTAGAACATTTCTTTATTGCACTGTCCATGTATTCTTGACTGCCAATTCCCGTTTGGTCCATAACTGGATTAACAGCTGATGTAGGCATTGTCAGTTCATCATGTATCTCATTCTGATGTGGGCCTGGGTTCAGTTCAACATCTCTACCCAGCAATAGCAGTATACTTAATGAACAAGCTAAGCGAAAGTTGCTCTTACAATAGCGCCTTCTGCGTAGCAGGTGATGCAATGTACACCTGAACCATTGTCTTCGTTGATGGATGCACATATTCTTGTGCAATACAAAAACCAAATGATAATGCTTCATTGGAATGTCATGGTACTCCAAGGAATTAGTTGTAAAATGACCATGGCAAGGCTCATATGTTACTGACATAAGGATGGTGAAACCATCAAGGTTCATTTCATTCAGGTCAGTGTACATTTTTATTTCATGGATCATACTGTAAGTAGAAGTACATATTTCAGATTGCCAAACACAAGACAATCCATTCCAGATACAGTGTGAGTGACCCCAGAATGAGGGTGCAGGACCCCGGCAGCCTGGTCCAGGACCCCAGTCACAGGGTGAGTAACCCCAGTCACAGGGTTGGCAACCCTAGCCACCGGGTAATTGACCCCAGCCACAGGGTGAGCAACCCCAGCCACAGGATAATCGACCACAGCCACAGGGTGATTTACTTTGATTCCAGAAACAGAGCCAAGAAATGACAGACTGAGTGTAATTATGTTTGTAGATAGTGCCTATCATGACCGTTGGTTCATGTGAGATGTATGCAAATGGAGTGGTGTTAGAGTGCATACATACTATGTATTTTTCATGTTTCAGACATCTATAGCCTGGAATAAAGAATAGAAAGGCAGCTAATATATATACAAAAGAACACCCTGTCACACAGCATAGAACAACTTAAAGATAAAGATACAATTGTTTGCATGTGAAAAAATTATTGAGATTTTCGAAAATTTTGGCCTCAAAACACATTAGCCCCTTTAATATGCATTCGATCTTGTCTATCAAGATTAGCGCCACCCCTTGAGCAGCTAGCTGCCCCACCCACCACCTCTAGACAACTGCCCCACCCACAGTCTTCTAGAATCACATGAAGGCACAATTCTGAACTAATAATAACTATTATATAGTAAACAGAAGTGATGATTTTGACTTACTCAAAAAAAGGCCCCTTCAACATTATTGCCGCTGTCGCTGATTCTTCCACAAACACGTTCAGTAACAACGCTTGAAGAAGTAATTCGTTGCAACGTGCTTGAAGTTAGTGTTGTTGATTTTTATATATACAGTAATTAAATATTGCAATAGAAATTCGTGCGCTCAGTTATTGCCTCCCATAATTATCAATAAAACTCACCCATACAATATTGTCACTTTATCAAATCAATGATGGCTTAGTTGGCTTGTGTTCTGTGCAGCCTTTCTTACTGTTTTTTCCATGTTGACTGTTCTGGGATGATTCCTTCTGCATAGGGTAAAAAGGATGTAGTGTAAATGTTGCATGCAATTTATACATAAAATTAACTTGTGAGCTAGCCAGTTCTGGCTGCATTGTGCATACCATAAATGCAGTTTCATAAGCAACTAAATTCAGTTTTTCACTCATTTATATACCTTGGAAAGCTATATATATATATATTGAAATAAAGAATGTCGTTAATTACATTCGAATTGGTAAATATGGGAGGTGTCCGTACGTTTTCCAAAGGCAATTAAGTATTGCATAATAAGACTAGGTTTGTATACGACCCTTAAATGTATTGGAAACAACATGATGTGAGCAAGGGTTGTTTTGCTTCCAAATGTTTGTCTTAGAAGTGTAAAGAGGGCCGTAGTCAGACACACTTTATCGTTTGTTTTTGACAGTGTATATAATCTGGAACCACATTTTGTGTTACTATAATTTAAAAAGCATATATTTCTCATATTATTAATCAAGTGAGAGATACATTGTAACGATGAGTTCAGAGAGTAACTCTACTTTAACAGATTTATATCAGGAGACTCCATGTTCTAAGATAAAGACACTCAAAGGACAATTTACCCATCTGAAGCGTTTTTCTTTACTGTACTAAAAGGATAGCCTATTTTACTTCTCTTCTATTAACTAGTGGAGTCAGTTTAGTACATGACAATGTTATTAGGGATATGCTGTATTCATTAAAGAACTTAGCGGTGCTACTACTACAGATACATAAATGATTTACGTTATTCTTTGTATATAATGGCAAGTTCCTGTCTTTTCTCCCTTCTATGCCTATATTACCTAGCAAGGTAACCTTTCGATCGACAGCTTGAGAAGCTTGGCGTCATTGCTGACGCTATATAGCTTATTCTATACAACCGGAAGCGTTACCACCTTGATCGCTCTATATCATATGTTATCTATAGGAATTGGACTTGAATCTGCTCCCCTTATCGTGCCATGACCCTAATACTTGTGCTAATCGCCGAACGAATTGGTAACGTTCAAAGTGATATACGAGAATCATATGAAATCCTTTATTGTATCCCTCTTCAAAGGCTATTCGACGTATCAAGTCATTTATAAAAGCGTTTTAACTCATCATACGTCCCGGAAACGCTGTACCCAAAAACGAAATTTCAACAAACATGGTGACAGCCACGCGTAGGCGGATGCCAATCCATAGTCATTGTTCTTTTCCTAAGTAGAAGTCGGATTAAAGTATTAATTTAAGATGAATCTTAGCAGCTTAAGAAAGTAGGAGGAAAAGGAAGGGAATCCGAATGAATAAATACAACTCTTTCAAATGGATAGATGTGCAGCTGAAACTTGGTGTCAGCATTCACAAACCGACAGCTAAGTGTACATTTCTGTAGGTTCAGATGATGGTACTGTAAGGTTGTGGGAGGTGGACACTGGTTATTGTTCATCCCTAAATCATATCCAAAGAGTTTCACACAAAGGGGTAAGATTTTCTTGTCAATCACGTGACTAAAAAACTTTGGTACCAGCCGTCCTTAGCATAGCAAGGGAACGTCACCAAAGGAATTATGCCTATATTAAACCATAGATTATCTATACTATGTAACGCTACATAGTATACATAATCTATGATTAAACCTCACTGTCTCATCCTTACAGTACCATCATCTTTATCACTATCATTGTAATATTGGCCCTTGTTTATTGATAACATAATTTGAAAAAGTATATTAAACGTTATAGTAAAGGTATTACTACGCATAGATGTAATTTGTCGTAAACAAAGACAAAATGATAACGTACGGCGCTTGACATAATTATGGATATCATGTAATATGGCTAAAAATCAAAAGAAGGCCTTCAGAGCGCAAAAGACTAGTGTATTCATTTGGCAGGCGCCGTGAGTGTCTTTGCCGTATGCTTCTTATTACTGATTAGCATGATTATCAATAGATGATACAAACATTACAGTGTTTATTATAAACAGTTTATAAACAAATACTGTCATGTTTGTAAACACGGAAATCTAATTTAAGTTAGAAGTAAACTTACAGCCTAAATGTACTGTAAGACTTTAGTAGAGGGAAGTCATGAGCTGTAAGACTATAAGACTAACAGAAAAGTGTAGGTACCGTGAAATCCCTATGCTGTATTTCAAATAAAATTTTGATATGGCTTCCATCTTCGAATACTTGTAAACAAAATGCCCAATGCTTAGGCCAACTTCGGCATACTATTTTAAGCTTTAATTAGCTTTCTCTTCACTAGCGTCACTGATGAAAATGGCACTGATGAAAACTGAACTGATGAAAACCCAAGTAAAGCCTGCGTACAAGGTTTTAAAGACTTACAGACTTTAAACGACGAATTGGAACCGGTGAAACATACGCTTGATGCCTTAATACTGAAATATGAGCAAGTAGCTCGAGTACAGGGCTGCCTCCTATAACTTGATAATGTGTTTCCCTCCCTCTACAGGGTAGCACCCTACGTCTTTGTGTTCACCGATTCTTGACATGGAGTAGTGTAAATAAAAATCTTTTTATCGATTGTACACTGCTGTTTGTTTAGAGACGGCAATCAAAGGCCAAATCGTCTTTACATAATTGTAAGTTACTGTATAAGCAGCGCGTATATAATATAGTATGTACTAGTTGAAAACACTAGTTATAGTGCACTTGTTATATGTACTATTTTTATGTACTGGTTGTAAGTTCTAGATATATGTACTGTTGGATGTACTAGTGTATGTACTAGTTATATGAACTAGTCCTATGTACTAGTTTTATGTGCTAGTTATGTACTAGTAGTATTTACTAGTCGTATGTACTGGTTGATTGTACTGGTAGTGTGTATTGGGAATATGTAATAGTAGCATGAATTAGTGATATCTATTAGTTGTATTTACTGGTTGTAATCACTAGTAAAAGGTCCCAGTTTTATTTACTAGTTCTATATACTAGTTGTATATACTAGTTGTATATTCTAGTTTTATGTACCAGTTGCATATACTAGTTATGTACTAGTGGTATGTACTAGTTTTATGTACTCATTGTATGTGCTAGTTGCATGTATTGGTTGAATTTAATGTTTGTATGTACTAATTGTATGTACTAGTTTTATGTACTCGTTGTATGTGCTAGTTGTATGTATTGGTTTAATTTAATGTTTGTATGTACTAATTGTATGTACTAGTTTTGTATTAGTTGTATATAGTATTTATATGTACTATTTATATGTGTATGTTCTAGTTATCCTTACTAGTTCTATGTACAAGTTGTATGTACTAGTTGCATGTATTACTTGTATGAACTAGTTGTAGGTACTAGTTGTATGAACTAGGTCTATTTCGGGTTGTATGTATTCGCTACTAGTTGTATGTACTAGCTTTTAGTATATGCTAGTACTAGTTATATTTCCTAGTTTTAGTAACTACTTGTGTGTACTAGTTGTATGTACTAGTTGTATGTGCTAGTTGTATGTATTCGTTGAATTTATTGTTTGTATGTACTAGTTGTATGTACTAGTTATATGTGTATGTTCTAGTTATATGTTCTACTTGTATGTACAAGTTGAATGTACAAGCTATGTATTAGTTGTATGAAATATGTATTTGTACTAATTATATGAGAATGTTCTAGTTATCCTTACTAATTCGATATACAAGTTGTATGCACGCGTTGTATGTACTACTTGTATAATTAGTTCTATCTACTAGTTGTATGTACTAGTTGTAGGTACAAGTTGTAAATACAAGTTGTGTATTCTAGCTGTTTGTTCTTCTAATATGTACTAGTTGTATGTACTAGTTATATACTAGTTGTATGTACTAGTTGTATGTACTAGTTGTATGTACTAGTTGTATGTACTGGTTGTATGTACTAGTTGTATGTACTGGTTGTATATACTATTTATATGTAATAGTTGTATGTATGTACTTTTTATATATACTAGTTATATATACTTTTTATATGTACTAGTTATATGTGTATGCTCTAGGTATATGTACTACTTCCATGTACAAGTTGTATGTACTAGTTGAATTTACTAGTTGTAAGTGCTAGTTTTATGTACTAGTTGCATATCGTAGGTGTACGTACTAGTTGTAGGTGTTTATTTATATGTACCAGTTGTATGTGAATGTTCCAGTTATCTGTACTAGTTGAATGTACAAGTTGTATGTAATGGTTGTATGTAGTAGTTGTATGTACTAGTTATATGTACTAGGTGTATGTACTAGTTGTATGTACTAGTTAAATGTACTAGTTGCATATACTAGCTGTAATCATTACTAATAGGTACTAGTGATATGTACTAGTTGTATGTACTTGTGGTAAACACTAGTTATAGGTATTAGTTAAATGCACAAGTTTTATACACTAGTTGTATGTACTAGTTGTATATTCTAGATTTATATACTTGTTGCATAAACTAGTTATGTACTAGTTGTAAGGTCCAGTTGTTGTACTGGTTGTATGTACTTGTTGTATGTACCAGTTGCATGTACTAGTTATATGTACTATTTATATGAACTAGTTATATGTATTATTAATATGACAAGCTATATGTGTATGTTCTAGTTATATGTACTAGTTGTATTTACTTGTTGTATGTACTAGTTTTATGTACTAGTTGTATGTACTAGTTGTACGTATTGGTTGAATGTACTGTTATTATGTACTAGTTGTATGAACTTGTATATTCTTGTTATATGTTCTACTTGTATGTACAAGTTGTAACTACTAGTTATGTATTCGTTGTATGTAGTATCTATATGTTCTAGTTGTATGGACCAGTTGTCTGTACTAGTTGTATGTACCAGTTGCATGTACTAGTTGTATGTATTAGTTGTTTGTACTATTTGTATGTACAAGTTATATGTGTATGTTCTAGTTATCCTTACTAGTTTTATGTACAAGTTGTATGTACGACTTGTCTGTACTAGTTTTATGAACTAGTTATATGTACTAGTTGTATGTACTAGTGGCAATCACTAGTTATAGGTACTAGTTGTAGGTACTAGTTGTACATACTATTTGTATATTCTAGTTGTATGTACGAGTAATGTGTACTGGTTGTATGTACTAGTTATATGTACTAGTTGCATATATTAGTTATGTACTAGTTGTATGGACTAGTTTTATGTACTGTTTGTATGTACTGTTTGTACGTACTAGTCGTATGTACTAGTTGTAGGTTCTAGTGGTAATCAATGGTTATAGGTACAAGTTATAAGCGCATATTCTAGTTATCCTTAGTAGGTCTATGTACTGTTGTATTTACTTGTTGTATGTACTAGTTTTATGTACTAGTTGTATGAACTAGTTGTACGTATTGGTTGAATGTACTGTTATTATGTACTAGTTGCATGAACTAGTTGTACGTATTGGTTGAATGTACTGTTATTATGTACTAGTTGTATGAACTTGTATATTCTTGTTATATGTTCTACTTGTATGTACAAGTTGTAACTACTAGTTATGTATTCGTTGTATGTAGTATCTATATGTTCTAGTTGTATGGACCAGTTGTCTGTACTAGTTGTATGTACCAGTTGCATGTACTAGTTGTATGTATTAGTTGTTTGTACTATTTGTATGTACAAGTTATATGTGTATGTTCTAGTTATCCTTACTAGTTTTATGTACAAGTTTTATGTACGACTTGTCTGTACTAGTTGTATAAACTAGTTATATGTACCTGTTATATTTACCTGTTGTATGTACTAGTGGTGATCACTAGTTATAGGTACTAGTTATATGTACAATTTGTAGGTACTAGTTGTACATACTAGTTGTTTATTTTAGTTGTATGTACTAGTAATATGTACTAGTTGTATGTACTAGTTGTACGTAATGGTTGAATGTACTGTTTGTATGTACTAGTTTTATGTACTAGTGGAAATCACTGGTCATAAGAAATAGTTATATGTACTAGTAGTATCTACTATTTGTATATATGTACTATGTGTATGTACTATTTATAAGTACCAGTTATATGTAGTAGTTTATGTTTGTGAACTAGTTATAAATACTAGTTGTATGCACTAGCAGTATGTTCTAGTTGTATGTACTATTTATAATTACAAGGTATATGTGTATTTACTAGTTATATGTAGTTGGTGTATGTACTAGTTATATGTCCTAGTTGTTTGTCATAGTTGTATGTTCTAGTTGGATGTACTAGTTAAATGTACTAGTTACTAGTTGTATGAACTAGTTGCATGAACTAGTTGTATGACCTAATTGTAAATACCCGTTGTATATACTAGTTGTATGTATATACTATTTGTATGTACTAGTAGTTTTATGTATATATTAGTTGTATGTATCAGTTTCTAGTTGCCTGTACTAGTTTTATGTACTAGTTATAAGTACTATATTGATGCACTATTAATATGTACTAGTTATATATTTTTGTACTAGTTATATGTAGTAGGTGTACTAATTATAGGTCCTAGTTTTATGTACCCGTTCTATGCACTGGTACCTTATGGCTGTTCCTTAGGGATAGGCTGCCTTATAGGGATCAACACGTAACAAGCGCTAATTAATAAAGAATTTTTGTTTTCAATCGTTAAGAGTGAATGCGTTATTTAGTGTTATCGTTTACACACTGGAAGAAATCAAAACTGTAATCCAGTGTTACCAGGTATTCAATCTCAAACACGCGGTGTGTGACCAATCGAAGCCTCTCCAGTCAGTGAAGAAGCCTCGCCTGCCAGCAAAGAAGAAGCCTCACCAGCGAAGAAGAAGAAGCCTCGCCAGCAAAGAAGAAGAAGCCTCGCCAGCCAGTGAAGAATTTATCCCTTCAATTGGTGAGTTCGCTCTTACTTTGACACACTGTTGTTTTAAGGGCTTCATAGTTTTAGTTCACGCCGTTTTTTTATATTTCTTCTAGTAAATGCCTTTAGGAAATGTATATTCTGTTTCTTCATATTGTTTGTGTGTATTCTATTAAAGGTTTTCTGGCCAATTTTTATGTTGTTGTTTTAAAGTGCTTTCCGTGTTATTGATAGCATGTGTTATTTGGATATTTTTGAAAGCCACTACTGACAAAGGACTACACTAATATTTTATCTGTTTATTATACTTCTATACTTATACTTGGTATATATATGTTGTTTATATGATGCTTAGGGCCTTTACTTTTATTAAAAAGGCTTTTTTAAAGCCATTACATTCAAAAGATGGACTTAACTGGGACTTGATGTATAATAAAGGTTGTAATGTAAAATATATTACGTAATAGACATGCAAGTATTAAGTTAGTAGTATAGTTCCTATTTGTTACTTTTTTCTCTGAGGACTTACTTAATTAGTGTTTTCAATAGCTGAGCCCGATTCTCCTGTTCTTCCTTTTCTTTTTGTTTTTTCTCTTTCTCTTCCTCCTCTATCTGCTCCATTCGTATCTTTTCTTCCTTTTCTTTTCATGCTTCTTCCACTAGTCTCCTCTCCTCTGCCATCTACAAGACTATTTATGGTAGTCTCTCTGTCTTCCGTGTTAGGTTTGCAACTATTGAACACAGGCTTAAGTGGGAAAACCTCTTGTACTGACAGGTATTCCATGCAACAAGCCTCACAGTAGCTCAGGGAAAGTCTTATTTTGTTACATTCACTTAGAGCCTCCCATATCACTATAGGGAAAGTTTCTAGATAAGTCTCCCTAGCCTTAGACGATCTCCAGCCACTTTTTAAACCTTTTAGAATATTCTCAAGTAGCTTGTCAAAAGGAGTGGACTTACGGGAGTAATAGTCTGTAAACATAGAATCGTCTAGACCAAATTTGGGGCTCCTATATAAATAAATCTCTGAACCTTTGTATCTTTTGCTTGTAGGTAAGTTCTGTTTGAGTGTCTTCTATACTTGATTTTGTGGTTTACTGAGTTGGAGTGGCTTCATCATTTGTTGGAGAATTTGCTTTTTTCTGTCTTTGTGAATATATCTATAATAATTTCAATGAATATCATTTGTTTAACTATCTGATCTATTCTGTAGGTTGCCAATATGTAAGACAAAGATTTTTTTAAATCTATTTTTGTATTATTTATCTGTTTATTAATTTATTTAAAATCATCCATTGTTAAATTGGTTATAGGATATAGACTTAAAACAGCAGGCATCCTTTGGCTTAATTGATTTACATATTGTGTATAATCGTCTCACTTCGTATCCTTGTCTTATAATCGTCTAACTTAGTACCTTATAAATGTTTTATTTAATCGTCTCACTTCGTACGTTTTGTATAATACAATTAATGTCTAATATAAGTGAAAACGGCTTTTCAGGGCTCTTTGCATAGTAGCTATAACATGATTCACTACTGGACTACTTATTTTTTACATACCTTTTGTTAACGAATAGTTCGTATGCAGCAACTCTTGCAAAGCCGCAGTTGAACTTCAGAGCAATCTGATTATCAACTGATATCCCTCTTGACTTTTTTGGGGGGCATAATCTTCTCTGTTGTAGACGAAATTTCGAAATTTGGCGATACTTAGCGTGAATAACACCTTACGGCGATCCTCAATCACTTGCGTCAAAATGTATATAATCTCCTAGTTACACAACTTAGGATTTGTGCAATATTAACAGCCGGCTATAAGCTTCCACCGTTAGCATTTCAAATGTGTAAATCATCCCATGAATATACTTATTTGCTAATGAATATGATTTAAATGTTGAGAAATGGCGTCTATTGCAGAAGTGAAGGAAAATTGCTCAGTCAGCTTCAATGGATTCAGTGAGTGTCATTCAATAAAAATTAAGAAGTCCGTTGGCGTCTGAGCTTTATTTCCCAAGATATGAAAGATTAAATAGCATTTACTAATCTATTAAAAGTGTATTTTCACAGTTTTCTTCTCAACGGATGGGCGAATCGAAACGGACTTCTTAATTTTGTTAGTATACACTCTAACCTTTTCAACACGTTATATCTTCGACATTGCTTGTTCAATCTCGCTCAAATTTTGGATTATGCTGATATATAAATAAGCGCTTCGATGTATACCAGGTAGCAAATCGTTTCTGTTAGAACGAAACTTACTCTTAAAGGTGTTTATAAAAAAACGTAAAAACACGCAGATCAGTCATATGGCACCTGTGATGTACTAGTAGTTGTATGAACTACTAGTATGTACTATGTATATGTACATGTATATGTACTAGCTATATTTTTATGTATTAGTTATATTTTGTAGATGTGTGTACTAGTTATATGTGCTAGTGGCAGGTCCTAGTTGTATCTACTAGTTGTATAGATTAGTACTAGCTATATTTACTAGTTGTAGGTACTAGTTGTATGTACTAGTAGTATGTATACACTAGTTGTATGTACTAGCTATGTACTGGTTGTATGTTCTAGTTGTATCTACTAGTTGTATGTACTAGTGGTAGATTCTTGTACTAGTTATACTAGGTGCTAGAAAGGTACTAGTTGTATGTACTAGTTTAATGAACTAGTTGTATGTACTAGTTGTATGTACTATTTATAATTACTAGGTAAATGTGTATGTACTAGTTATATGAAGTAGGTGTATGTACTAGTTATATGTCCTAGTTGTTTTTCCTAGTTGTATGTAGTAGCTATGAACTAGTTGAATATAAAAGTTGTACGTTCTAGTATTATGTACTCGTTCTCTTAGATATTTGTAAATACTAGTTTCTATATAGTTGTATGTACTAGTTGTATGCACTAACTGTAGGTACTAATTGTATATACTATTTATAATTACAAGGTATATGTGTACTTACTAGTTATATGTAGTAGGTGTATGTACTAGTTTTATGTCCTAGTTGTTAGTCTTAGTTGTATGGACTAGTTGAATGTACTAGTTGTATATACTAATTGTATGTACTAGTTGTGTACTCTTTGGTATGTACCAGGTGTTTGTACTAGTTGCATGTACTAGTTGTATGTACTAGTTGAATGTAATAGTTGTATGAACTAGTTGTATGTACAAGTACAAGTTAAATTTACTAGTTGTAGATGCTAGTTGTTTGTAGAAGTTGTATGTAGCAGTTGTATGTACTAATTGTTTGTAGTAGTTGTATGTGCTAGTTGTTTATACTAGTTATAAATATTAGCTATGTACTAGATGTATATACAAGTTGTATGTTCTAGTATTATGTACTCGTTCTATGAACTAGTAGTATTTACTAGTTTCTAGTTGTATGTACTAGTTGTTTGTACTAGTTGTATGTACTATGTGTATGTACCAGTTGTTGATTCTTGTACTAGATATACTAGGTACTAGGTAGGTTCTAGTTGTAGGTACTAGATATTTTTTGCATGTACTAGTTGTATGAACTAGTTTTATGAACTAGTTGTATGTACTATTTATATGTACTAGTTATTTGTACCATTGATATGTACTAGTTTTATGTTCTAGTGGTATGTACTAGTTATATTTACTAGGTGAATGTACTATTTGTGTGTACCAGTTGTATGTACTAGTTGTATGTACTCAATACTATTTGTATGTATTAGTCTAATGTAGTAGTTATATATACTAATTGAATGTATTTGTAGTGTGTAATTGTTGTATGTACTAGTTATATGTACTAGTTGTATGTACTATCTGTATGTACTAGTTGTATGTACTATTGCCTAATTGAATGTACTAGTTGTATGTACTAGATGTTTGAACTAGTTGTAGGTTCTAGTACAAGTTATACTAGGTACTAGGAATGAACTATTTCTGTGAACCACTTGTTTGTTTGTGTGAACTAGTTTTATGTACCAATTGTATATACTATATTTATGTACTTGTTATATGTGTATGTACTAGTCATAATGTAGTAGTTGTGTTTACTAGTTAGATGCACAAGTTGTTTGTACTAGTTGTATGTACTAATTGTATATACTAGTGGTAGGTTCTAGTCCTACTTACAATAGGTACTAAGGAGGTACTAGTTTTAAGTACTAGACACTAGTTGTATGTACTAGTTATATGTACTAGTTATATGTACTAGTTGTATGTACCAGTTGTGTGTAATTGTTGTATGTACTAGTTGTATGTACTCGTTACATTTGTATGTACTTGGTGTTTGAACTAGTTATTTGTACTAGTTATATATACTAGTTGTACGTACTATTTATATGTACTATTTATATGTGTATGTACTAGGTATATGTACTACTTGTATATACTAGCTGTAGTGCTGGTTGTATGTTCTAATTGTATGTACTAGTTGTATGTACTAGTTTTATAAACTAGATATGATCCACTTGTATGTTCAAGATGTATGCACTGGTTCTTTTTACTATTTACATAATAGTTTTATGACCTAGTTGTATGTACTAGTTGAATGTACTAGTCACATGTACTAGATATATATATATGTACTTGTTACTAGTTGTATGATCTAGTTGTATCTATTAATTTAAAGTACTAGTTGTATGTACTAGTTGTATGTATATACCAGTTGTATGTATTAGTTAAATATAGTACATTTAACTAATGTTCTAGTTGTATGTAGTTATATGTACTAGTTGTATGAATAATTGATGTGATAATCAAACCACAAGTAATTATAAATCAAACATCATAAGGAGGGAAAAACACAAAAGAAACAATTGCTGGGAATCGAACCAAGGACAGCTGGTTATGACCACCAGTTGCTCTGCCACTGAGCTACAACTGCCACAGCAATGCTCTCCCTCTTAAGCTAACTACAAGTAATAATTGGTGTACATTCTTAATCAGTGGTGATTCTCTTCATCCGTAGAAGCTGATAATCAAAGCCCAGCCCATTTCCAGTGTGAGGGACCATCTAACCTATGGGTCGCTGGCCACCATCAACCACAGGAGAGCTGGGTAAATCTATGAAAAATCGATGTGATAATCAAACCACATGTAATAATCAATCAAACATCATAAAGAGGGAAAAACACGAAAGAAGCAATAGCTGGGAATCGAACCCAGGGCAGCTGGTTATGACCACCAATTGCTCTCCCACTGAGCTACAACTGCCACAGCAGTATGTACTAGTTGTGTGTAATTGCTGCATGTACTAGTTATAAGTACTAGTTCTTTGTACTAATTGTATTTACAGGTTCTATGTGCTAGTCAGTAATTGCATGTACTAGTTATATCTACTAGTTGCATGTACTAGTTGTATGTACTAGGTTTAAGTACTAGTAACAATGTGTATTTAGTAGTTGCATGTACTAGTTATGTGTACTAGTTGTATGCACTAGTTGCATGTACTAGTAACAATCTGTATTGAGTAGTTGTATGTATTAGTTGTATGTAGTTATATGTACTAGTTGTATGAACCAGTTGTGTGTAATTGTTATATGTACTCACTATATGTACTAGTTCTATGTACTAATTTTATGTACTACCTGTATGTACTAGCTGTATCTACTAGTCGTAAGTAGTAGCTGTTTGAACTAGTTGTATGTAGTTATATGTACTACTCATATGTACAAGTTTTGTGTAATGTTTGTATGTACTAGTTATATTTACTAGTTGTAGTTACTAATTGTATTTACTAGTTGTATCTACTAGTTGTATGCACTCGTAAAAAGATGTATGTACCAGTTGAATTTACTAGTTTTATGTACTAGATACTTGTTGTATATACTGGTTGTATGTACTAATTGTGTATACTAATTGTGTGTAATTGTTGTATGAACTATTTTATTTACTGGTTGTAGTTACTAGTTGTATGTACTAGTTTTATGTAGTAGTAACTAGTTGTATGTACTACTTGTATGTACTAGTTGTATGTACTTGTTGTATGGACTAGTTGAATGTACTAGTTGTATGTACTAGTTGTGCGTAATTCTTCTATGTACTAGTTATATGTACAATTGTATGTCCTAATTGTATGCACTAGTTGTAAATACTCTTAAGTAGTTGCAGGTACTAGTTGAAAGTACTAGTTCTATGTACTAGTTGTATGTACTAGGTGTATGTACTTGTAACAATCTGTATTTACTAATTGTATAGACTACGAGTTGTATGCACTAGGTGAATGTACTAGTAACAATCTGTATTTACTAATTGTATGGACTAGTGTATGTAGTTATATATACGAGTTGTATGTACTAGTTGTGTGTAATTGTTGTATGAACAAGGTATATTTACTAGTTGTAAGTACTAATTGTATTTACTAATAGTATGTCCTAGTAAGTTGTTGCATGTGCTAGTTTTATGTACTAGTTCTATGTACTAATTTTATGTACTAGCTGTATGTAGTAGTTGTATATACTAGTTGTAAGTAGTAGTTGTTTGAACTATTTGTATGCAGTTATATGGACTACTCGCATGTAAAAGTTGTGTATAATGTTTGTATGTATATACTAGTTATATTTACTAATTGTAGTTACTAAATGTATGTAATAGTTGTATCTACTAGTTGTATATTCTCATAACAAGATGTATGTACTAGTTGCATGTAGTAGTTTTATGGACTAGTTATTAGAATTGGTTGTCTGTAGTTATATTTACTACATGTTTGTATTAGTTGTGTGAAATTTGTGTATGCACTAGTTATATGTCCTAGTTGTATTTACTAATTGTATGTACTAGTTGTATGTACTATTAAGTAGTTGCATGTACTAGTTATATGTACTAGTTGTATGTACTAGCTGTATGTTCTAGGTGTAAGTACTCGAAACAATATTTATTTACTAGCTCCTTGTACTAGTTGTATATTCTAGTATCAATCTGTATTCAGCAGTTGCATGTACTAGTTATTTGTTCTAGTTGTTTGAACTAGTTGTATGTACAAGATGTATGTAATAGTAACAATCTGTATTTACTAATTGTATGTACTAGTCGAATGTAATTATTTGTACTAGTTGTATGTACTAGTAGTGTGAAATTGTTGTATGAACTAGTTATCTATACTAGTTGTATGTAATAATTGTATGTACTAGTTGAATGTACTAGTAAGTAGTTGCATGTACTAGTTATTTTAGGGGCTGCCACAGGCAGCCCCTAAAATTGTTTTCATATGCCGATTACGTTGTATGGCTTCATGTTACGGAAAGATATATATATATATAATACGGGTTCATACGCAACTGTTCTAACACTTATTTTATACGTCGGTATAAATATAATACAAGTTCATACGCAACTATTGTAACACTTAATTTATACGTCAATACATCGTTTTTGCAAATGGCGGCGTTCAGGAAGCTTTAGTTAACGAAGCTTTTCCATCGTTATTTATAAAGTTCAGGACACTTAAGCGTCCTAAATCGTTAGTATTACGAATATATATATTAAATCCCAACGATGCGACCAAGTAGTTCGAGTTAATTCGGGGGCGGCAGCCCCATGAGTTTTTAAACTCGAACTACTTGTTTGTATTAGTTTTTTGTACTTGTTGAATTTACTAGGTGTATGTTCTAGTAACAATCAGTATTAACTAGTTGTATGTACTAGTTATATGTATTGGTTGTGTGTACCAGTTGTATGTACTAGTGAGTAGTTGTATGTACTAGTTGCATGTACTAGTGAGTGGTTGTATGTACTAGTTGTATGTACTAGTGAGTAATTGTATGTACTAGTTGTATGTACTAATTATATGTACTAGTCGTAAGCAGTAGTTGTTTGAACTATATAGTTGTATTTGGTTATATGTACGACTGGTTTGTAATAGTTGTGTGTAATTTTTGTATGTACTAGTTATATTTAATAGTTGTAGTTACTAGTTGTATGTACTAGTTGTATGTACTGGTTGTATGCACTAGTAACTAGATATATGTACTACTTCTATGTACTATAGTTCTATGTACTAGTTGTATGTAATAATTGTATGTACTAGTTGAATGTACTAGTAAGTAGTTGCATGTACTAGTTATTAGTATTAGCTTTTTGTACTTGTTGAATTTACTAGGTGTATGTTCTAGTAACAATCAGTATTAACTAGTTGTATGTACAAGTCCTATGAACTAATTGCATGTAGTAATATGTACTAGTTGTGTGTAATTGTTGTATGTTCTAGTTATATGTATTAGTTGTGTGTAATTGTTGTATGTACTAGTTATATGTATTGGTTGTGTGTACTAATTATATGTAATAGTTGTATATTCTAGTAAGTAGTTGTAGGTACTAGTTGTATGTACTAGTGAGTAGTTGTATGTACTAGTTGTATGTACTAGTGAGTAGTTGTATGTACTAGTTGTATGTACTAGTCGTAAGCAGTAGTTGTTTGAACTAGTTGTATGTGGTTATATGTACGACTGGTTTGTAATAGTTGTGTGCAATTTTTGTATGCACTAGTTATATTTACTAGTTGTAGTTACTAGTTGTATGTACTAGTTGTATGTACTAGTGAGGAGTTGTATGTACTAGTTGTATGTACTAGTGAGTAGTTGTATGTATTAGTTGTAGTTACTACTGAGTAGTTGTATGTACTAGTTGTAGTTACTAGTTGTATGTACTAGTTGTATGTACTGGTTGTATGCACTAGTAACTAGATATATGTACTACTTCTATGTACTATAGTTCTATATACTAGTTGTATGTAATAATTTTGTCTAATTGTTGTATGAACTAGTTATATGTAAACGTTGTATGTATTATTTGTATGTACTAGTTGTGTGTACTATTAAATAGTTGCATGCACTAGTTATATGTTCTGGTTGTATGTTCTAGCTGTATGTACTAGGTGTAAGTACTAGTAACATTCGGTATTTACTACCTCTTTGTACTAGTTGTATGTTCTAATATCAATCTGTAATTAGTAGTTGCATGTACTAGTTATTTGTATTAGTTTTTTGTACTTGTTGAATTTACTAGGTGTATGTTCTAGTAACAATCAGTATTAACTAGTTGTATGTACTAGTCCTATGAACTAATTGTATGTAGTAATATGTACTAGTTATATGTATTAGTGTGTGTAATTGTTGTATGTACTAGTTATATGTATTGGTTGTGTGTACTAATTATATGTAATAGTTGTATATTCTAGTAAGTAGTTGTAGGTACTAGTTGTATGTACTAGTGAGTAGTTGTATGTACTAGTTATATGGTCTAGTGAGTAGTTGTATGTACTAGTCATAAGCAGTAGTTGTTTGAACTAGTTGTATGTGGTTATATGTACGACTGGTTTGTAATAGTTGTGTGTAATTTTTGTATGTACTAGTTATTTACTAGTTGTAGTTACTAGTTGTATGTACTGGTTGTTTGCACTAGTAACTAGATATATGTACTACTTCTATGTACTATAGTTCTATGTACGAGTTGTATGTAATAATTGTATGTACTCGCTAGTGGAACATGTCCATATTTCCGGAAATTTTCAAAAAAGTCGTTAACTAACACCCTTTTTTAATCTACTCTATTTTACTTTAGAAACATCTTATCACTAAACAAATTATATAGATTTGAAGCGCTATTCTTTCTTAATAATTTGGCTACAAGAGCATCACGATTGCAGGCATAAAGGAGAAGGTAAGCGGCCGTAAGTGAGAGGTGCCAAATCGCCAAAAATGTTTTATTAGACAGTGGAAAATACGAATATAGAATAAATGGTGACACCAATCTATGAAGGATAATGATATCTAACGATGGTATGTATACTCCTTTTAAATTCCCTTTACTTTTTGAATTATAATCGAAAACGTATTTTCGTACCTTTATCGGGCGCCTCTAGTACTTCATATCTCAGTTAATCAAGGTAATATTCCAGGAGTATACATACAACTTTTAGGCTGTTACTTACTGAAGAGATTGATGTCAAAAAATGGTAAGATATACAATTCTCCACTGTCTAATAATCGCTTCGTTTTCCATTTGTCTCTTCTCCTTCGAGTAATGGTATTGTCACGTGATTATCAGCCGAAATTAGTGTTATAGCTTAGCCATCATACAATGACGTTATATGACGTTGCATATGCACCCAAATATTTGGTAACACGTTATACAAACATTAGACTTAATACAAAAAACTAGTACAAATAACTAGTAAATGCAGCTACTAATTACAGATTGATATTAGAACATACAACTAGTACAAAGAGGTAGTAAATACCGAATGTTACTAGTACTTACACCTAGTACATACAGCTAGAACATACAACCAGTACATATAACTAGTACATGCAACTATTTAATAGTATATACAACTAGTACATATAACGTTTACATATAACTAGTTCATACAACAATTAGACAAAATTAGTACATACAACTAGTATATATAACTACATACAGCTAGCACATACAACTAGTACAAACAACTAGTAAACACAGATTGTTACTAGACTATACACCTAGTACATACAACTAATACATGCAACTACTTCGTAAATACAGATTGTTACTAGTACATACATTTAGTATATGCAACTAATACATACAGCTAGTACATACAACTAGTACATATAACTAGTACATACAACTACTAACTAGAACATACATACATCTAGTACATTCAACCAGTACATACAACAAGTACAAATAACTAGTACATAAAACTAATACATAGAACTAGTACATAGAACTAGTACATATATCTAGTTACTAGTAAATACCACTACTACATACAGCTAGTACACACAACTAGTACATATAACTAGTACATACAACTACTAACTAAGACATATATACATCTAGTACATTCAACTAGAACAAACAAGTACATATAACTAGTACATACAACTAGTACATACAATTATTACATACAACTAGTATATAGAACTATAGTACATAGAAGTAGTACATATATCTAGTTACTAGTGCATACAACCAGTACATACAACTAGTACATACAACTAGTAACTACAACTAGTAAATATAACTAGTACATACAAAAATTACACACAACTATTACAAACCAGTCATACATATAACCACATACAACTAGTTCAAACAACTACTGCTTACGACTAGTACATACAACTAGTACATACAACTACTCACTAGTACATACAACTAGTACATACAACTACTCACTAGTACATACAACTAGTACATACAACTACTTACTAGAATATACAACTATTACATATAATTAGTACACACAACCAATACATATAACTAGTACATACAACAATTACACACCACTAATACATATAACTAGTACATACAACAATTACACACAACTAGTACATATTACTACATGCAATTAGTTCATAGGCCTAGTACATACAACTAGTTAATACTGATTGTTACTAGAACATACACCTTGTAAGTTCAACAAGTACAAAAAACTAATACAAATAACTAGTACATGCAACTACTTACTAGTACATTCAACTAGCGCAACTGACCGAAACGTTCTATTTTTCTTTTGATTGTACTACGTTAATAATCAAAAGAAGAATAGAACGCTTTTCTTTTGATTATACTACGTTAATAATCAAAAAAAGATCGGTCACGTAAGCCTTAATTCCTCAGCTATTATTAACGTATTATAATAGCTAAAGAATTAAGGCTTACATGACCGAAACGTTCTATTTTCTTTTGATTATACTTCGTTAATTGCTCATACATTTTTGCCATTGATAATTACGTAGATATTGGTAGACATGCAATATGCTTACTGTTTCCACTTACCTCTTACAACAACAAAAAACTTCGATCAAAGAAACTGTATCGCTACCGAGAAGCCTTACTTGACATATCAACTTCGGAAGTCTAATGTTTGTATAACGTGTTACCAAATATTTGGGTGCATATGCAACGTCATATAACGTCATTGTATGATGGCTAAGCTATACCACTAATTTCGGCTGATAATCACGTGACAATACCATTACTCGAAGTTTTTTGTACTTGTTTTATTTACTAGGTGTATGTTCTAGTAACATAGTACACACAGTTTTTTGTTGTGTGTACTAGTCCTATGAACTAGTTGTATGTAGTTATATGTACTAGATGTATGTACTAGTTGTATGTAGTTTTATGTACTAGTTCTATATACTAGTTGTATGTACTGGTAAATAGTTGTATGTATTAGTTGTTTGTACTAGTTCTATGTGATAGTTTTATGTACTAGCTGTATGTACTAGTCGTATTTACTATTTGTAGTTACTAGTTGTATGTAGTAGTTGTATGTACTAGGAACTAGATAAAAATACTAGTTCTATGTACTAGTTGTATGTACTAGTTGTATGTACTAGTTGTATGTACTAGGTATATGTAATAGTTATATGTCCTTGTTGAATGTACTAGTTGTATTTATATACTAGTTGTTTATAGGTTCTAGTTAGTAGTTGTATGTACTAGTTATATGTACTAGTTGTAAGTACTAGCTGCATGTACTAGTTGTATTCACTAATAGCATGTACTAGTTACATGTGTTAGTTGTATGTAGTAATTGTATGTAGTAAATGTATATAACAAACTGTATTTATTAGTTGTGTGTAAAAGTTGTATGTAATTATATACACGAGTTGGATGTACTAGTTGTGTCTAATTGTTGGGTGAACTAGTTATATGTAAAAGTTGGATGTACCAATTGTTTGTACTAGTTGCATGTACAAGTAAGTAGTTGCATGTACTAGTTATATGTAATAGTTGTGTGTACCGGCTGTATGAACTAGGTGTGTGTACTAGTAATAATATGTATTTACTAGCTCTTTGTACTAATTGTATGTTCTAGTATCAATCTGTATTTAGTAGTTGCATGTTCTAGTTATATGTACTAGTTGTATGTACTAGTTGTATGTACTAGTTGTATGTACTAGTAAGTAGCGTAGTTACTAGTTGTATGTACTAGTTCTATGTACTGGTTGTATGCACTAGTAACTAAATATATGCACTACTTCTATGTACTAGTTCTATGTACTAGTTGTATGTAATAGTTGTATATACTAGTTGTATGTACTAGTTATATGTACTAGTTGTATGTTCTAGCTGTATGTACTAGTTGTATGTACTAGTAACTAAATATATGTACTAGTTTTATGTACTAGTTGTATGTACTAGGTTTAAGTACCCGAAACAATATGTATTTACTAACTCTATGTACTTTTTATATGTTCTAGTATCAATCTGTATTTAGTAGTCGTATGTACTAGTTATATGTACTAGTTGTATGTACTAGCTGTTTGTACTAGTTGTATGTTCTAATTGTATGTACTAGTTGTTTGAACTAGTTGTATGGAGTTATATGTACTACTTATATGTAGTAGTTGTGTGAAATTTGTGTATGAACTAGTTATATTTACTAGTTGTAGTTACTAGTTGTACGTACTAGTTGTATGTTCTAGTTGTATGTACTAGTAACAATCTGGGTTTAATAATTGCATGTTATAGTTATATGTACTAGTTGTATTTACTAGTTGTTTGCAATTTTCTATCTACTAGTTATATTTACTAGTTGTAGTTACTAGTTTTATGTACTAGTTGTTTGTACTATTTGTATGTACTAGTATCTAGATGTATGTTTTAGTTGTAGTTACTAGTTTTATGTACTAGTTATATGTACTAGTTATATATACTTGTTGTATGTACTAGCTGAATGTACTCGCTAGTGGAACATGTCCACACTTCCGGAAATTTTTGATAAAAGTCACTAACTAACACTATTTTTAAAATTATTCTATTTTACTTTAGAAACATCATATCACTTAACAAATTATATAGAATTAAATTCTTTCTTAATATTTTGGCTACAAGAGCGTCACAATTGCAGGCTTAAAGGAGAACATAAGCAGCCGTAAGTGATAGGTGTCAAATCCCCGAAAATGTTTTATTAGACAGTGGAAAATACGAATATATAATAAATGGTGACACCAATCTATGAAGGATAATGATATCTAACGATGGTATGTATACTGCTTTTAAATTCCCATTAGTTTTTGAATTATAATTGAAAACGTATTTTCGTACCTTTATCAGCCGCCTCTAGTACTTAATATCTCAGTTAATCAAGGGAATATTCCAGGAGTATACATACAACTTTTAGGCTGTTACTTACTGAAGAGATTGATGTCAAAAAATGGTTAGATATACAATTCTCCACTGTCTAATAATCGGTTCGTTTTCCATTTGTCTCTTCTCCTTCGAGTAATGGTATTGTCAAGTGATTGTCAGCCAAAATTAGTAGTATAGCTTAGCCATCATACAATGTCGTCTTATGACATTGCATATGCACCCAAATATTTGGTACAAACATTAGACTTCCGAAGTTGATAAATCAAGTAAGGCTTCTCGGTAGCGATACAGTTTCTTTGATCGGAGTTTTTTGTTGTTGTAAGAGGTAAGTGGAAACCGTAAGCATATTGCATGTCTACTAATATATATGTAATTATCAATGGCGAAAATGTATGAGAAGTATAATCAAAAGAAAATAGAACGTTTCGGTCACGTAGGCCTTTATTGGCCTTCCTTTGGAGCTGGCCTTCCTCCACTATACTATATAAATTGCTCATAAGTTTTCACAATTGATAATTTAACATGGTAATGACTAGTGATGACTCCTGACGTTTCAGTGGCTGGTGCTCCGCTTCACGCGCAGGTCACATGCTAGAGACACATCCGCCTGGGATGTGACACCTCTGAAAGTGCTAATATGGCAATTTACAAAAATCGGAAATTTGTAGACATGTTACACATGCGCTAGATGTATCTATGATCTAGTTAGTAGTTGTATGAGCTCGATATATGTTCTAGTTGTATGTACTAGCTGTGTGTACTAGTTTTGTGTACTAATTGTATGTACTAGTAACAATCTGTATTTAATAGTTGCATATACTAGGTATATGTACTAATTGTATGTACTTGCTGTATGTACTAGGTGTATGTACTAGTAACAATCTGTATTTACTAATTGTAAGTACTAGTTTCATTCAGTTTTATGTACTAGTTGTATGTACTAGTTGTGTGTAATTGATGTAGGTACTGGGTATATGTACTAGTTGTATGTACTAATTATATATACTAGTGGTATGTACTAGTCAGAAGTTGTATGTTCTAGTTGTAGGTACTAGTTGTGTGTATATAATTATTGTACCTACTACTTACATGTACTAGTTGTATGTACTAGCTGTATGTACTAATTCAATGTACTAGTTGTATGTACTAGTTGAATGTACTAGTTCTGTGTATTACTTTTATGTACTAGTTTTATAGACTACATGTATGTACTAGTAATATTTACTATTTGTATGTAGTAGCTGTATGTACTAGTTGTTTGTAGTTATAGATACTACTTGTATGTACTAGTTGTCTGTAATTTTTTATATTAGTTAAATTTACTAGTTGTGGTTAGTAGTTTTATGTACTAGTTGAAGGTAATGGTAACTAGATATATGTACTAATTTTATGTACTAGTTGTATGTTCTAGTTGTATGTTCTAGTTCTAAGTAATTGTTGTATGTACTTGTTATACATACTAGCTGTTTGTACTAATTGTATTTTCTAGTTTAAAATACTAGTAAATAGTTGCATGTACTAGTTATATGTACTAGTTGTATGTACTAGGTGAATGTACTAGCAATATGTACTAGTTGTGTGTACTAGTTGTATGTACTAGTTGTATGTACTAGGTGAATGTACTAGCAATATGTAATTGTTGTGTGTACTAGTTGTATGTACTAGTTGTATGTACTTGTTGTAGGTACTAGTAACTAGTTATAATTGCTAGTTGTATGAACTAGTTGTAAATATTACTTGTATGTAATTTTTGTATCTACTAATTATACTTACTAGTTGTAGTTACTATTTTTATGTACTAGTTCTATGTAATAGTAACTGGTTGTATGTACTTCTTGTATGTACTATTTGTATGTACTATTTGTATGTACTAGTTATATGTACTGGTTATATGTACTAGTTCTATGACTTAGTTGTAGTATTAATTGTATGTACTAGTTGTGTGTAATGTTTGTATGTACTAGTTATATTTCTAGTTGTAGTTACTAGTTTTATATACTAGTTGTTTGTACTAGTTGTATGTACTAGTATCTAGATGTATTTTTAATTGTAGGTACTAGTTGTATGTACTAGTTGTATGTACTAGGAAGTAGTTGTATGTACTAGTTATAAGTAATAGTTGTATGTACTAGTTGTATGTCCTAGTTGTATGTTATTATATGTACTAGTTATATGTACTAGTTTAATGTACTCATTGTATGTACTAGTTGTATGTAGTTCTATGTACTAGTTGTATGTACTAGTTGTCTGTAATTGTGGTAACTACTACTCGTTGTATGTACTAAGTGTATGTCTTAGTTGTGTGTACTAGTAAGTATATAGTTGCATGTACTTGTTGTATTTACTAGGTGTATGTTCTTGTAACAATCAGTATTAACTAGTTGTATGTACTAGTACTGTGAACTAGTTGTATGTAGTTATATGTACTAGCAGAATGGACTAGTTGTGTGTAATTGTTATATGTACTAGTTATATGTCCTATTTGTATGTACTAGTTGTATTTACTAGTTTTATGCACTAGCTCTATGTACTATTTGTATGTACTAGTTGTTTCAATTAGTTGAGTGTAGTTACATGTACTACTTGTATGTACTAGTTGTCTGTATTTTTTGTATGTACTATATAGTTATATTTACTAGTTACAGTTACTAGTTGTATGTACTAGTGGTATGTTTTAGGTTTATATACTATTAACAATCTGTATTTAGTAGTTGAATGTACTAATTGTATGTACTTGTTGTATGTAGTTATATATACTAGTTGTATGTACTAGTAAGTATAAAGATGCATGTACTAGTTGTATTTACTAGCTGTATGTTCTAGTAACAATCTGTATTTACTAGTTTTGTGAACTAATTGTTCGAACTAGTTGTATGTAGTTATACGTACTGCTTGTATGTACAAGTTGTGTAAAAAGTTTGAATGTACTAGTTATATTTAATAGTTGTAGTTACTATTGTATGTACTAGTTGTATATACTAGTTGTATGACCTAGTAACTAGATATATGTACTAGTTTAATGTACTGGGTTTATCAGGGAGTACGGTAGTACTCCCTATGTAGGGATGACACGGTTTTTTTCGTTTTCCCCATACATTGGTATAGGAGCGAAATCCCGAAATAGGCCGAAAATCGACAAAACAAGGCTATGTATAGCTAAATATACAATATACATACTCTAAATAGACCTTAAAAGCAAGCGAATATGTCCCGCTGGCGAAATAATAAACTTTAAAAATTCCCATTTTCGTCTTCTTCATATTCTTCTTCTTCTTCTTATTCTTCGTCAGCCATAACTAAAAAACTATATAAGCTTTTGGACTAATTGTTACATGAAACTACTGCAAATTTTCCGAGCTGTATTCTTTTGTAGAAGCGAGAGCGATAACGCTATTATTGAGCATGGCGGTTTTCATGACCCTAGAGTCAAGGCATCAATAAAGTCGCCATTTTAATGACGTCATAATCAGTCGAAGATTGCGAAACCAAAATGATTTTAATTATACGAATCTAATTCCTAGCCCATGCTCCATAAAAAGTACAGAAACTAGAAATATTAAAAATTTTCTACAAAAATAGTGAAGATGTAGGGATGGTATAAAAAGTAGAGAAACAAGAAAGGGATGTTACACAGTGAAGCATTAGCTATACATGAATCCTACAAGCAAGGGTGTTGTATGATTCATGCACAGCTAATGCTTCACTGTGTAACATCCCTTTCTTGTTTCTCTACTTTTTATACCATCCCTACATCTTCACTATTTTTGTAGAAAATTTTTAATATTTCTAGTGTAATAGGTCTTCATAGGTCTTCATCAGCGGTACTGAGGAATAGGATTACAGAGTTGGTTTAAACAGAGGAAAGGTGACAGGAGTTAAAAAATTGAATAAGATAAAATAATTAAAGTAGAATAAAAAGTCTTGTCAAAATGAAAAATCAATTGTGAGTGTTAATTTAAGGTATGATGTCATTCCAGATGGGGTCAGTGACATGCCTTGGTCGAAGTTTTTATTCTATTTTAATTATTTTATCTTATTGAATTTTTCAACTCCTGTAACCTTTCCTCTATTTAAACCAACTCTGTAATCCTATTCCTCATTACTGCTGATGAAGACCTATTGGTTGAAACGTTCAATCTAGCTCAATTTTGTTGCTGATAGCTCCAATAAACCTATCTTTCATAATGAACACAACTAAAATTACCCCCTATCATTTCATCAAGTTATGTGTGTACATTCTAGTCATCCTTACTAGTTCTATGTGCAAGGTGTATGTACGAGTTGTATGAACTAGTTATATGTACTAGTTGTATGTACTAGTTGTAGGTACTAGTGGTTATCACTAGTTATAGGTAACAGTTATATGCACTAGTTGTAGGTTCTAGTTTTAAATACCAATTGTATATTCTAGTTGTTTGTACTTGTAATATGTACTGGGTGTGTGTACTAGTTATATGTACTAGTTTTCTGCCCAAGTCTTATGTACTAGTTGCATACACTAGTCATGTACTATTTGTGTGTACTAGTTGAATGTACTAGTTGTATTTGCTGATTGCATGTACTAGTTGTGTACTGGTTGTAAATACTAGTTATATGTACTATTTATATGCACTAGTTATATGTGTATGTTCTAGTTATATGTACTACTTGTATGTAAAAGTTGTATGTACTAGTTGTATTTACTAGTTGTATGTACTAGTTGTATGTACTAGTTGTATGTACTAGTGGTATGTACCAGTTTCATGTAATGGTTGTATGTATAAGTTGCTTGTACTAGTTGTATGTACTAGTTAAATGTACTATTTATATGTACAAGTGATATGTGAATGTTGTAGTTATCTTTACTAGTTCTATGTACAAGTTGTATGTACGACTTGTATGTACTAGTAGTAGGCACTAGTTATATGTACTAGTTGTATGTACTAGTTGTATTTACTAGTTGTATGTACTAGTTGTATGTACTAGTTGTATGTACTAGTGGTATGTACCAGTTTCATGTAATGGTTGTATGTATAAGTTGCTTGTACTAGTTGTATGTACTAGTTAAATGTACTATTTATATGTACAAGTGATATGTGAATGTTGTAGTTATCTTTACTAGTTCTATGTACAAGTTGTATGTACGACTTGTATGTACTAGTAGTAGGCACTAGTTATATGTACTAGTTGTATGTACTAGGTGTTAGTACTAGTTGTATGTACTAGTTGTATGAACTAATTACATGTACTACTTATATGTACTAGTTCTATGTAGTAGGTATATGGACTAGTTTTATGTAATAGTTAAATGTACTAGTTGTTAGTACTACTTGTATAAACTAGCTGTATGTACTAGTTGTATGTACTATTTATATGTACAAGTTATATGTGAAAGATAAGTTTATTGGAGCTATCGGCAACATAATTGAGCTAGATTGAACGTTTCGACCAGTAGGTCTTCATCAGTGGTACTGAGGAATAGGATTACAGAGTTGGTTTAAATAGAGGAAAGGGGACAGGAGTTAAAAAATTGAATAAGATAAAATAATTAAAGTAGAATAAAAAGTCTTGTTAAAATGAAAAATCTATTGTTAGTGTTAATTTAAGGTATGATATCATTCAAGATGGGGTCAAGTGACATGCCTTGGTCCTCTACTTTAATTATTTTATCTTATTCAATCTTTCAACTCCTGTAACCTTTCCTCTATTTAAACCAACTCTGTAATCCTATTCCCCATTACTGCTGATGAAGACCTATGGGTCGAAACGTTCAATCTAACTCAATTTTGTTGCCGATAGCTCCAATAAACTTATCTTTCATAATGAACACAAATAAAATTACCCCCTATCATTTCATCAAGTTATATGGGTACATTCTAGTTATCCTTACTAGTTCTATGTGCAAGGTGTATGTACGAGTTGTCTGTACTAGTTGTAGGTACTAGTGGTTATCACTAGTTATAGGTAACAATTATATGTTCTAGTTGTAGGTTCTAGTTTTAAATATATTCTAGTTGTGTGTACTTGTAATATGTACTGGGTGTGTGTACTAGTTATATGTACTAGTTGTCTGCCCTAGTTTTATGTACTAGTTGCATACACTAGTTATGTACTATTTGTATGTACTAGTTGAATGTACTAGTTGTATTTGCTGATTGTATTTACTAATTGTGTACTGGTTGTAAATACTAGTTATATGTACTATTTATATGCACTAGTTATATGTGTATGTTCTAGTTATATGTACTACTTGTATGTAAAAGTTGTATATACTAGTTGTATTTACTAGTTGTATGTACTAGTTGTATGTACTAGTTGTATTTACAAGTTGTATGTACTAATTGTATGTACTAGTTCTTGGTATTAGCTATTTGTACTATTTGTACGTATTCGTAATATGTACTAGTTGTATGTACTAGTTGTATGTACCAGTTTCATGTAATGGTTGTATGTATTAGTTGCTTGTACTAGTTGTATGTACTAGTTAAATGTACTATTTATATGTACAAGTGATATGTGAATGTTGTAGTTATCTTTACTAGTTCTATGTACAAGTTGTATGTACGACTTGTATGTACTAGTAGTAGGCACTAGTTATATGTACTAGTTGTATGTACTAGGTGTTAGTACTAGTTGTATGGACTAGTTGTATGAACTAATTACATGTACTACTTATATGTACTAGTTCTATATAGTTTGTATATGAACTAGTTTTATGTAATAGTTAAATGTACTAGTTGTAAGTACTACTTGTATACACTAGCTGTATGTACGGGCTGTATGTACTAGTTCTATGTAGTACTTGTATGTACTAGTTGTATGTATTAGTTGTATGTCCCAGTTGTATGTACTAGTTGTATATACTAGTTCTATGTATATACTAGCTGTATCTAGTGGGTGTATGTACTAGTTGTCCATACAAGTTCTAATAACAATTTTGACGTTCTAGGTGTATGAACTGATTGTATGTACTAGTGTGTATACTAGATATACGTACTAATTGTATGTGCTAGCTTTATAAAATAGTTATGTACTAGTAGTGTGTTTTAGTTATATGTACTAGTTGTATGTACTAGTTGTATGTATTAGTTGTATGTACTATTTATATGTACAAGTTATATGTGTATGTCCTAGTTATCTGTACTAGTTTAATGTACAAGTTGTAGGTAATAGTTATACGTACTAGTTGTATGAACTAGTTATATGTACTTGGTGTACGCATTTGTTGCATGTTTTAGTTGTAAATACTAGTCATAACGAACCAGTTACATGTACTATTTGTATGCAGTGGTTGTTTGTTCTAGACATATGTTCTGGTTGTATGGACTAGTGTATGTACTGGTTATATGTACTAGTTGTATGTCCTAGTTGTATGTACTAGTTGTATGTACTAGTTGTATGAACTAGTTATATGTACTACTTGTATGTACTAGTTGTAGGTACTAGTTGTAAATACCTTCTGTATATTCTAGTTGTTTGTAGTTCTAATATGTACTGGTTCTATGTACTAGTTATATGAAAAATCTAAGATACCATTTTCCTACATGCTATATGCCTATTCTGTAAAAAGAGCCTATAGGGGAACCAAACCTAAAGAGAGCTTTAGTTCCCCTGTAGGCTTGTACTATAGGCTTGACTTGTACATTGAACTACTACAGATAACTAGGACATACACATATAACTTGTACATATAAATAGTACATACAACTAATACATACAACTGGTACATACAACTAGTCCCTTCTTTCATCTTCTTCTCCACTGGGTCAGACAGCCGTTTCTGGGAATTCCACCCTTCATCAGTGATCCTGGGAATCTTTGTCTTTTTCTTTATCTTGATCTTCTATGAATCCTTGACTCACTATGCTAAATCTAGGGGCCTTATATACACTATTTTGGCGCCAAAAGTTAAATAAGGTGTTGACTAAGACACATGATGAAATTTAATTTTATGAAAGGAATGTAGGTCCATTTAACTTTTATGAATTAATTATAAATCCATTAGTAATCCTGCTTGTACAGGTAAAACAGACTCAGCATAACTATAGATACAAGTAGGACATATTACGTAAGTCTACCCTTAGGTCTTCTAGTAGTAACATTTCTTCGGAGGTGGGGTAACACAATATGGGGTACCACAAGACAGTCCTTAAGCATACTAGCTACTTTTTGCTTATACTTGATTCTAACTAGAGGCCGCCGGGATAGGAAGGTTTTAAAGGTTGATTTAAAAACCTTCCTAATTAAAACAATGTAACATAAAGCTTGTGCAAAAATTGACGGCCAACAAGAGTCGATCTGAAATCAGTTTACCGGATATCCATGAGAACGAGTCAAGTATTTCGAGTTTACTCAGGGTCGCCTAGGGCCCCAGAAGTTTTTTAAACTCCAACTCTTTGTTTTTCTATCTACAAATTTTAATTACCATTTGTAGTTACTAGTTGTATGTATTAGTTGTATGTAGTAGTAACTAGTTGTATGTACTACTTGTATGTCCTCTTTGAATGTACTAGTTGTATGTACTAGTTCTATGTACTAATTGAATGTACTAGTTTTATGTACTAGTTGTACGAACTTGTTGTATAGGTGTTCTAGTATGTAGTTTTTTGCATTGGTTTTATGAACTAGTTGTATGTACTAGATGTATGTACTAGTTGTATGTACTAATTGTATGTAGTAGTGGTATCTACTAGTTATTCGTTGCATGTACTAGTTATATGAACTAGTTGTATATACTAGTTGTATTTACTAGTTGTATGTACTAGTAACTAGATATATGCACTAGTTGTATGTAGTAGTTGTATATACTAATAGTATATACTATGAAGTGAGGGCTTCTCCGCTGGCGCAGTCATCAAAAAAGGGTTAGGTTCTCTAATACCAGCGTTAAAAAGACAAAAAGAACAAGTTTGTCTTGCCGACGTTTCGGTCAGGGTACTCTGGCCTTCTTCAGGGCGAAGATGAAGCTAGTGCGAGTATTTGTCATTTTATAGCCTTGCATCCCATCAAGTGCTGTCACTGGGATTGTCAGTTGGTGCCCCAGATCTTTGGTTGGATCCACAGCTTGTGTTCTTGTTGTGACAGGATGAGGCATTGGCTGACAGAACCACTCTCTCTCCAGACAGAGTTGCAGACCTGCTTGAGATGTGCCTCAAGTCGACGTACTTCAGCTACGGAGGAGAGTTTTTCGAGCAACGGGAAGGAGCAGCAATGGGCTCACCTGTCTCTGCTGTGGTGGCGGACCTGTACATGGAGTTCTTCGAGGAACTGGCACTTAGGACTGCCCCCATGAAGCCCCGCCTCTGGAAGAGGTACGTAGACGACACCTGCTGCATCGTGAAGAGGGGCACAGTGGAAGAGCTCCTGACCCACCTGAACACTGTGCGACCGTCCATCAGGTTCACTGTGGAGGTGGAGAAGGACGGAAGACTCCCCTTTCTTGACACCTTGCTCCAGAGGAGGGACGATGGCAGCCTGGACGTCACCGTCTACAGGAAACCGACGCACACAGACCGGTACCTGGACTTCCACTCCCACCATCCACCCCAGGTCAAGAGGGGACTGGTCAAGTGCTTGTTCGACAGAGCCAGGACCATCACCACTGGACAGAACAATTTGCGGAAGGAAGAACACCATCTCACCAGAGTCCTGAGGCAGAATGGATACCCTGGTGCCTTCATCCGCTCATCTTCCAAACCCCCCAGACGGGACATGGAGGCAACTGAGACACCACCACTGGAAGAAGAGCACAGACCCCCACTGGTGATGCTCCCCTACACAGAAGGGGTCAGTGAGGATATCAGACGTGTCTGCATGAAGTTTGGCGTGAAGGTTGTCTTCAGGTCTGGACACTCTCTCCGCTCCATGCTGACCAAAGTGAAGGACCCCTTGCTGATGGAGAAGCAGGCCAAGGTGGTGTACCGCATCCCCTGTAGCTGTGGCGAGGTCTACATCGGAGAGACAGTGAGAAGACTGGAGACCAGAGTGAAGGAGCACAGGGATGCATGTCAGAAGGCAGCACTGGAGAGGTCAGCACTGGCGGAGCACGCATGGAAGAACCACCATCCAATCAAGTGGGAGGAAGTCTCCGTGGTTGACCGGGCCAGGACCGCCAAGGAGCTACTAATAAAGGAGGCCATCCACATTGGACTGAATCACCCATCCCTCAACAGGGAAGGAGGTCTGGAGCTGCCTAGATGCTGGATGGCCGCATTGAAGAACACAAGCTGTGGATCCAACCAAAGATCTGGGGCACCAACTGACAATCCCAGTGACAGCACTTGATGGGATGCAAGGCTATATAATGACAAATACTCGCACTAGCTTCATCTTCGCCCTGAAGAAGGCCAGAGTACCCTGACCGAAACGTCGGCAAGACAAACTTGTTCTTTTTTGTCTTTTTAACGCTGGTATTAGAGAACCTAACCCTTTTTTAGTATATACTAGTTGTAAGTACTAATAAGTAGTTGCAAGTACTAGTTAAATGTAATAATTGTGTGAACTAGTTGTAGGTACTAGGTGTAGGTACTAGTAACAATCTGTATTTACTAAGTGTATGTACCCGTTGAATGTACTAGTTTTAACTTATTATATGTACTAGTTGTATGTACTAGTTGTGTGAAATTTGTGTATGAACTAGTTATATTTACTAGTTGCAGTTACTAATTGTATGTACTAGTTGTATGTAGTAGTTGTATGTACTAATGGTATGTAATAGTTGTAAGTACTAGTACGTAGTTGCATGTCCTAGTTATATGTAATAGTTGTATGAAGGAGTTGTAGGTACTAGGTGTAGGTACTAGTAACAATCTGTATTTACTAATTGTATATACCAGTTGAATGTATATACTAGTTTTAATTAATAATAGAGAATAATAAAAAATTTCTACAAAAATAGTAGAAGATGTAGGGATGGCACAAAAAGCATAGAAACAAGAAAGGGATGTTACACAGTGAAGAATTATTTATGCACGAATCCTACAAGCAAGGGTGTTGTATGATTCATGCATAAATAATTCTTCACTGTGTAACATCCCTTTCTTGTTTCTATGCTTTTTGTGCCATCCCTACATCTTCTACAATTTTTGTAGAAAATTTTTATTGTTCTCTAGTTTCTGTACTTTTTATGGAGCATAAGCTAGGAATTATGTAATAGACCATTTTGGTTTCGCAATCTTCGACAGAATATGACGTCATTAAAATGGCGAATTTATTGAAGCCTTGACTCTTGGGCCACGAAAACCGTCATGCTCAATAATAACGTTATCGCTCTCGCTTCTACAAAAGAATACAGCACGGAAAATTTGGAGTATTTTTGCTTCAGAAGTAGCCCGAAAACTTATTTCCTTGTTTAGTTACAGCGGGCGAAGATGATGAAGAAGATGAAGAAGATGAAGAAGAAGAAAACAAAAACAGGATATTTCAAAAGTTCGCTCATTTGCTAGCGGAACACGGTCGCTTGCCTTTAAGGCCAGTTTACAGTATGGCTGGTGTATTTTTAACGATACATAGCTTTTTTGAGCGATTTTCAGCCTATTTCGGATTTTCGCTCCTATACCAATGTATGGGGAAAACGAAACAACCCGTACCATCCCTATATAGAGAGTACTACCGTACTCTCTGATATGTACTAATTGTATGTACTAGTTGAGTGAAATTGTTGTATGCACTAGTTATATATACCAGTTGTGTGAAATTGTTCTATGTACTTGTTATATGTACCAGTTGAATGTACTAGTTTTAAGTAATTATATGTACTAGTTGTATGTATTAGTTGTGTGAAATTGTTGAATGTACTAGTTGTTTGAACTAGTTGTATGTAATTATATGTACTACTTGTATGTACTAGTTGTGTGAAATTTGTGTATGAACTAGTTATATTTACTAGTTGCAGTTACTAATTGTATGTACTAGTTGTATGTAGTAGTTGTATGTACTAATGGTATGTAATAGTTGTAAGTACTAGTACGTAGTTGCATGTACTAGTTATATGTAATAGTTGTATGAAGGAGTTGTGGGTACGAGGTGTAGGTACTAGTAACAATCTGTATTTACTAATTGTATATACCAGTTGAATGTATAGACTAGTTTTAATTTATAATATGTACTAGTTGTATGTACTAGTTGTGTGAAGTTGTTGTATGTACTAGTTATATATACTAGTTGTGTGAAATTGTTGTATGTACTAGTTATATGTACTAGTTGTATGTACTAGTTGTATGTACTAGTTGTTTGAACTAGTTGTATGTAATCATATGTACTACTTGTATGTACTAGTTGTGTGAAATTTGTGTATGAACTAGTTATATTTACAAGATGTAGTTACTAGTTGTATATACTATTTCTATGTACTCTTTGTATGTTCTAGTCATATGTACTTGTTGAATGTACTAGTTGTATATATCTTCTGGTCAGTAGCTGTATATACTAGTTATATCGACTAGTTGTATGTACTAGCTGTTGTACCAGTGGTATGTACTAATTGTATGTACTAGTAACAATCTCTGTTTATTAGTTGTATAGACTAATTGTATGCACTAGTTGTATGTATTTATATGTACCCGTTGTATGTACTAGTGGTGCGTAATTTTTGTATGTACTAGTTTAATGTACTAGTTGTATGTACTAGCTGTATGTACTAGTTGTATGTACTAGTTGTTTGTACTAGTTGTTTGTATCTACTATTATTTAGTTGTATGTACCAGTTATATGTACTAGTTGTATGAACTAGTTGTATGTACTAGTTGTATGTACTAGTTGAATGTACTAGGTGTGTGTAATTTTTGTATCTACTAAGTATATTTACTAGTTGCAGTTAGCAGTTGTGTGTACTAGTTCTATATAGAAGTGATTAGGTTTATGTACTTCTTGTATGGACTATTTGTATGTACTATTTGTATGTACTAGTTATATATACAGGTTATATGTACTAGTACTATGTCCTAGTTGTAGTACTAGTTGTAAGTATTACATAGTTGTATGTACTGGTAGTATATACCAAATTTTATGTACCAGTTGTCTCTACTTGTTGTATTTACTAGTTGTATATACTAGTTGTATATAGTTAAATATATGTACTTGTTTTGTATACTAGTGTATGCAATTAATGTATGAACTAGTTATATGTAATAGTTGTATATACTATTTGTATGTACTAATTGTATGTACTAGTTATATGTACTAGTTGTGTGTAATAATTTTACATACTTGTTCTACGTACTAGTAAATAGTTGCATATACTAGTTGTATGTACTAGGTATAAGTATTTGTAACAATCTGTATTTACTAGTTCTATGTACTAGTTCTATGTACTAGTTGTATGTACTAGTTGTTTGTACTAGTTGTTTGTATCTACTATTATTTAGTTGTATGTACCAGTTATATGTACTAGTTGTATGAACTAGCTGTATGTACTAGTTGTATGTACTAGTTGAATGTACTAGGTGTGTGTAATTTTTGTATCTACTAAGTATATTTACTAGTTGCAGTTAGCAGTTGTGTGTACTAGTTCTATATAGAAGTGATTAGGTTTATGTACTCCTTGTATGGACTATTTGTATGTACTATTTGTATGTACTAGTTATATATACAGGTTATATGTACTAGTACTATGTCCTAGTTGTAGTACTAGTTGTAAGTATTACATAGTTGTATGTACTGGTAGTATATACCAAATTTTATGTACCAGTTGTCTCTACTTGTTGTATTTACTAGTTGTATATACTAGTTGTATATAGTTAAATATATGTACTTGTTTTGTATACTAGTGTATGCAATTAATGTATGAACTAGTTATATGTAATAGTTGTATATACTATTTGTATGTACTAATTGTATGTACTAGTTATATGTACTAGTTGTGTGTAATAATTTTACATACTTGTTCTACGTACTAGTAAATAGTTGCATATACTAGTTGTATGTACTAGGTATAAGTATTTGTAACAATCTGTATTTACTAGTTCTATGTACTAGTTCTATGTACTAGTTGTATGTACTAGTTATATGTACTAGCAACTATTATATGTAACAGTTGTACGAAAGTAGTTGTATGTACTTGTTGTTTGTACTAGTTGTTTGTAATTATATATACTAATTGTATGTACTAGTTGTGTAAAATTGTTTGTTGTACAAGTTGTATGTGCTAGTTTTATGTACTAGTTGTTTGAACAAGTTGTATGTAATTTTATGTACTACTTGTACATACTAGTTGTGTGTTTTTTTGTATGTACTAGTTGTATGTCCTAGTTGTATGTACTAGTTGTATGTATTAGGTGTATATACTTGTTGTATATGTGTTCTAGTAAGTTGTTTTATGCATTAATATTATGTGCTAGTTGTATGTACTAGATGCAAGAACTAGTTGGATGTTCTAATTGTGTGTAGTAGTTGAATGAACTAGTAAAAAGTTGCATGTTCTAGTTTTATGTACTAGTTGTATGAAATAGTTGTATATACTTGTTGTCGGTAATTGTTGTATGTACTAGTTATATCTACTAGTTGTGTGTTATAATATTACGTACTAGTTCTATGTACTAGTAAGTAGTTGCATGTACTAGTTGTATGTACTAGGTGTAAGTCCTAGTAACAATCTGTATTTACTAGTTCTATGTACTAGTTGTATGTACTAGTTATATGTACTAGCAACTATTATACGTAATACTTGTATGAACTAGTTATATGTACTAAATGTATGTACTGGTAACAATCTTTTTTTTAAATATTGTATGTACTTGTTGTATGTACTAGTTGTATTTACTAGTTGTGTGAAATTGTTATATGTACTAGTTATATGTACTAGCTGTAGGGACTGACTGTATGTACTAGTTATATGGACTAGTTGGATGTACTAGCTGTATGCACTAGTTGGATTATACTAGTAACTAGTTGTATGTACAAATTTTATGTACTTTTACTAGTTGGATGTACTAGTAACTTGTTGCACATACTTGTTGTATGTAGTTTTATGTAAATAGGTTTATTTATATACAAGTTGTGTGTAATTGTTCTATGTACTAGTTTTATATACTAGCTGTATGTACTATTTGTATGTACTAGTTCTATGTCCTAGTTGTAGTACTAGTTGTATGTAATATATAGTTGCATTTACTAGATGTATGTACTAGTTGTAAGTACCAGTTGTATGTACTTGTTGTATTTACTAGTTTTATGTACTTGTTGTATTTAGTTATATAAACGTACAGGTTGTGTGTACTAGTTGTGTGCTATTGTTGTATGTACTAGTTATATGTACTAGTTGTATGTAGTAGTTGTATGTTGTTATATATATTTACTAGTTGTGTGTACTAATTGTATGTATATACTAGTTGTATATACTAGTTATATGTACTAGTTGTATGTACTTATCTGTACTAGTTTTATGTGCTAGTTGTATGTTCTAGTAGGTAGTTGCTGCAGTCTAAGCGAGACCGAGCAATTAACTCCCTTTTTTCATTGTGAGCGCTCGGTCTCGCTTAGACTGCAGCCCTCCATCTTTGCTTATTATGAAACCACAAGTGTTTCACTTGTGGCTGATTAATAAGTGAAGACGGTCATCCAACTCACCATCATTGAAGTGTACCACACTGATGAGCCCAAATGAGGGCGAAACAGCTGTCTGTGGTTCTTTGATGAATTTTTTTCCATCTTGCATGACTGGGAGGCGATCACTGGTTGCCATTTTTAATAGGACTTCGGTCCACCAGCAAAGATTAGACTCGGTCCCTTGGCTGGTTTGGCGTAATATCTTCCAGTGAATAATTTTGCTTATCATAGATGTAGGTGCTTGTTGTATTTATTAGTTGAATGTACTGATTGTATGTACTAGTTTTATGTACTAGTTTTATGTACTTGCTGTATGTACTAGTTGTATGTACTAGTAACTATCAGAATATACTAGTTGTATGTACTAGTTGTTGGAACTAGTTGTATGTAGTTATATGTACTACTTGTATGTACTAGTTGTGTGTATTTTTCATATGTACTAGTAACTAGATGTATATACTTGTTGAATGTTCTAGTTGTATGTGCTAGTTGTATGTATTTGTTGTATATGTGTTCTAGTAAGTGGTTGGATGCACTAGTTATATGTACTAGTTTTATGAACTAGATGTATGTACTCGTTGAATGTACAAATTTTATGTACTAGTAGTATATACTAGTAGTTAGTTGTATTTACTAGTTGTATGTACTAGTTGTATGTACTAGCTGTATGTACCAGTTATATGTAGTAGTTGTATGTACTAGTTGTAAATACTAATTGTACATACTAGTAACTAGTTGTATGTATTTGTTGGATGTACCTATTCTATGTACTAGTTTTTGGTATAAGCTGTATGTACTAGTTGTTTTTACCAGTTTTATATACTAGTAGTTTGAACTAGTTGTATGTAGTTATATGTACTACTTGTATGTACCAGTTGTGTGTAATTTTTGTATGTACTAGTTATATTTACTAGTTGTAGTTACTAGTTTTATGTACTAGTTATATGAACTAATTGTATGTACTAATTGAGTGTAATTGTTGTGTGTATTACTTCTATTTACTAGTTGTAGTTACTAGGTGTATGTACTAGTTGTATGTAGTAGTAACTAGTTGGATGTCCTACTTGTATGTACTTGTTGTATGTACTAGTAGTATGGACTAGTTGTATGTACTAGTTGTGTGTATAAGTTGTGTGTAATTGTTCTATGTACTAGTTATATTTAGAAGTTGCCTGTACAAATTGTATTTACTAGTAACTAGTTGTATGTACTAGTTCTATGTACTAGTTTTTTATACTAGTTGGATGTAGTTATAGGTACTACTGGTATGTTCTGGTTGTATGTACTAGTAACTGGATGTATGTTCTGGTTGTATGTACTAGTTGTTTGCACTAGTTGTATGTAGTTATATGTAATAGTTGTATGCATATACTAGTTGTTTGTAATTATTTTATGTACTAGTTATATGTAGTAGTTGTATGTAGTAACTTTATGTGCTAGATGTAAGTACTAGTAAGTACTTGCGTGTACTAGTTGTATGTACTAGTTGTATGTACTAGGTGTATGTACTAGTAACAATCTGTATTTACTAATTGTATTTACAAGTTGTATGTACTAGTTGTAAGTAATTATATCTACTAGTTGTATTTACTATTTGTGTGAAATTGTGGTATGTATTAGTTATATATACTTGTTGCATGTACTAGTTGTATGTACTAGTTGTATGTAATAATTGTATGTATCAGATTTATATTATAGGTGGAAGAACTAGTAACAATCTGTATTTACTAGTTGTAGGGACTAGTTGTATGTACTTGATGTATGTAGTAGTTGTATGTCCTAATTGTACATACTAGTTGTAAGTACTAGTAAGTAGTTACATGTACTGGCTATATGTAACAGTTGTATGAACTAGTTGTGTGTACTAGCTGTTTGTACTAGTTATATGTACTAGTTGTTTGTACTAGTTGTATGTACTAGTTGTATATACTATTTTGGAGTTGTATGTACCAGTTATATTTACTAGTTTTATGAACTATTTGTATGTACTAGTTGAAAGTACTAGGTGTGTGTAATTTTTGTATCTACTAAGTATATTTACTAGTTGCAGTTAGCAGTTGTGTGTACTAGTTCTATATAGTATTAATTAGTTGTATGTACTTCTTGTATGGACTATTTGTATGTACTATTTGTATGTACTAGTTATATATACAGGTTATATGTGCTAGTACTATGTCCTAGTTGTAGTACTAGTTGTAAGTATTACATAGTTGTATGTACTGGTAGTATATACCAAATTTTATGTACCAGTTGTCTCTACTTGTTGTATTTACTAGTTGTATGTACTAGTTGTATATGGTTAAATATATGTACTTGTTGTGTGTACTAGTGTGTGCAATAGATGTATGAACTAGTTATATGCAATAGTTTTATGTACTAGTTGTATGTACTTATATGTACAGTGTAACTGGGAAAATCGGCCACAATTCGTTCAAGCACTTTTTTGGCAGAATATTGAGTTTGGTGGATTAGCCGAATATCGTCATTATGCAATTCTAATTATAACCAGCTAAATAAAATGATGAACGATATTTGCTTTTGCGTTGCCGTCTAATTCTTCCTCTTACAGTCACATATCGGGCAATTTTCAAGTCAGTTTTGGAACGCTTAGAGGTAATCTCTAAGATTTATTTCGTACGATTAAAATGTTGATGAAAGCGGCGGATTACAAAAGTGGAAAATACCTATAAACGTACAATTGAGGCGAGAAAATAATGGCGGATGGTGGATTTGGCAGTTGGCAGATTACATATATACTTCTAGTATGTAAATGAATTCGTTTGATACGAACTCAGACCGATTGGGGGGTTGTGCGTATTAAGCGGGGGCAGATTATCCGGGTTACACTGTACTAGTAGTGTGTAATTGTTGTACGTACTAGTTTTAAGTACTAGTTGTATATACTAGTAGCTTGTTGCATATACTAGTTGTATATACTAGTCGTTAGTTGTATGTACTTGTTGTATATGTGTCCTGGTATGTAGTTTTATGCACTAATTTTATGTGCTATTTGCATGAACTGGATGCATGTATTAGTTGGATGTTCTAATTGTATGTAGTAGTTGAATGAACTAGTAAAAGTTGCATGTTCTAATTATATGTACTAGTTGTATGTACTTGTTGTATATACTTGTTGTATGAACTAGTTATATGTACTAGTTGTGTGTACTGGCTGTATATAATAGGTGTATCTACTAGTAACTCTCTGTATTTACTAGTTGAGTGTAGTAGTTGTATGTATTAGTACATAGTTGTATGTACTAATTGTATTTCCCAGTTGTATGTACTATTGTATTTCCCAGTTGTATTTACTAGTTGTGTGAAATTGTTGAATATACTAGTTATATGTACTAGTTGTGTGTAATAATTTTACGTACTAGTTCTATGTACTAGTAAGTAGTTGCATGTACTAGATGTATGTACTAGGTGTAAGTACTAGTAACAATCTGTAACTACTAGTTCTATATACTAGTTCCATGTACTAGTTATATCTACTAGCAACTATTATACTTAATAGTTGTACTGGTTGTATGTACTAGATGTATGAACTGGTAACAATCTTTATTTTAATATTGTATGTACTAGTTGTATGTACTAGTTGTTTGTAATTATATGTACTAGTTGTATGTACTAGTTGTGTGAAATTGTTATATGTACTAATTATATGTAGAAGTTGTATGTAGTTATCATATGTACTAGTTATATGTATTAGTTGTATGTACTAGTTGTATGTACTAGTTGTATGTACTATTAACAAACTATATTTACTAACTTTAGGTACTAGTTGTATGTAGTATTGGTAAGTACTAGTAATTAGTTGCATGTACTGGATATTTGTAATAATTGTATGAACAAATTGTATGTACTAGTGTGTGCGTTAGTAATAATCTGTATTTACTAATTCTGTGTACTAGTTGTAGGCACTAGTTGTATGTATATAATTATATGTACTAGTTGTATATACTAGTTGTGTGACATTGTTTTATATACTATTTATAAGTACTAGTTGTAGGTACTAGCTGTATGTACTAGTTATATGTACTAGTTGTATGTACTAGTTGTATGAAATAGCTGTATGTACTAGTTATATGCACTAGTTGTAAATAATAGTTGTATGTACTAGTTGTATGAACTAGTTCTCTCTATTAGCTTTAAGTACTAGTTTCAGGAAATTGATGTATTTACTAGTTTTATGGAATAATTGTATGTACTAGTTGTATATACTAGTTGTGTGACATTGTTTTATATACTATTTATAAGTACTAGTTGTAGGTACTAGCTGTATGTACTAGTTATATGTACTAGTTGTATGTACTAGTTGTATGAAATAGCTGTATGTACTAGTTATATGCACTAGTTGTAAATAATAGTTGTATGTACTAGTTGTATGAACTAGTTCTCTCTATTAGCTTTAAGTACTAGTTTCAGGAAATTGATGTATTTACTAGTTTTATGGAATAATTGTATGTACTAGCTGTATATACTAGTTATAGGTCCTAGTTGTATGTACTAGTTGTATGAAATAACTGTATGTACTAGTTATATGCACTAGTTGTATATAATAGTTGTATGTACTAGTTGTATGTACTGGTAACTAGTTGTATGTACTAGTTGTATGTACTGGTAACTAGTTGTATGTACTAGCTGCGTGTACTAGTTATATGTAGTTATATATACTACTTGTATGTACAAGTTGTGTGGATTTTTTGTATACTAGTTAAATTTGTAGCTACTAGTTTTATGTAGTAGTTGAATGTACAAATAACTAAATGTGTGTAGTAATTGTATGTACTAGTTGTATGTACTAGCTCTATGTACTAGTTGTATGTACTAATTGTAGATACTAGTTGTATGTACTAGTAAATGGTTGCCTGTACTAGTTATATGTACTAGTTGTATGTCATAATTGTATGTTCTAAGTGTATCTACTTGTAAGTAGTTGCATGTACTAGTTATATGTACTTGTTGTATTTAATAGCTGTCTGTACTAGTTATATATATTAGTTGTATGTACCTTTTGTATGAACTAGTTGTATGTACTAGTAACTAGTTGTATGTACTAGTTGTATAAAATAGTTCTATATCCTAGTTTTATATACGAGCTGTATGTACTATTTGTATGTACTAGTTCTATGTACTAGTTGTATATATGTTCTAGTAAGTAGTTGTATGTACTAGTTATATGTACTAAGTGTATGTCTAGCTGTATGGACGAGTGTATGTACTAATTGTATGTACTAGTTGTATGTACTAGTAACTATCAGACTATACTAGTTGTATGTACTAGTTGTTTGAACTAGTTGTATATAGTTATATGTACTACCTGTATGTACTAGTTGTGTGTATTTTTCGTTTGTAATAGTAACTAGATGTATTTATTTGTTGTATGTACTTGTTGAATGTTCTAGTTGTATGTGCTAGTTGTATGTATATGTTGTATATGTGTTCTAGTAAGTAGTTGTATGTACTAGTTATATGTACTAAGTGTAAGTACTAGCTGTAGGGACTAGTGTATGTACTAATTGTATATACTAGTTGTATATACTAGTAACTATAAGAATATTCTAGTTGTATGTACCAGTTGTTTGAATTAGTTGTATGCAGTTGTATGTACTACTTGTATGTACTAGTTGTGTGTATTTTTCGTATGTACTAGTAACTAGATGTATGTACTTGTTGTATGTTCTTGTTGAATGTTCTACTTGTATGTGCTAGTTGTATGTACTTGTTTGTATATGTGTTCTAGCAAGTAGTGGATGCACTAGTTATATGTACTAGTTGTATGAACTAGATGTATGTACTAGTTGAATGTACAAATTTTTTGTACTAGTAGTATGTACTAGTAGTTAGTTGTAATTACTAGTTGTATGTACTAGTTGTATGTATTAGCTGTATGTACTAGGTGTATGAAGGAGTGCCAATCTAAATTTATATACTAGTTGTAAGTACTGGCTGTATTTAAAATTTGTATGTAGTTATATGGACTAGTGTTATGTACTAATTGTTTTTACTAGTTATATGTATTCGCTGTTTGAACTAGTTGAATGTAGTTATATGTACTACTTGTATGTACTAGTTGTGTGCAAAGTTTGTATGTACTAGTTATATTTACTAGTTGTAGTTACTAGTTCATATACTAGTTGGATGTACAAGTTGGATGTACTAGTATCTAGATGTATTAATTAGTTGTATATACTAGTTGTATGTACAAGTTTTATTTACTAGTATCTAGATGTATGTATTAGTTGTAATTAGTATATAGTTGTATGTATAAGTTCTATGTACTAATTGCATGTACTAGTTCTATGGACTAGTGTATGTACTAATTGTATGAACTAGTTGTATGTACTAGTAAGTATCAGAATATACTAGTTGTATGTACTAGTTGTTTGAACTAGTTGAATATAGTTATATGTATTACTTGTATGTACTAGTTGTGTGTATTTTTCGTATGTTCTAGTAACTAGATGTATTTACTTGTTGTAGTTACTAGTTTTATGTACTAGTTATATGAACTAATTGAATGTACTAATTGTGTGTAATTGTTGTATGTATTACTTATATTTACTAGTTGTAGTTACTAGTTGTATGTACTAGTTGTATGTAGCATTAACTAGTTATATGTACAAGTTGTCTGTACTAATTGTATATACTAGTAAGTAGTTGTATGTACTGGTTGTATGTACTAGTTTTATGTACTAGTTTTTTATACTAGATGTATGTACTAGTTGTAAGTAGTTATAGGTACTACTGGTATGTTATAGTTGTGTGTTATTTTGTATACTAGTTATATTTAGTAGTTGTAGTTACTAGATTAATGTACTAGTTGTATGTTCTGGTTGTGTGTAATAATTGTATATACCAGATGTATATACTACGTGTAAGAACTAGGAACAATCTGTATTTACTAGTTGTAGGGACTAGTTGTATATACTTGTTGTATGTAGTAGTTGTATGTCCTAATTGTACGTACTAGTTGTAAGTACTAGTAAGTAGTTGCATGTACTGGTTATATGTAACAGTTGTATGAACTAGTTTTATGTACCATGTGTATGTACTAGTAACAATCTGTATTTACTAATTGTATGTACTAGTTGTATGTACTAGTTGTATGTAATAATATGTACTAGTTTTATATGCTAGTTGTGTGAAATTGTTGTATGTATTAGTTATATGCACTAGTTGTATGTACTAGTACCTATATAGATATATGTACTAGTTATATGTACTAGTTGTATGTATTAGTTGTATGTACTAGTTGTATGTATTAGTTGTATATATGTGCGAGTAACTAGTTGTATGTTCTAGTTTTTTATACTTGTAAGTAGTTGCAGGTACTAGTTATATGTACTTGTTGTATGTAATAGCTGTATGTACTAGTTATATATATTAGTTGTATGTACTTTTTGTATGTACTAGTTGTGTGTACTAGTAACTAGTTGTATGTACTAGTTGTATAAAATCGTTCTATGTCCTAGTTTTATATACGAGCTGTATGTACTATTTGTATGTACTAGTTCTATGTACTAGTTGTATATATGTTCTAGTAAGTAGTTGTATGTACTAGTTCTATGTACTAGTTGTATATATGTTCTAGTAAGTAGTTGTATGTACTAGTTATGTGTACTAAGTGTATGTACTAATTGTATATACTAGTTGTATATACTAGTAACTATAAGAATATTCTAGTTGTATGTACCAGTTGTTTGAATTAGTTGTATGCAGTTATATGTACTACTTGTATGTACTAGTTGTGTGTATTTTTCGTATGTACTAGTAACCAGATGTGTGTACTTGTTGTATGTACTTGTTGAATGTTCTAGTTGTATGTGCTAGTTGTATTTATATGTTGTATATGTTTTCTAGTAAGTGGTTGTATGTACTAGCTGTAGGGACTAGTGTATGTACTAATTGTATATACTAGTTGTATATACTAGTAACTATCAGAATATACAAGTTGTATGCCGTTATATGTACTACTTGTATGTACTAGTTGTGTGTATTTTTCGTATGTACTAGTAACTAGATGTATGTACTTGTTGTATATGTGTTCTAGTAAGTAGTGGATGCAATAGTTATATGTACTAGTTGTATGAACTACATGTATGTACTAGTTGAATGTACAAATTTTATGTACTAGTAGTATATACCAGTAGTTAGTTGTATTTACTAGTTGTATGTACTAGTTGTATGTATTAGTTGTATGTACTAGGTGTATGATGGAGTGCCAATCTGTATTTATATACTAGTTGTAAGTACTCGCTGTATTTAAAAAATTTTATGTATTATATGGACTAGTTTTATGTACTAATTGTTTTTACTAATTTTATGTTTTCGCTAGTTGAATGTAGTTATATGTACTACTTGTATGTACTAGTTGTGTGCAATGTTTGTATGTACTAGTTATATTTACTAGTAGTAGTTACTAGTTTCATATACTAGTTGTATGTACAAGTTGGATGTACTAGTATCTAGATGTATGTATTAGTTGTAAGTAGTATATAGTTGTATGTATAAGTTCTATGTACTAATTGTATGTACTAGCTCTATGGATTAGTGTATGTACTAATTGTATGTGCTAGTTGTATGTACTAGTAACCCTCAGAATAGTATATCAGTACGGTAGAACTCCCTATGTAGGGATGACGTGGTTTTCTCCTTTTCCCCATACATCGGTATAGGTGCAAAATCCCGAAATAGGCCGAAAATCGACAAAACAAGGTTATGTATAACCAAATATACAATATACATACTCTAAATAGACCTTAAAGGCAGGCGAATATGTCCCGCTGGCGAAATAATAAACTTTAAAAATTCCCATTTTCGTCTTCTTCATATTCTACTTCTTATTCTCATTCTTCTTCTTCGTCAGCCATAACTAAGAAACAATATAAGCTTTTGGACTAATTGTTAAACGAAACGATTGCAAATTTTCCGAGCTGTATTCTTTTGCAGAAGCGAGAGCAATAGCGCTATTATTGAGTATGACAGTTTTCATGGCCCCAGAATCAAGACCTCAATAAATCTCCATTTTAATGACGTCACATTCAGTCAAAGATTGCGAAATCAAAATGGGTTTAAATACAATCGAATTCCTAGCTTATGCTCCATAAAAAGAACAGAAACTAGAGAAAAATAAAATTTTTCTACAGAAATAGTGAAGATGTAGGGATGGCACAAAAAGCACATAAACAAGAAAGGGATGTTACACAGTGAAGCATTAGCTATGCATGAATCCTCCAAGCAAGGGTGTTGTATGATTCATGCATATATAGCTAACGCTTCACTGTGTAACATCCCTTTCTTGTTCATGTGCTAATTGTGTGTAATTGTTGTATGTATTACTTATATTTACTAGTTGTAGTTACTAGTTGTATGTACTAGTTGTATGTACTATTTATATGCACTAACTGTAAGTATATACTAGTTGTATGTACTATTTGTATGTGCTAGTTGTATGTTCTAGTTGTCTCTAATTGGGACGCCGCAAGGGCCCCTATATTGTTTTCAGAAAATATGTTAACGTATGGCTTCCTGTTTGTAGTATTGTAAATATATACATTTATATATCTGTTAAAAAATGGCGGATGCTCAGGTAGCTTTCGTTTTCTAGCTTTCTCTTCCTTTGGGTAGAACATTGAACAAACAAAATGGACTTAAAAACCTTCCTCCACTTGTACAAACAACTAGTAACTAGCATATACAACTAGTACATACAACTAGTACATACAACTAGTACATATAACAAGTTCATACAACAAGTATAAAACTAGTACATACAACCAATACATTCGATAAGTTCATTCAATTAGAACATACAACTATTACATACAATTAGAACATACAACTAGTCCTACAACTGGAAAATTTAACTAGTGCTAGTACATACAACTAGTGCATACAACTAGTACATGCAAATAGTACATAATACTAGTGCATACAATTAGAACCTATAACTAGTTCATACAACTAGTACATTCAACTGGAAACTAGTACATACAACTAGTACATTCAACTGGAAACTAGTACATACAACTAGTACATAGAAATAATACATATATACAACTAGTACATACAGTTAGTACTTACAACTACTACATACAACAAGTACATACAGCTAGTACCTCCAACGCGTAAATATAACTAATGCTAGTTTGTTCAGCTAGTGCATACAACTAGTACATTCAACTGGAAACCAGTACATACAACTAGTACATAGAAAAAGGACATATATACAACCGGTTCATACAATTAGAACATACAACTACTACATACAACAAGTACTTACAACTAGGACCTGCAACTCGTAAATGTAACTATTGCCAGTACATACAACTTGTGTATATAACTTACCTTCACCTAGTAACATGTGCATACAACTTGTACACACCACTAGCATATACAACTAGGTCATAGTTCATACAACTAGTAACTATTACATACCACTAGTACATATAACTAGTGCATACAACTAGTATATACATATAAGCAGTAAAAACACATATAAATAGTACAAATAAATAGTACATACAACTAGAACATACTACTAACACATACAACAATAAATACAACTAGTAATTTAACTAGAACATAAAACTACTTCCTACAACTAGTACATATAACTAGTACATTCAACTAGAACATACAACTAGAAACTAGTATATACATACAACTAGTACAAAGAACTAGTAAATACAACTAGTACACACAACTAGTATATACAACTAGTACATACAACTAGTACTACAACTAGGTCACAAAATTAGAACATAAAACTACTATATAGAAATAGTACATACAAAAATAACCCACAACTAGTAAATACAACTATTGTTAGTACATACAACTTGTGCATACAACTAGTACATGCAACTAGTAACGAGAACATACAACTAGTCCATACAACTAGTATATACAACTAGTACTACAACTAGTACATAAAACTATTATATAGAACGAGTACATAAAACTAGTTCATACCCCTAGAACATGCAACTTGTACATATAACTAGTACGTACAACTAGTAACTATTACATGCAACTAGTACAATCAACTAGAACATACTACTAGAACATACGACCAGTATATACAGCTAGTACATGCAACAAGTAGAGATGACTTTTACACACACCTAGTTCAAACAACATGTACATACAACTAGTACATACAACTAGTACCTACAACTAGTACATATAACTGGTACCCACAACCACTACATATAACCGGTACATACACATATAGCTAGTGCATATAACTTGTACTTACAAATAGTACATACAACTAATACATACAACTTGTACATACAACTAGTTCATACAACTTTTTAACACACCTAGTACATACAACTAATAACTTGTACATACAAGTGGTACATACAACTATTATCTAGTGCATAAAACTAGCACCCACCTAGGACCTAGTATAACCAGCACTACAACCGACATCTTCTACGCACAACTAGGACATACAACTAGTACATACAACTAGTAACTAATATATACAACTATTACATGCAACTTGTACACAAAACAAGTACATTCAACTAGTAAATATAACTATCCCACACCACTTGTACAAACAACTAGTAACTAGCATATACAACTAGTACATACAACTAGTACATACAACTAGTACAAACAGCGAGTTCATATAAGTAGTACATACAATTTTACACACAACCAGTACACTCAACTACTATACACAACTAGTTCATAAAACTAGTACATACAACTAGTACAAACAACTAGTACATATGACTAGTACGTACAACTTATACAAACGACTATTTCATAGAACTAGTACTTACAACTGGTACATAAAACTTGTCCTTACAACTAGAACGTATGACAAGAACATAAACATTCAACTAGTACATACAACTAGTACATACAACTAGTACATATAACTGGTACCCGCAACCACTATATATAACCGGTACATACACATATAACTAGTGCATATAACTAGTACTTACAACTAGTACATACAACTAATACATACAACTTGTATATACAACAAATTTTTAACACACCTAGTACATACAACCAGTAACTTGTACATACAAGTAGTACATACAACTATTACCTAGTGCATAAAACTAGCACCCACCTAGGACCTAGTATAACCAGCACTACAACCGACATCTTGTACACACAGCTAGTACATACAACTAGTACATACAACTATTGTCTAATGCATAAAACTAGCAGCTACCTAGTACGTAGTTTAACCAGCATTAGAACCGACATCTTCTACGCACAACTAGGACATACAACTAGTACATACAACTAGTAACTAATATATACAACTATTACATGCAACTTGTACACAAAACAAGTACATTCAATTAGTAAATATAACTATCCCTCACCACTTGTACAAACAACTAGTAACTAGCATATACAACTAGTACATACAACTAGTACATACAACTAGTACACACAGCTAGTATACACAACTAGTTTAAAAAACTAGTACATACAACTAGTACATACAACTAGTACAAACAGCGAGTTCATATAAGTAGTACATACAATTTTACACACAACCAGTACACTCAACTAATATACACAACTATTTCATAAAACTAGTATATACAACTAGTACAAACAACTAGTACATATGACTAGTACGTACAACTTATACAAACGACTATTTCATAGAACTAGTACTTACAACTGGTACATAAAACTTGTCCTAAGAACTAGAACGTATGACAAGAACATAAACATTCAACTAGTACACACAACTAGTACATACAACTAGTACATATAACTAGTTCAAACAACTAGTTCATACGCCTAGTACTTACAACAAGTATAAAACTAGTACATACAACCAATACATACAACTAGTTCATTCAATTAGAACATACAACTATTATATACAATTAGTACATACAACTAGTACTTATAACTAGTTCATACAACTAGTACATTCAACTGGAAACTAGTACATACAACTAGTACATAGAAAAAGGACATATATACAACCGGTTCATACAATTAGAACATACAACTACTACATACAACAAGTACTTACAACTAGGACCTGCAACTCGTAAATGTAACTATTGCCAGTACATACAACTTGTGTATATAACTTACCTTCACCTAGTAACATGTGCATACAACTTGTACACACCACTAGCATATACAACTAGGTCATAGTTCATACAACTAGTAACTATTACATACCACTAGTACATATAACTAGTGCATACAACTAGTATATACATATAAGCAGTAAAAACACATATAAATAGTACAAATACATAGTACATACAACTAGAACATACTACTAACACATACAACAATAAATACAACTAGTAATTTAACTAGAACATAAAACTACTTCCTACAACTAGTACATATAACTAGTACATTCAACTAGAACATACAACTAGAAACTAGTATATACATACAACTAGTACAAAGAACTAGTAAATACAACTAGTACACACAACTAGTATATACAACTAGTACATACAACTAGTACTACAACTAGGTCACAAAATTAGAACATAAAACTACTATATAGAAATAGTACATACAATAATAACCCACAACTAGTAAATACAACTATTGTTAGTACATACAACTTGTGCATACAACTAGTACATGCAACTAGTAACGAGAACATACAACTAGTCCATACAACTAGTATATACAACTAGTACTACAACTAGTACATAAAACTATTATATAGAACGAGTACATAAAACTAGTTCATACCCCTAGAACATGCAACTTGTACATATAACTAGTACGTACAACTAGTAACTATTACATGCAACTAGTACAATCAACTAGAACATACTACTAGAACATACGACCAGTATATACAGCTAGTACATGCAACAAGTAGAGATGACTTTTACACACACCTAGTTCAAACAACATGTACATACAACTAGTACATACAACTAGTACCTACAACTAGTACATATAACTGGTACCCACAACCACTACATATAACCGGTACATACACATATAGCTAGTGCATATAACTTGTACTTACAAATAGTACATACAACTAATACATACAACTTGTACATACAACTAGTTCATACAACTTTTTAACACACCTAGTACATACAACTAATAACTTGTACATACAAGTGGTACATACAACTATTATCTAGTGCATAAAACTAGCACCCACCTAGGACCTAGTATAACCAGCACTACAACCGACATCTTCTACGCACAACTAGGACATACAACTAGTACATACAACTAGTAACTAATATATACAACTATTACATGCAACTTGTACACAAAACAAGTACATTCAACTAGTAAATATAACTATCCCACACCACTTGTACAAACAACTAGTAACTAGCATATACAACTAGTACATACAACTAGTACATACAACTAGTACAAACAGCGAGTTCATATAAGTAGTACATACAATTTTACACACAACCAGTACACTCAACTAATATACACAACTAGTTCATAAAACTAGTACATACAACTAGTACAAACAACTAGTACATATGACTAGTACGTACAACTTATACAAACGACTATTTCATAGAACTAGTACTTACAACTGGTACATAAAACTTGTCCTTACAACTAGAACGTATGACAAGAACATAAACATTCAACTAGTACATACAACTAGTACCTACAACTAGTACATATAACTGGTACCCGTAACCACTATATATAACCGGTACATACACATATAACTAGTGCATATAACTAGTACTTACAACTAGTACATACAACTAATACATACAACTTGTATATACAACAAATTTTTAACACACCTAGTACATACAACCAGTAACTTGTACATACAAGTAGTACATACAACTATTACCTAGTGCATAAAACTAGCACCCACCTAGGACCTAGTATAACCAGCACTACAACCGACATCTTGTACACACAGCTAGTACATACAACTAGTACATACAACTATTGTCTAATGCATAAAACTAGCAGCTACCTAGTACGTAGTATAACCAGCATTAGAACCGACATCTTCTACGCACAACTAGGACATACAACTAGTACATACAACTAGTAACTAATATATACAACTATTACATGCAACTTGTACACAAAACAAGTACATTCAACTAGTAAATATAACTATCCCTCACCACTTGTACAAACAACTAGTAACTAGCATATACAACTAGTACATACAACTAGTACATACAACTAGTACACACAGCTAGTATACACAACTAGTTTAAAAAACTAGTACATACAACTAGTACATACAACTAGTACAAACAGCGAGTTCATATAAGTAGTACATACAATTTTACACACAACCAGTACACTCAACTAATATACACAACTATTTCATAAAACTAGTATATACAACTAGTACAAACAACTAGTACATATGACTAGTACGTACAACTTATACAAACGACTATTTCATAGAACTAGTACTTACAACTGGTACATAAAACTTGTCCTAAGAACTAGAACGTATGACAAGAACATAAACATTCAACTAGTACACACAACTAGTACATACAACTAGTACATATAACTAGTTCAAACAACTAGTTCATACGCCTAGTACTTACAACAAGTATAAAACTAGTACATACAACCAATACATACAACTAGTTCATTCAATTAGAACATACAACTATTATATACAATTAGTACATACAACTAGTACTTATAACTAGTTCATACAACTAGTACATTCAACTGGAAACTAGTACATACAACTAGTACATAGAAATAGTACATATATACAACTAGTACATACAGTTAGTACTTACAACTACTACATACAACAAGTACATACACCTAGTACCTCCAACTCGTAAATATAACTAGTGCTAGTTTGTTCAACTAGTGCATACAACTAGTAAATGCAACTCGTAAAGAGTGCATACAACTAGTACATAGAAATAGGACCTATATACAACTGGTTCATACAATTAGAACATACAACTACTACATACAAAACGTACATACAACTAGTACCTGCAACTCGTAAATGTAACTATTGCTAGTATATACAACTAGTGCATATAACTAGTACCTGAAACTGGTAACGTGTATATACAACTAGTACATACAAATTGTACATACAAGCGGTACATACAACTAGTACATAGAACTAGGTCATAGTTCATACAACTAGTAACTAGTTCACGCCACTAGTACATATAACTAGTGCACACAACTTGTACCTATAAGCAGTAAATACACATATAAATAGTACAAATAAATAGTACATACAACTAGAACATGCTATTAACACATACAACAATAAATACAAATAGTAATTCAACTAGAACATACAACTAGCAACTAGTATATACATACAACTAGTACAAAGAAATAGTAAATACAGCTAGTACATACAACTAGACATAACTAGTACATACAACTAGTACTACAACTAGTTCACACAATTAGAACATAAAACTACTACATAGAAATAGTACATACAACAAGAACTTATAACTAGTACAAACAACTAATACATATAACTATAAACTAGTACATACAATTAGTACATACAACTAGCACATAGAACTAGTACATACAACTCATACATACAATTAGTACATACAACTAATAGGGACAATTAGTACATACATATAGTGCATACAACTAGTACATAAAACTAGTTCATAGAACGAGTACATAAAACTAGTATATAAATCTAGTTCTTATAACTAGTACATACAAGTAGAAATTAGTACATACAACTTGTACATAGAACTAGTACATAGAAATAGTTCATACAACTCGGACATACAACTACTACATAAAACTTTTAGATACAACTAGTTAATGGAACTAGTATATATAACTAGTACATACTAGTAGTACCTACAGCTAATAACTAGTACTTATATACAACTAATACTTACAACTAGTACATAAAACTAGTACATACAATTAGTACATACAACTTTTAAACACAACTAGTAAATAGAACTAGAACATATAACTAGTACATTAAACTAGTACATATAATTAGTACATACACATATAACTAGTACATATAATTAGTACATACACATATAACTAGTACATACAACTAGTTCATACAACAAGAACATACAACTGGTAGACACAAGTAGTACAAACAACTAGAACCAAACACTAGGACATTTAATAGGTACAGACAACTAGCACATACAAGTAGTACACACAACTAGTACATAGAACTAGTACATCGAACTAGTACATAGACCGAGTACATAAAACTAGTACATCCCACTAGTACATAAAACTGGGTCATATAACTAGTACATACAACTAGTTCATACAACTAGTACATATAAGGAGTACATACACATATAACTAGTACATATTCATAGTACATACAACTAGAACATACTACTAACAGTAATTACAACTAGTAATTCAACTAGAACATTAAAGTAGTTATACAACTACTAGTAACAAGTACATACAACTAGTACAAAGAACTAGTAAATACAACTAGTACATACAACTAGTACATACAACTAGTACACACAACTAGTACATACAACTAGTACATAAATTTAGTACCTACAAATAGTACACACAACTAGTACATACAACTAGTACTTCAAATAGTACATAGAACTATTACATAGAACGAGTACAAAAAACAGTACCTACCCCTAGGACATACAACTAGTACATATAACTAGGACATACAACTAGCACATACAATTAGTAACTATTACATACAACTAGTTCATGCAACTAGTACGTACAACTAGTATAGAGTTGCAACTAGCACATACAACTAGTTCATAAAATTAGTACCTGCAACTAGTACATATAACTAGTACATACAACTGGTATGTATAACTAGTACATGGAGAGAGTACATAAAATAGTACAGACACATTCACCTGGTACTTATAAATAGTATATACAATTAGTAGATAAAGCTAGTACACACAAATAATACATACAACTAGTACATACAATTAGTACATACAACTAGAACATACAAATGGTACATAAAAGTAGTGCATACAACTAGTATACACAATTAGTTCATGCCACAAGTACATACACTTGTACAAACAACTAGTACATATTACTAGTACATGCAACTATTACATACAACTAGTACATACAACTGCTACTTACAACTAGTACATACAGCTAGTACATAAAATTAGGTCAAATAATTAGAATATACAACTACTACATACAACTAATACATACAACTAGTATCTCCAACTAGTAAATTTAACTAGTGTTAGTACATACAACTAGTGCATACAACTAGTACTTGCAACTAGTAAGGAGTACGTACAACTAGCATATACAATTAGTACCTACAAATAGTACATACAACTAGTCCATAAAACTAAAACATACAGTTAGTACATACTTGAAAACCAAAGCCTTAACGGAGAACCTTGTTACTTCTTGCCTTAGTGTACTAAGGCAAGGAGTATCTGGCTTGGACAACCCTCAGTCAGTTATGTTTTCCTTTCTTTGGGTTTTTAGCCAGAAGCCTCGGCTTTTCCTCCTTCCGACAGCAGCAGACGGGTGCATGTCGGGCCAAAGTTGACCGTCATAATAGGAGGGAGTACCTCCATACACAAATCCACCACTGCTTTCCAGAGGTCAACAGGCAAGGACTGGGACAGGACAACTTATCGTCCAGGCCCCAATCCCTCAACAGATAGATGTCGCCTCAATATCCTTACAGCCGAACAGAGAACAGTTCTCTGCATAGCTCTCATCACTTCTACTGCACTTTTTGACAGCTTTGGAATTCCCCTAAGGTCTTCCAGGAGCGTGTCCAATGTCCCCAAAGCACCAATTATCATCGGGACTACCTTAATTCGGTAGCCCCTAAATTGTTTCCTCATATCAGCTGCCAGCTTCTGGTACTTATGGAACTTCTCTTGCCATCTTCCATTAATATTGCTGTCAGTAGGAACTGACATCTCAATAATGAAGATGGACTTACATAGCCGATCCTCAACCACTAAGTCTGGCCTTCTTTCTGTCATTTCTTCATCTGTAGGGATACTAGGATCCCACAAGATTTTGACAGACCTATTCTCATAGACTGGTTTTGCTTCTAGTTTGTACCATGGCTCTTCCTGCTTGAATCCATATACTTTCAACAGTCTCCACAACACTATCAGTATTGCCCGGTCATGTCTCTCTTTGTAGAGAGAAAATCCCTTGGGCTCACACATGTTTAGTATGTGTTTGACCGTTTCCATAGCCTTGCCACATTCTCTGCACATTAGGAGGCTAGAATTCCTCAGAATCCTATTTTGGTATCACCTAGTGTGCAGCACATCATCTTGGGCTGCGAGAATCAGAGCCTCAGTTTGAGGTCTGAGTCTCCCCTCAGAAAGCCACACATAGGACTCCCTATTTGTGAATTTGCCGGTGGTATGAGCCCTGGTGAGACTTTTCGGCTAGGTTACTTTTTAACCTTTCAGTCTGAGCCTCCCGGAGCTCACGTGCCACTCTCCTCCATTCTCTTACACTATTTTGTGAGGGATCTGTCTTTAGCCACATTTCCGGTTCTAGTTCTATTCCGTAACTTCCCAGTATCAATCTGGCTTCTTTCAAGACAGTCCTCCTCTGCTTTGAGCACTCCAGACACTTTTGGTGTTTAACCACAACAGCTGTGAGTGGATCATTGGCAGTATAGAGGTATCTTGCCAGATTCACAACAGCCCCGTCGTGATCCAAAGGAAAACAACAGAGCCCTCTACCACCTTGAGAGCGAGGTAAGTTCACTCTCTCAATGGCAGAGTTATAGTTATGACACTGGTACTTTCTCATGATCTTTCTCACCATTCGGTCCAGTTTTGGAAGCTCACTTTGAGTCCACTTCAAAACAGGGTAAGAGTATCTCAACAGAGAGGCACACAACATGTTAGAGGCTTCTGCAGCATTCTTACCATTGAGGTGAGAGCCCCACACTTTGTGGAGTCTCCTCCTCAATTCATTGATCAAGCAAGCTTTGACCTTGCTGTTATCTACCTCAAACAGTTGTTCTAGCCCTAGGTACTTATAGGTAGTACCTTTTTCAAGGCTCCTTATGGATTCTTCACTGCGTTCATGGTTGTCTGGGCCAGTACATACAACTTTTAAACACAACTAGTTAATATAACTATTACATATAACTAGTACAGTACATATAACTAGTACATACAACTAGTTCATACAAATATTACATACAACTAGTTCATACAACAAGTACATACAACTGGTAGACACAAGTAGTACAAACAACTAGAACCGAACACTAGTACATTTAATAGGTACAGACAATTAGCACATACAAGTAGTACACATAACTAGTACATAGAAGTAGTACATCGAACTAGTACATAGACCGAGTACATAAAAATAGTACATCCCACTAGTACATACAACTAGGTCATCTACTTTAGAAACAAAAGCCGTAAAGGAGAACCTTGTTACTTCTTGCCTTAGTTTACTAAGGCAAGGAGTATCCGGCTTGGACAACCCTCAGTCAGTTATGTTTTCCTTTCTTTGGGTTTTTAGCCAGAAGCCTCGGCTTTGCCTCCTTCCGGCAGCAGCAGACAGGTGCACGTCGGGCCAAAGTTGACCGTCATAATAGGAGGGAGTACCTCCATACACAAATCCACCACTGCTTTCCAGAGGTCGACAGGCAAGGACTGGGACAGAACTACTTATTGTCCAGGCCCCAATCCCTCAACAGATAAATGTCGCCTCAATATCCTTACAGCCGAACAGAGAACAGTTCTCTGCATCGCTCTCATCACTTCTACTGCACTTTTTGACAGCTTTGGAATTCCACTTAGGTCTTCCAGGAGCGTGTCCACTGTCCCCAAAGCACCAATTATCATCGGGACTACCTTAATTCGGTAGCCCCTAAATCGTTTCCTCATATCAGCCGCCAGCTTCTGATACTTTTGGAACTTCTCTTGCCATCTTCCATTAATATTACTGTCAGTAGGAACTGACATCTCAATAATGAAGATGGACTTACACAGCCGATCCTCAACCACTAAGTCTGGCCTTCTTTCTGTCATTTCATCATCTGTAGGGATACTAGGATCCCACAAGATTTTGACAGACCTATTCTCATAGACTGGTTTTGCTTCTAGTTTGTACCAGGGCTCTTCCTGCTTGAATCCATATTCTTTCAACAGTCTCCACAACACTATCAGTATTGCCCGGTCATGTCTCTCTTTGTAGAGAGAAAATCCCTTGGGCTCACACATGTTTAGTATGTGTTTGACCGTTTCCATAGCCTTGCCACATTCTCTGCACATTAGGAGGCTAGAATTCTTCAGAATCCTATTTTGGTACCAACAACTAGGTCATATAACTAGTGAATACAACTAGTATGTACTAACTGTATGTTCTAGTTGTATGGACTAGTTGTATGTACTATTTGTAGGTACTAATTGTATATACTAGTTGTATGCACTCCTTACTAGTTGCAAGTACTAGTTGTATGCACTAGTTGTATGTACTAACACTAGTTAAATTTACTAGTTGGAGATACTAGTTGTATGTATTAGTTGTATGTAGTAGTTGTATATTCTAATTATTTGACCTAATTTTATGTACTAGCTGTATGTACTAGTTGTAAGTAGCAGTTGTATGTACTAGTTGTGTGTAATAGTTGCATGTACTAGTAATATGTACTAGTCGTTTGTACAAGTGTATGTACTTGTGGCATGAACTAATTGTGTATACTGGTTGTATGCACTATTTGTATGTTCTAGTTGTATGTACTAATTGTATGTACTAGTTGTATGTATTATTTGTGTGTACTAGCTTTATCTACTAATTGTATATACTATTTATAAGTACCAGGTGAATGTGTCTGTACTATTTTATGTACTATCTCCATGTACTAGTTATACGTACCAGTTGTATGAAATAGTTGTATGTACTAGTTATATGTACTAGTTGCAGGTACTAGTTTTATGAACTAGTTGTATGTGCTAGTTGCAACTCTATACTAGTTGTACGTACTAGTTGCATGAACTAGTTGTATGTAATAGTTACTAATTGTATGTGCTAGTTGTATGTCCTAGTTATATGTACTAGTTGTATATCCTAGGGGTAGGTACTGCTTTTTTGTACTCGTTCTATGTAATAGGTCTATGTACTATTTGAAGTACTAGTTGTATGTACTGGTTGTGTATACTATTTGTAGGTACTAAATTTATGTACTAGTTGTATGTACTAGTTGTGTGTACTAGTTGTATGTACTAGTTGTATGTACTAGTTGTATTTACTAGTTGTGTGTACTAGTTGTATGTACTAGTTACTAGTTGTATGTACTAGTTGTATGTACTAGTTTTATGTTCTAGTTGTATAAACTACTTTAATGTTCTAGTTGAATTACTAGTTGTAATTACTGTTAGTAGTATGTTCTAGTTGTATGTACTATGAATATGTACTAGTTATATGTGTATGTACTCCTTATATGTACTAGTTGTATGAACTAGTTGTATGTACTAGTTATATGACCCAGTTTTATGTACTAGTGGGATGTACCAGTTTTATGTACTCGGTCTATGTACTAGTTCGATGTACTAGTTCTATGTACTAGTTGTGTGTACTACTTGTATGTGCTAGTTGTCTGTACCTATTAAATGTCCTAGTGTTTGGTTCTAGTTGTTTGTACTACTTGTGTCTACCAGTTGTATGTACTTGTTGTATGAACTAGTTGTATGTACTAGTTATATGTGTATGTACTAATTATATGTACTAGTTATATGTGTATGTACTAATTATATGTACTAGTTTAATGTACTAGTTATATGTTCTAGTTCTATTTACTAGTTGTGTTTAAAAGTTGTATGTACTAATTGTATGTACTAGTTTTATGTACTAGTTGTAAGTATTAGTTGTATATATGTACTAGTTATTAGCTGTAGGTACTACTAGTATGTACTAGTTATATATACTAGTTCCATTAACTAGTTGTATCTAAAAGTTTTATGTAGTAGTTGTATGTCCGAGTTGTATCAACTATTTCTATGTACTAGTTCTATGTACAAGTTGTATGTACTAATTTCTACTTGTATGTACTAGTTATAAGAACTAGATTTATATACTAGTTTTATGTACTCGTTCTATGAACTAGTTTTATGTACTAGTTGCATGTACTATATGTATGTACTAATTGTCCCTATTAGTTGTATGTACTAATTGTATGTATGAGTTGTATGTACTAGTTCTATGTGCTAGTTGTATGTACTAATTGTATGTACTAGTTTATAGTTATATGTATTAGTTGTTTGTACTAGTTATAAGTTCTGTATGTACTAACTGTTTGAAATATTTGTATGCCCTAGTAGTACATTCTAGTTGTGTGTACTCTTTTTGTTCACTAGTTTTAGGGAAATGTCCTGGTTATATGAACTAGTTGTTTGTACTCTTTATATGTAATAGTTATATGTGTGTGTACTATGTAAAGTTGTAGGTACTACTTTTATGGACTAGTTGTATGTACTAGCTGTATGAACTAGTTGTAAATACTATTTATAAGTACTAGATATATGTTTATATACTAGTTACATGTACAAGCTGTATATCATAGTTATATCTTCTAGTTTTATGAAATATTCCTAAGAACTAATTATATGTACTAGTTGTGTGTACTAGTTGTATGTACTATTTGTAAGTACTAATTGTATATACTAGTTGTATGTACTAGTTGTATATACTCATTACTAGGTGGATGTACTAGTTGTATGTACTAACACTAGATGTGATTACTAGTTGGAGTTACTAGTTGTATGTACTGATGGTATGTGGCAGTGGTATGTTCTAATTGTAGTAGGTAGTAGGTAGGTACTAGTTGAATGTACTAGGTAATTGTTGCATATACTAGTTGTATATGCTAGTGTTAAAAACTAGGTTTGTATACCAGTTGTATTTACTAGTTGTATGTACTAGTTGTATGTACTAATTGTATATACTAGTTATGTGTACTTGATCTATGTACTAGTTCTATGTTCAGGTTTCTAGTTGTAAGTACTTGTTGTATGTACTAGTTATATGTACTAGTTAAATGTACTAGTTTAATGTACTAGTTGTGTGTACTAGCTTTATCTACTAATTGTTGTACATAATATTTATAAGTACCAAGTATATGTGTATGTATTCTTTTATGTATGTACTAGTTATATATACTAGTTGTTTGAAATAGTCATATGTACTACTTATATATACTAGTTACATGTACTAATTTAATGAACTAGTTGTATGTACAAGTTGTATCTACTAGTTGTACGTACTAGTTGTATGTACCAGTTGTATGTAATAGTTACTAGTTGTATGTACTAGGGGTGTGAACTAGTTTTATGTACTTATTCTATGTAATATTTGTAGTACTAGTTGTATGTATTAGTTGTATGTACTAGTTACTAGTTGCATGTACTAGTTGCATGCACTAGTTGTATGTACAAACACTATTTATATTTACTAGTTGTGGGTTGTATGTACTATTTCTATGTAGTAGTTTTATGTTCTAATTGTGTAAACTAGTTGTAGTACTAGTTGTATGTACTAGTTATGTCTAGTTGTATCTACTAGTTGTATGTACTAGCTGTATTTACTATTTCGTTGTACTAGTTGTATGTATATACTAGTTGCTAGTTGTATGTTCTAGTTGAATTACTATTTGTATTTATTGTTGTATGTGTTAGTAGTATGTTCTAGTTGTATGTACTATTTATTTGTACTATTTATATGTGTATTTACTGCTTATAGGTACTAGTTGTGTGCACTAGTTATATGTACTAGTGGCGTGAACTAGTTACTAGTTGTATGAACTATGACCTAGTTCTATGTACTAGTTGTATGTACTAGTTGTATGTACCGCATGTATGTACAATTTGTATGTACTAGTTGTATATACACGTTACCAGTTTCAGGTACTAATTATATGCACTAGTTGTATATACTAGCAATAGTTACATTTACGAGTTGCAGGTACTAGTTGTATGTAGTAGTTGTATGTTCTAATTGTATGAACCAGTTGTATATATCTCCTATTTCTATGTACTAGTTGTATGCACTCTTTACGAGTTGCATTTACTAGTTGTATGCACTAGTTGAACAAACTAGCACTAGTTATATTTACGAGTTGGAGGTACTAGTTGTATGTACTTGTTCTATGTAGTAGTTGTAAGTACTAACTGTATGTACTAGTTGTATATATGTACTATTTCTATGTACTAGTTGTATGTACTAGTTTCCAGTTGAATGTACTAGTTGTATGAACTAGTTATAAGTACTAGTTGTATGTACTAATTGTATATAATAGTTGTATGTTCTAATTGAATGAACTAGTTGTATGTATTGGTTGTATGTACTAGTTTTATACTTGTTGTAAGTACTAGGCGTATGAACTAGTTGTGTGAACTAGTTATATGTACTAGTTGTGTGTACTAGTTGAATGTTTATGTTCTTGTCATACGTTCTAGTTCTAAGGACAAGTTTTATATACCAGTTGTAAGTACTAGTTCTATGAAATAGTCGTTTGTAAAAGTTGTACGTACTAGTTATATGTACTAGTTGTTTGTACTAGTTGTATGTACTAATTTTATGAACTAGTTGTGTATATTAGTTGAGTTTACTGGTTGTGTGTAAATTTGTATGTACTACTTATATGAACTCGCTGTTTGTACTAGTTGTATGTACTAGTTGTATGTACTAGTTTTTTAAACTAGTTGTGTATACTAGCAGTGTGTACTAGTTGTGTGTACTAGTTGTATGTACTAATTGTATATATTAATTACTAGTTGTATGTACTAGTTGTATGTCCTAGTTGTGCGTAGAAATGTCGGTTCTAATGCTGGTTATACTACGTACTAGGTAGCTGCTAGTTTTATGCATTAGACAATAGTTGTATGTACTAGTTGTATGGACTAGTTGTATGTACTAGCTGTGTGTACAAGATGCCGGTTGTAGTGCTGGTTATACTAGGTTCTAGGTGGGTGCTAGTTTTATGCACTAGATAATAGTTGTATGTACTACTTGTATGTACAAGTTACTGGTTGTATGTACTAGGTGTGTTAAAAAGTTGTTGTATATACAAGTTGTATGTATTAGTTGTATGTACTAGTTGTAAGTACTAGTTATATGCACTAGTTATATGTGTATGTACCGGTTATATGTAGTGGTTGCGGGTACCAGTTATATGTACTAGTTGTATGTACTAGTTGTATGTACTAGTTGAATGTTTATGTTCTTGTCATACGTTCTAGTTGTAAGGACAAGTTTTATGTACCAGTTGTAAGTACTAGTTCTATGAAATAGTCGTTTGTATAAGTTGTACGTACTAGTCATATGTACTAGTTGTTTGTACTAGTTGTATGTACTAGTTTTATGAACTAGTTGTGTATATTAGTTGAGTGTACTGGTTGTGTGTAAAATTGTATGTACTACTTATATGAACCTGCTGTTTGTACTAGTTGTATGTACTAGTTGTATGTACTAGTTGTATATGCTAGTTACTAGTTGTTTGTACAAGTGGTGTGGGATAGTTATATTTACTAGTTGAATGTACTTGTTTTGTGTACAAGTTGCATGTAATAGTTGTATATATTAGTTACTAGTTATATGTACTAGTTATATGTGTGTGTACCGGTTATATGTAGTGGTTGCGGGTACCAGTTATATGTACTAGTTGTAGGTACTAGTTGTATGTACTAGTTGTATGTACATGTTGTTTGAACTAGGTGTGTGTAAAAGTCATCTGTACTTGTTGCATGTACTAGCTGTATATACTGGTCGTATGTTCTAGTAGTATGTTCTAGTTGATTGTACTAGTTGCATGTAATAGTTACTAGTTGTACGTACTAGTTATATGTACAAGTTGCATGTTCTAGGGGTATGAACTAGTTTTATGTATTCGTTCTATGTAATAGTTCTATGTACTAGTTGTAGTATTAGTTGTATATACTAGTTGTATGGACTATTTGCATGTGCTAATTTCATGTACTAGTTGTATGTACTAGTTGTATGTTCTCGTTACTAGTTGCATGTACTAGTTGTATGCACAAGTTGTATGTACTAACACTAGTTGTATTTACTAGTTGTGGGTTATTATTGTATGTACTATTTCTATATAGTAGTGTTATGTTCTAATTGTGTGACCTAGTTGTAGTACTAGTTGTATGTACTAGTTGTATATACTAGTTGTGTGTACTAGTTGTATTTACTAGTTCTTTGTACTAGTTGTATGTATATGCTAGTTTCTAGTTGTATGTTCTAGTTGAATGTACTAGTTATATGTACTAGTTGTATGAAGTAGTTTTATGTTCTAGTTAAATTACTAGTTGTATTTATTGTTGTATGTGTTAGTAGTGTGTTCTAGTTGTATGTACTATTTATGTGTACTATTTATATGTGTTTTTACTGCTTATATGTATATACTAGTTGTATGCACTAGTTATATGTACTAGTGGTATGTAATAGTTACTAGTTGTATAAACTATGACCTAGTTGTATATGCTAGTGGTGTGTACAAGTTGTATGTACATGTTACTAGTTGAAGGTGAGTTATATACACAAGTTGTATGTACTGGCAATAGTTACATTTACGAGTTGCAGGTCCTAGTTGTAAGTACTTGTTGTATGTAGTAGTTGTATGTTCTAATTGTATGAACCGGTTGTATATATGTCCTTTTTCTATGTACTAGTTGTATGTACTGGTTTCCAGTTGGATGTACTAGTTTTATCCACTAGTTGAACAAACTAGCATTAGTTATATTTACGAGTTGGAGGTACTAGCTCTATGTACTTGTTGTATGTAGTAGTTGTAAGTACTAACTGTATGTACTAGTTGTATATATGTATTATTTCTATGTACTAGTTGTATGTACTAGTTTCCAGTTGAATGTACTAGTTGTATGTTCTAGTTTCCAGTTGAATGTACTAGTTGTATGAACTAGTTATAGGTTCTAATTGTATGCACTAGTATTATGTACTATTTGCATGTACTAGTTGTATGCACTAGTTGTATGTACTAGCACTAGTTAAATTTTCCAGTTGTAGGACTAGTTGTATGTACTAATTGTATGTAATAGTTGTATGTTCTAATTGAATGAACTTATCGAATGTATTGGTTGTATGTACTAGTTTTAAACTATCTTTGGGATGGTACATCCTTCGACTTTTGAGCGTTTAAAAACGCAGTTGGTTTCTTTCAATTCTTGGTCAAACGTTTCGACCCTGGGGGTCTTCCTCAGTGACTGATGGTTGAGTGGAAGAATTGCCTCTATTTATAGAGGATTTTTCCCGCCATTTCCACTTCCTGTCATGTGACCCTCAGCAGAAGGAGAAAAGCAGGAAGTATGAATATTAAATCGTCTCCAGGCTTGATGTAACACAATGCCTTGATCTAAATTGAGACTAAAAAGAGACAGAGGGAGAAGTTCCAGGCCCTGTTGGAAAAAACATCCAGGAAAGATAAGTTCACACCTATTGACATTAAGAAGGTGGTTGTCAATCTTAGCAAAAAAGAATTGACAACTCATCAGACAAATGTCTTATCTCTAGGACTAAACTTTATACCTACTCCATCTTCACTTCCACAGGAGGACATCATCACTGGAACTGAGACTCTGGCCCGAACCCTTCCAGGAACACTCGGTGAGAAACTCAGAAGTGAGGTACAACACTGCCTAGCCAAAGCTGAGGCCCCATGCTCCAACCTGACCAAAAGTCAGCAAGTAGCAATCAAGGAGCTTAGGTCTGATCCTGAAACCATCATTCTTCCAGCGGATAAAGGGAATGCCACTGTCCTTATGGATAGGAAAGACTATGACCAGAAGATAAGGGCACTCTTGGATGATACGAGTTATCAAGCCATTAAGAGAAACCCCACAATGAAGATAGAACGGAAGGTAACTGAAGTTCTAAGGTCACTTGAGAAAAAAGGCAAACTCCCCTCTGATCTGAGGAAGAAGGTTCAGAACCAAAACAGCTCCACACCTCAGCTCTACGGATTACCAAAAATCCACAAGGCAAGTGTACCCTTGAGACCAATTGTTTCCTCCATTAATTCCCCTACCTACAACCTTTCCAGGTACCTGGCAGGGGTATTGTCACCACTATGGGGGAAAACTTCTCACTTTGTGCGAAATTCTCATGACTTTGTCAAGAAGATCAGGGGAATGGATGTGAACACCGAAGATAAGTTGATCAGTTTCGATGTAAAGAGCCTATTTACCAAAGTACCCATTGATCTATCTCTACAGATCATCAGGAGACGACTTGCGCAGGACCCTAACTAGGAGCAACGGACACCCTTGGATGTATCCACCATTGCGGATCTTACAGAACTCTGTCTCAGGACAACGTACTTCCTGTACAGTGATGAGTTCTTTGAACAGAAGGAAGGGGCAGCCATGGGATCTCGTCTCTCCCCGGTGGTAGCGAACATCTTCATGGAGGAATTCGAAACAGAAGCTCTTCGTGCTGCTGTGATAAGGCCTAAGTTGTGGTTGAGATATGTGGATAACACATTTGTCATCTGGAATTATGGTGACGAGCAGCTGGAGGACTTCTTGAGTTTCCTCAATGGAAGACATCGCAACATCGAATTTACCATGGAGAAGGAGACCAATGGTTCCTTACCCTTCCTGGATGTGCAAGTAAAGAAGTGCATGGGAAGTTTGGACACATTTGTGTATAGGAAACCAACACACACAGACAGGTACCTTCACTTTACCTCTCATCACCACCCTAGGGTAAAAACTGGTATCGCACTGTGTCTCAAAGACAGAGCCGAAAAGATTTGTGGACCAAACTCCAGTAGCTTGGAAAAAGAAAAGGAGCACCTGGAAGGAGTACTTTAAGCTAATGGATACCCTAAATGGGAGGCTCACAGACTGCTCAACAGGAGAAAGCAGACTAAGGGGAGTGAGGATGAGTGTAAACACAAACTCTTTATTCCATAAATAAAGGGACTCAGTGAGATGATCGATGAAAGCTGTAGAAAAATGGGTATCCAGACCATTTTCTCCAAGCAGAGATCACTGAGAACCGTTTTATCCAACCCAAAACAGCCACAACCACCTATGGATATCAAGGGTGTAGTTTACCTAATTCCTTGCTCTGAGTGTTCTGCAGTCAACATTGGTGAAACTGGAAGGACCCTGAAAGTGAGATTGGCAGAACACAAGCGAGCAGTCAGGATGGGGGATGTGAACAACGGTATAGCTGTTCACTCCCTCAAGACTGGCCACTCAATTGCTTGGGACAAGGCCAAGATTACAGACAGGGAAACCCACTGGAAAAGGAGAAGGGTCAAAGAAGCCATCAGGATCCAGAAGAGTCAGGTGAGAATGAATTTAGATCAAGGCATTGTGTTACATCAAGCCTGGAGACGATTTAATATTCATACTTCCTGTTTTTCTCATTCTGCTGAGGGTCACATGACAGGAAGTGGAAATGGCGGGAAAAATCCTCTATAAATAGAGGCAATTCCTCTACTCAACCATCAGTCACTGAGGAAGACCCCCAGGGTCGAAACGTTTGACCAAGAATTGAAAGAAACCAACTGCATTTTTAAACGCTCAAAAGTCGAAGGATGTACCATCCCAAAGATAAGTTTGACGCAGTTATAAGGAATCCTTATTCTATTAGTTTTATACTTGTTGTATGAACTAGGTGTATGAACTACTTGTTTGAACTAGTTATATGTACTAGTTGTATGTACTAGTTGTATGTTTATGTTCTTGTCATATCTTCTAGTTATAAGGACAAGTTTTAGTTGTATGTACTAGTTTTTTATACTAACTGTGTATATTAGCTGTGTGTACTAGTTGTATGTAATAGTTGTATGTACTAGTTGTATGTACTAGTTGTATATGCTAGTTACTAGTTGTTTGTACAAGTGGAGGAAGGTTTTTAAGTCCATTTTGTTTGTTCAATGTTCTACCCAAAGGAAGAGAAAGCTAGAAAACGAAAGCTACCCGAGCATCCGCCATTTTTTAACAGATATATAAATGTATATATTTACAAAACTACAAACAGGAAGCCATACGTTAACATAATTTCTGAAAACAATATAGGGGCCCTTGCGGCGTCCCAATTAGAGACAACTAGAACATACAACTAGCACATACAAATAGTACATACAACTAGTATATACTTACAGTTAGTGCATATAAATAGTACATACAACTAGTACATACAACTAGTACATATAACTAGTACATTCAACAATTTCACACAACTAGTAAATTCATCTAGTGAATATAACTAGTTACTAGTACATACAACTAGTACATACAACTAGTGCATACAACTAGTACATATAACTAGTACATATAGCTAGCACATACAATGAGTACATATAACTAGTACATACATCAATTTCACACAACTAGTACATAAAACTAATATATACATGGTACTAGTACATACAACTAGTACATATATCTAGGTACTAGTACATACAACTAGTACATATAACTAATACATACAACAATTTCACACAACTAGCACATAAAACTAGTACATATTATTACATGCAACTAGTACATACAACTTGTACATACAATTAGTAAATACAGATTGTTACTAATACATACACCTGGTATATACAACTATTTCATACAACTGTTACATATAACCAGTACATGCCACTACTTACTAGTACTTACAACTAGTACCTACAGTTAGGACATACAACTACTACATACAACAAGTATATACAACTAGTCCCTACAACTAGTAAATACAGATTGTTCCTAGTTCTTACACCTAGTATATACATCTGGTATATACAATTATTATATACAACCAGAACATACAACTAGTACATTAATCTAGTAACTACAACTACTAAATATAACTAGTATACAAAATTACACACAACTATAACATACCAGTAGTACCTATAACTACTTACAACTAGTACATACATCTAGTATAAAAAACTAGTACATAGAACTAGTTACTGCTACATACAACTAGTACATACAACTAGTAACTACAACTAGTAAATATAAGTAATACATACAACAATTACACACAATTAGTACATACAATTAATTCATATAAATAGTACATAAAACTAGTAACTACAACAAGTAAATACATCTAGTTACTAGTACATACGAAAAATACACACAACTAGTACATACAACTAGTATTAGAGAAAAAAAAAATTTTCTACAAAAATGGTGAAGATGGCACAAAAAGCACATAAACAAGAAAGGGATGTTACACAGCGAAGCGTTAGCTATATATGCATGAATCATACAACACCCTTGCTTGGAGGATTCATGCATAGCTAATGCTTCACTGTGTAACATCCCTTTCTTGTTTATGTGCTTTTTGTGCCATCGCTACATCTTCACTATTTCTGTAGAAAATTTTTATTTTTCTCTAGTTTCTGTTCTTTTTATGGAGCATAAGCTAGGAATTCGATTGTATTTAAACCCATTTTGATTTCGCAATCTTCGACTGAATGTGACATCATTAAAATGGAGATTTATTGAGGTCTTGATTCTGGGGCCATGAAAACTGTCATACTCAATAATAGCGCTATTGCTCTCGCTTCTGCAAAAGAATACAGCTCGGAAAATTTGCAATCGTTTCGTTTAACAATTAGTCCAAAAGCTTATATAGTTACTTAGTTATGGCTGACGAAGAAGAAGAAGAATGAGAATAAGAAGAAGAATATGAAGAAGACGAAAATGGGAATTTTTAAAGTTTATTATTTCGCCAACGGGAAATATTCGCCTGCCTTTAAGGTCTATTTATAGTATGTATATTGTATATTTGGTTTTACATAACCTTGTTTTGTCAATTTTCGGCCTATTTCGGGATTTTGCACCTATACCGATGTATAGGGAAAAGGAAAAAACCACGTCATCCCTACATAGGGAGTACTACCGTACTCCCTGATATTCTGAGGGTTACTAGTACATACAACTAGTACATACAATTAGTACATACACTAATCCATAGAGCTAGTACATACAATTAGTACATAGAACTTATACATACAACTATAGTGCATTTCACCATAAATGTAAAATTTCCAACTGTATGGTGGGGTTCAAAATAGGACGACAAAAGTGATTAATGTGAAAAGTGAGCCTTTTTCAAACTTGCCACCAAAATAATTTTGCTCATGTAACCATGGAAACGGCAAGAAAAATTGCGACCTTCGTTGCCATTGCCAAAATTTTGATTGCGCAATCGTGAAGAAGAAGAACAGCAGTTAAAGATAAAAGTGAATAGTGCTTGTTGAAGAAGAAACAGAGAAGCCCAAAACGCTGGCTTCTGGTAGCCCTTGTAAGCACTCACAAACCTAAGTAGCGTTTTTTAATATGACATTTTATAATTATAATTAGGTTATTGTGTGTTTCCATATTTCCGTACCTTGACGGCTTTTAATCGGTACTCCTTTCAAGTTAGTCTAATCGATACAGACTTTTAGTATAAGAATATTTAAGAAATATATTAAATCTTTAAGTAGCCTTTTTGTGAGTTTCGCTCTGTGTGATGAGATATAAAGGTTTGAATTTTCATAGTCTACTTAACAACACTTTCAACAACTAATGAAGTATAGTTGTCTTTTAAAGAATCCTATATATTCTAGCCTTCGTATGTGTCCATTCACAGCAATATTTTAATCACTCAGATATTGATTTTAACTTACTAAACTTTTTTGGGTAAGAAATTTAGCAGAAAAGTGGGGTTAATATAGACAACCACTAATAACTTTCATTTGACATTTTTTACCAATTAAGACTCCTCGAGATTCCCATACAACTAGGCAGTGACAGTCTTTAAAGGCAGTATTTACTTTATTACCTTCTGGCTCAAATGATAAACACATTTGAAAGCACATTTTTCTAATCAAATAATAAGGTGTTATGTAAACATTATTTAATTTCTACTTACCATACAGTTTTTATAACTGTGCATGACAAAGGCACAAACAAGTTCAAATACAGAAAATGATTAACTAAAGTGTACAGTGTGCAGATATTTCACTGGATAGTTCCTCGTTATCACGATTGCCGACTTCAGCCGAATCTGGGGCGATTTCTGACATAATTTCCTAATTTAAAAGCTTTTTAGTCTTTAAATCGCCTTTGCTATTATAGCTTCACCTTCGAATAAAGTGTTGTCAACGTAACAAGTGTATACACCTCTAAAAAGCTTAAAATGTGTAAATGTTTATTTGTTTATTTTTAGACATCCATTTTTCGAAAATAGTTATACGCAGGAACGTTGCGTTGTAACTCGATTTCACCTAATTAATTATGCAAACGTGACTGAATGAAGCCATTTGATTGGCTGAAATAGGTACCCTCTTTCAACAACACCTATCTTTTAAACGATAGCTGCTATCGCAAAACACGAAAAAAGGTACGGATTCCCTACTCTTCCCTCTTTCATTTGATACCAAATTTGAAAATACCTTGAGGATATTTTCCATAAAGCGTCTTAAAAGAAAATTTTACATTTATAGTGAAATGCACTATATATACTACTTACAACTAATACATACATCTAGATACTAGTACATCCAACTTGTACATACAACTACGCATGTGTGACATGTCTACAAATTTCCGATTTTTGTAAATCGTCTTATTAGCGCTTTCAGAGGTGTCACATCCCAGGCGGAAGTGTCTCTAGCATGTGACCTGCGCGTGAAGCGGAGCACCAGCCACTGAAAAGTCACGAGTCATCACTAGTCGTTACGATGTTAAATTATCAATTGTGAAAACTTATGAGCAATTTATATAGTATAGTGGAGGAAGGCCAACGACGGAGGAAGGCCAATAAAGGCCTACGTGACCGAAACGTTCTATTTTTCTTTTGATTATACTATGTTAATAATCAAAAGAAGAATAGAACGTTTTTCTTTTGATTATACTAAGTTAATAATCAAAAAAGAATAGAACGTTTCTGTCACGTAAGCCTTAATTCCTCAGCTATTATTAACGTATTATAATAGCTGAGGAATTAAGGCTTACGTGACCGAAACGTTCTATTTTCTTTTGATTATACTTCGTTAATTGCTCATACATTTTTGCCATTGATAATTACATAGATATTAGTAGACATGCAATATGCTTATTGTTTCCACTTACCTCTTACAACAACAATAAACTCCGATCAAAGAAACTGTATCGCTACCGAGAAGCTTTACTTGACATATCAACTTCGGAAGTCTAATGTTTGTACCAAATATTTGGGTGCCTGTTATACGTCTTAAGACGTCATTGTATGATGGCTAAGCTATACTACTAATTTTGGCTGACAATCACATGACAATACCATTACTCGAAGGAGAAGAGACAAATGGAAAACGAACCGATTATTAGACAGTGGAGAATTGTATATCTAACCATTTTTTGACATCAATCTCTTCAGTAAGTAACAGCCTAAAAGTTGTATGTATACTCCTGGAATATTCCCTTGTTGAACTGAGATATTAAGTACTAGAGGCGCCTGATAAAGGTACGAAAATACGTTTTCGATTATAATTTAAAAACTAAAGGGAATTTTAAAGGAGTATACATACCATCGTTAGATATCATTATCCTTCATAGGTTGGTGTCACCATTTATTCTATATTCGTATTTTCCACTGTCTAATAAAACATTTTTGGCGATTTGGCACCTATCACTTACGGCCGCTTACGTTCTCCTTTAAGCCTGCAATCGTGACGCTCTTGTAGCCAAACTATTAAGAAAGAATAGCGCTTCAATTCTATATAATTTGTTTAGTGATACGATGTTTCTAAAGTAAAATAGAATAAATTAAAAAGAGTGTTAGTTAGCGACTTTTATCTAAAATTTCCGGAAGTATGGACATGTTCCACTAGCGTAGTATATGAAACTAGAAACTACTACTAGTAAATATAACTAGTACATACAAACATTGCACACAACTAGTACATACAAGTAGTACATATAACTACATTCAACTAGCGAAAACATAAAACTTGTAAAAACAATTAGTATATAAAACTAGTCCATATTATACATAAAAAAATTTAAATACAGCTTGTACTTACAACTAGTAAATAAATACAGATTGCCACTCCTTCATACACCTAGTACATACAGCTAATACATACAACTAGTACATACAACTAGTAAATACAACTAACTACTAGTATATACTACTAGTACATAAAATTTGTACATTCAACTAGTACATACATCAAGTTCATACAACTAGTACATATAACTATGGCATCCACTACTTACTAGAACACATATACAACCAAGTACATACATCTAGTTACTAGTACATACGAAAAATACACACAACTAGTACATACAAGTAGTACATATAACGGCATACAACAAGTATATTCTGATAGTTACTAGTATATACAACTAGTATATACAATTAGTACATACACTAGTCCCTACAGCTAGTACATACAACTACTTACTAGAAAACATATACAACATATAAATACAACTAGCACATACAACTAGAACATTCAACAAGTACATACTTCTGGTTACTAGTACATACGAAAAATACACACAACTAGTACATACAAGTAGTACATATAACTACATACAACTAGTTCAAACAACTAGTACATACAACTAGTATATTCTGATAGTTACTGGTACATACAACTAGTACATACAATTAGTACATACACTAGTCCATACAGTTAGTACATTCACTTAGTACATATGATTAGTACATACAACTACTTACTAGAACATATATACAACTAGTACATAGAACTACTACATACAACTACTTACTAGAACATATATACAACTAGTACATAGAACTAGTACATACAAATAGTACATACAGCTCGTATATAAAACTAGGACATTGAACTATTTTATACAACTAGTTACTACCGTAGTTCGGGAAATTTTCGTTGTTAAAATATTTTTAACAACGAATAATAACACGTTGTACAATCTACGTATATATGTAAACGCAACACAGCTGAGCGCGGCCGAAATGGCTCTACTGCGATACCTGCAGCGCAAGGACGGTTTACCGGACCCAAAGGGCCCACTTTCGTGAAAGCCGCGAACACAGAGATCCCTTTCGTAATCCTCTATTTCTCAACGTAATTACGTAACGTGTATAAATTGTCGTGGTAGCCCCCAGACCACGAAAATATTTTAACACATAAATTTTTTCCACGAAAATTTTACGAACACGAAAATTTCCCGAACTACGGTAGTACACTCAACTAGTACATACAAAAAGGACATACAACTAATATATATAACTAGTACATACAGCTATTACATACAACAATTACATATAACTAGTACATGCAACTACTTACAAGTACAAAAAACTAGAACATACAATTATGACATACAACTAGTACATATAACAATTACATACAACAATTAAACACAACAAGAACATACAACTAGTACATATAACTAGTACAGGCAACCATTTACTAGTACACACAACTAGTATATATATACAATTAGTACATACAGCTAGTACATACAACTAGTACATACAATTACTACACACATTTAGTTATTAGTACATTCAACTACTACATAAAACTAGTAGCTACAAATTTAACTAGTATACAAAAAATCCACACAACTTGTACATACAAGTAGTATATATAACTACATACAACTAGTACACACAGCTAGTACATACAACTAGTTACCAGTACATACAACTAGTAAATACAACTATTATATACAACTATTGCATATAACTAGTACATACAGTTATTTCATACAACTAGTCCATACAACTAGGACCTATAACTAGTATTTACAGCTAGTACATACAATTATTCCATAAAACTAGTAAATACATCAATTTCCTGCAACTAGTACTAAAAACTAATACAGAGAACTAGTTCATACAACTAGTACATGCAACAAGTTACTAGTACATATATACAACTAATACATACAACTAGTACATACAACTAGAAGATATAACTAGTATATACAGCTGGTACATACAACTAGTACTTAAAACTATTAAATACATCAATTTCCTGCAACTAGTACTTAAAGCTAATAGAGAGAACTAGTTCATACAACTAGTACATACAACTGGTTACTCGTACATATATACAACTAATACATACAACTAGTACATACAACTAGTACATATAACTAGTACATACAGGTAGTACATACAACTAGTACATATAACTAATACATACAACCACTTCACACAACTAGCACATAAAACTAGTACATATTATTACATACAACTAGTACATACAACTAGTACATACAATTAGTAAATACAGATTGTTACTGGTACATACACCTGGTACATAAAACTAGTTCATACAACTGTTACATATAACCAGTACATGCAACTACTTACTAGTACTTACAACTAGTACGTACAATTAGGATTTACAACTACTACATACAACAAGTATATACAACTAGTCCCTACAACTAGTAAATACAGATTGTTCCTAGTTCTTACACCTAGTATATACATCTAGTATATACAATTATTTCATACAACCAGAACATACAACTAGTACATTAATCTAGTAACTACAACTACTAAATATAACTAGTATACAAAATTACACACAACTATAACATACCAGTAGTACCTATAACTACTTACAACTAGTACATACATCTAGTATACAAAACTAGTACATAGAACTAGTACATACAACCAGTACATACAACTACTTAGTAGTATATACAATTAGTACAGACAACTTGTACATATAACTAGTTAATGCTACATACAACTAGTACATACAACTAGTAACTACAACTAGTAAATATAAGTAATACATACAACAATTACACACAATTAGTACATACAATTAGTTCATATAACTAGTACATAAAACTAGTAACTACAACAAGTAAATACATCTAGTTACTAGAACATACGAAAAATACACACAACTAGTACATACAAGTAGTACATATAACTAGTACATACAGTTAGTACCTACAACTAGTACTTATAAATAGTATATAAAACAATATCACACAACTAGTATATACAACTAGTACATATAATTATATACATACAACTAGTACCTACAACTAGTACACAGAATTAGTAAATACAGATTATTACTAACGCATACACTAGTACATACAATTAGTTCATACAATTATTACAAATATCCAGTACATGCAACTAATTACTAGTACTTACCACTACTACATACAACTAGTACCTAAAGTTAGTAAATATAGTTTGTTAATAGTACATACACCTAGTCCATACAACTAGTACATACCACAAATACATATAACTAGTACATATGATAACTACATACAACTTCAACATATAATTAGTACATATAACAATTTCACACAACTAGTACATACAACTAGTACATATAATTACAAACAAATAGTACATACAACTAGTACATACAATTTTAAAATAAAGATTGTTACCAGTACATACATCTAGTACATACAACTAGTTCGTACAACAAATACGTATAATAGTTGCTAGTACATATAACTAGTACATGGAACTAGTATATAGAACTAGTAGTTACAGATTGTTACTAGTACTTACACCTAGTACATACATCTAGTACATGCAACTACTTACTAGTACATAGAACTAGTACGTAAAATTATTACACACAACTAGTACATATAACTAGTATATTCAACAATTTCACACAACTAGTAAATACAACTGGGAAATACAATAGTACATACAACTGGGAAATACAATTAGTACATACAACTATGTACTAATACATACAACTACTACACTCAACTAGTAAATACAGAGAGTTACTAGTAGATACACCTATTATATACAGCCAGTACACACAACTAGTACATATAACTAGTTCATACAACAAGTATATACAACAAGTACATACAACTAGTACATATAATTAGAACATGCAACTTTTACTAGTTCATTCAACTACTACATACAATTAGAACATCCAACTAATACATGCATCCAGTTCATGCAAATAGCACATAAAATTAGTGCATAAAACTACATACCAGGACACATATACAACAAGTACATACAACTAACGACTAGTATATACAACTAGTATATGCAACAAGCTACTAGTATATACAACTAGTACTTAAAACTAGTACGTACAACAATTACACACTACTAGTACAGTGTAACCCGGATAATCTGCCCCCGCTTAATACGCACAACCCCCCAATCGGTCTGAGTTCGTATCAAACGAATTCATTTACATACTAGAAGTATATATGTAATCTGCCAACTGCCAAATCCACCATCCGCCATTATTTTCTCGCCTCAATTGTACGTTTATAGGTATTTTCCACTTTTGTAATCCGCCGCTTTCATCAACATTTTAATCGTACGAAATAAATCTTAGAGATTACCTCTAAGCGTTCCAAAACTGACTTGAAAATTGCCCGATATGTGACTGTAAGAGGAAGAATTCGACGGCAACGCAAAAGCAAATATCGTTCATCATTTTATTTAGCTGGTTATAATTAGAATTGCATAATGACGATATTTGGCTAATCCACCAAACTCAATATTCTGCCAAAAAAGTGCTTGAACGAATTGTGGCCGATTTTCCCAGTTACACTGTACATATAAGTACATACAACTAGTACATAAAACTATTGCATATAACTAGTTCATACATCTATTGCACACACTAGTACACACAACAAGTACATATATTTAACCATTTACAACTAGAACATACAACTAGTAAATACAACAAGTAGAGACAACTGGTACATAAAATTTGGTATATACTACCAGTACATACAACTATGTTATACTTAAAACTAGTACTACAACTAGGACATAGTACTAGTATATATAACCTGTATATATAACTAGTACATACAAATAGTACATACAAATAGTCCATACAAGAAGTACATACAACTAATTAATACTATATAGAACTAGTACACACAACTGCTAACTGCAACTAGTAAATATACTTAGTAGATACAAAAATTACACACACCTAGTACTTTCAACTAGTATATACAAATAACTCATAAAACTAGAAAATATAACTGGTACATACAACTCCATAATAGTACATACAACTAGTACATATAACTAGCACAAACAACTAGTACATATAACTAGTACAAACAGCTAGTACATACAACTAGTACATACAATTAGTAAATACAGATTGTTACTGGTACATACACCTGGTACACAAAACTAGTTCATACAACTGTTACATATAGCCAGTACATGTAACTACTTACTAGTACTTACAACTAGTACGTACAATTAGGACATACAACTACTACATACATCAAGTACATACAACTAGTCCCTACAACTAGAAAATACAGATTGTTCCTAGTTCTTCCACCTATAATATACATCTGATACATACAATTATTACATACAACTAGTACATACAACTAGTACATGCAACAAGTATATATAACTAATACATACCACAATTTCACACAAATAGTAACTACAACTAGTACATATAATTACTTACAACTAGTACATACTACTTGTAAATACAATTAGTAAATACAGATTGTTACTAGTACATACAACTAGTACATACAACTAGTACATATAACTAGTACACGCAAGTACTTACTAGTACTTACATCTAGCACATAAAGTTACTACATACAACTACTACATATAACTAGTACATAAAATAATTACAAACAACTAGTATATGCATACAACTATTACATATAACTACATACAACTAGTGCAAACAACTAGTACATACAACCAGAACATACATCCAGTTACTAGTACATACAACCAGAACATACCAGTAGTACCTATAACTATATCCAACTAGTACATAAATCTAGTATAAAAAACTAGTACATAGAACTAGTGCATCCACTACTTACTAGAACACATATACAAACAAGTACATACAACTAGCACATACAAGTACACTAGTATTATGATATAGTTGTATGTACTGGTTGCATGTCCTAGTTGTATGTACTAGTTATATGTACTAGTTGTATACACTAGTTGTCTGATCTAGTTGTATGTACTGGTTTTATGTACTAGTGTTATGTGCTAGTTAAATTTGCTAGACGTAGATAATAGATGTATGATCTAGTTGTATGGACTGGTTGTATATACAAATAGTTTGTACTGGTTGTGTGGGCTAGTTGTAAGTACTAGTTGAATGAACTAGTTTTATTTGTATCTTTTAGGTTTATGTATTAGTTGAATCTACTGGTTGAATTTACTACTTGTATGTACAAGTTGTAAGTACAGCTTGTATGTACAAGTTGTATGAACTAGTTGTAGGTACAAGTTGTATGAACTAGTTGTATCTCCTAGTTGTAAGTACAGGTTGTATGAACAAGTTGTATGTACTAGTTGTATGTACAAAGTGTATGTAGTAGTTATAATAACTCTATATAGATACCAGTTGTATGTACCAGATGTATGAACTAGTTGTATGTACTGAATATATGTATCGATTATCGATTATTGATTATTTATTATTGATTAATGATCATGAATTATGGATTATAGATTATTTTTTAGTCATTTTTGATTATTTTATATTTTTTGTATTTTCATAAAACTAGTACATATAACTAGTGCATCCAACCACTTACTAGAACACATATACAACAAATACATACAACTAGCACATACAACTAGAACATTCAACAAGTATATACATCTAGTTACTAGTACATATGAAAAATATACACAACTAGTACATACAAGTAGTACATATAACTACATACAACTAGTTCCAACAACTAGTACATACAACTAGTATATTCTGATAGTTACTAGTACATACAACTAGTACATACAGCAAGTACATAAAACTAGTACATAAAACTAGTACATACAACCAGTACATTCAACTAATAAATACAACAAGCACCTACATCTATGATAAGCAAAAGTATTCACTGGAAGATATTACGCCAAACCAACCAAGGGACCGAAGTCTAATCTTGGCTGGTGGACCGAAGTCCTATTAAAAATGGCAACCAGTGATCGCCTCGCTAAGATGGAGGGCTGCAGTCTAAGCGAGACCGAGCGCTCACAATGAAAAAAGTGAATTAATTGCTCGGTCTCGCTTAGACTGCAGCCTTCCATCTTTGCTAATTATGAAACCACAAGTGTTTCACTTGTGGCTGATTAATAAGTGAAGACTGTCATCCAACTCACCATCATTGAAGTGTACCACACTGATGAGCCCAAATGAGGGCGAAACAGCTGTCTGTGGTTCTTTGATGAATTTTTTTCCATCTTGGATGACTGGAGGCCATCACCGGTTGCCATTTTTAATAGGACTTCGGTCCTCCAGCCAAGATTAGACTTCGGTCCCTTGGCTGGTTTGGTGTAATATCTTCCAGTGAATACTTTTGCTTATCATCCTAGCCTTTGCACAGCTCAGTGCAATTAACTCCCTCTTTTCACATACATCTCTAGAGACGCTCCCAAAGTCGAAAGATGAACCGTTACAAAGATAAGTTCGACGCAGGTAGAAGAAATCCTTATTCCATCACCTACATCTAGTTACTAGTATATACAACTAGTACATAATACAAGTAACTTAAACTAGTAAATAAAACTAGTGCTTAAAAAAATACACACAACTAGTACATACATGTAGTACATACAACTAAATACACCTAATTCAAACAACTAAAACATACAACTAGTATATACTTAAAGTTACTAGTACATATAACTAGTACATACAACTTCTGCCTACAACTAGTACATAAAACTATTACATGCAACTACCTACTAGAACATACAACTAGCACATAAAACTAGTACAGATAAGTACATACAACTAGTACATATAACTAGTACATACAACTAGTACATACAAAAAGTAGATACAACAATTACACACAACTAGTACATACAACTAGTCCATATAACTACATACAAATTGTCCATACAGCTAGTACTTACAACTAGTAAATACAGATTGTTACTACTTCATACACCTAGTACATACAACTAATACATACAACTAGTACATACAACTAGTAAATACAACTAACTACTAGTATATACTACTAGTACATAAAATTTGTACATTCAACGAGTACATACATCTAGTTCATAAAACTAGTACATATAACTAGTGCATCCAACCACTTACTAGAACACATATACAACAAATACATACAACTAGCACATAAAACTAGAACATTCAACAAGTATATACATCTAGTTACTAGTACATATGAAAAATACACACAACTATTACATACAAGTAGTACATATAACTACATACAACTAGTTCCAACAACTAGTACATACAACTAGTACATACAGCAAGTACATAAAACTAGTACATAAAACTAGTACATACAATCAGTACATTCAACTAATAAATACAACAAGCACCTACATCTATGATAAGCAAAAGTATTCACTGGAAGATATTACACCAAACCAGCCAAGGGACCGAAGTCTAATCTTGGCTGGGGGACCGAAGTCCTATTAAAAATGGCAACCGGTGATGGCCTCCAGTCATCCAAGATGGAAAAAAATTCATCAAAGAACCACAGACAGCTGTTTCGCCCTCATTTGGGCTCATCAGTGTGGTACACTTCAATGATGGTGAGTTGGATGACCGTCTTCACTTATTAATCCGCCACAAGTGAAACACTTGTGGTTTCATAATAAGCAAAGATGGAGGGCTGCAGTCTAAGCGAGACCGAGCGCTCACAATGAAAAAAGGGAGTTAATTGCTCGGTCTCGCTTAGACTGCAGCCCTCCATCTTTGCTTATTATGAAACCATTAATGATTAATAAGTGAAGACTGTCATCCAACTCACCATCATTGAAGTGTACCACACTGATGAGCCCAAATGAGGGCGAAACAGCTGTCTGTGGTTCTTTGATGAATTTTTTTCCATCTTGGATGACTGGAGGCCATCACCGGTTGCCATTTTTAATAGGACTTCGGTCCCCCAGCCAAGATTAGACTTCGGTCCCTTGGCTGGTTTGGTGTAATATCTTCCAGTGAATACTTTTGTTTATCATCCTAGCCTTTGCACAGCTCAGTGCAATTAACTCCCTTTTTTCACATACATCTATCACAACTAGTTCGACGCAGTTAGAAGAAATCCTTATTCCATCACATACATCTAGTTACTAGTATATACAACTAGTACATAATACAAGTAACTTAAACTAGTAAATATAACTAGTGCTTAAAAAAATACACACAACTAGTACATACATGTAGTACATACAACTAAATGCACCTAATTCAAACAACTAAAACATACAACTAGTATATACTTAAAGTTACTAGTACATATAACTAGTACATACAACTTCTGCCTACAACTAGTACATAAAACTATTACATGCAACTACCTTCTAGAACATACAACTAGCACATAAAACTAGTACAGATAAGTACATACAACTAGTACATATAACTAGTATATACAAGTAGTATATACATACAATTAGTACACACAACTAGTAAATATATATAACAACATACAACTACTACATGCAACTAGTACATATAACTAGCACATACAACAATAGCACACAACTAGTACACACAACCTGTACGTTTATATAACTAATTACAACAAGTACATAAAACTAGTAAATACAACAAGTACATACAACTGGTACTTACAACTAGTACATACATCTAGTAAATGCAACAATATATTACATACAACTAGTACTACAACTAGGACATAGAACTAGTACATACAAATAGTACATACTAGAAACTAGTATATACATACAACTAGTAAAAAGAACTAGAAAATACAACTAGTACACACAACTAGTATATACAACTAGTACATACAACTAGTACTAAAACTAGGTCACACAATTAGAACATAAAACTACTACATAGAAATAGTACATACAACAATAACCCACAACTAGTAAATACAACTAGTGTTAGTACATACAACTTGTGCATACAACTAGTACATGCAACTAGTAACGAGAACATACAACTAGTACATACAACTAGTACATGAAATTAGCACATGCAAATAGTCCATACAACTAGTATATACAACTAGTACTACAACTAGTTCATAGAACTATTACATAGAACGAATACATAAAACTAGTTCATACCCCTAGAACATATGCAACTTGTACATATAACTAGTACGTACAACTAGTAACTATTACATGCAACTAGTACAATCAACTAGAACATACTACTAGAACATACGACCAGTATATACAGCTAGTACATGCAACAAGTACAGATGACTTTTACACACACCTAGTTCAAACAACATGTACATACAACTAGTACATACAACTAGTACCTACAACTAGTACATATAACTGGTACCCACAACCACTACATATAACCGGTACATACACATATAACTAGTGCATATAACTAGTACCTACAACTAGTACATACAACTAATACATACAACTTGTACATACAACTAGTTCAAACAACTTTTAACACACCTAGTACATACAACTAGTAACTTGTACATACAAGTAGTACATACAACTATTATCTAGTGCATAAAACTAGCACCCACCTAGGACCTAGTATAACCAGCACTAGAACCGACATCTTCTACACACAACTAGGACATACAACTAGTACAAACAACTAGTAACTAATATATACAACTATTACATGCAACTTGTACACAAAACAAGTACATTCAACTAGTAAATATAACTATCCCACACCACTTGTACAAACAACTAGTAACTAGCATATACAACTAGTACATACAACTAGTACATACAACTAGTACACACAGCTAGTATACACAACTAGTTTAAAAAGCTAGTACATACAACTAGTACATACAACTAGTACAAACAGCGAGTTCATATAAGTAGTACATACAATTTTACACACAACCAGTACACTCAACTAATATACACAACTAGTTCATAAAACTAGTACATACAATTAGTACAAACAACTCGTACAAACAACTAGTACATATGACTAGTACGTACAACTTTTACAAACGACTATTTCATAGAACTAGTACTTACAACTGGTACATAAAACTTGTCCTTACAACTAGAACGTATGACAAGAACACAAACATTCAACTAGTACACACAACTAGTACATACAACTAGTACATATAACTAGTCCAAACAACTAGTTCATACGCCTAGTACTTACAACAAGTATAAAACTAGTACATACAACCAATACATACAACTAGTTCATTCAATTAGAACATACAACTAGCACTTATAACTAGTTCATACAACTAGTACATTCAACTGGAAACTAGTACATACAACTAGTACATAGAAATAGTACATATATACAACTAGTACACACAGTTAGTACTTACAACTACTACATACAACAAGTACATACAACTAGTACCTCCAACTCGTAAATATAACTAGTACTAGTTTGTTCAACTAGTGCATACAACTAGTAAATGCAACTCGTAAAGAGTGCATACAACTAGTACATAGAAATAAGACATATATACAACTGGTTCATACAATTAGAACATAAAACTACTACTTAGAAATAGTACATACAACAAGAACCCACAACTAGTAAATATAAATAGTGTTTGTACATACAACTAGTGCATGCAACTAGTACATGCAACTAGTAACTAGTACATACAACTAATACATACAACTAGTACTACAAATATTACATAGAACGAGTACATAAAACTAGTTCACACCCCTAGTACATACAACTAGTAACTAATACATACAACTGGTACATACAACTAGTACGTACAACTAGTAGATACAACTTGTACATACAACTAGTTCATTAAATTAGTACATGTAACTAGTATATATAAGTAGTACATATGACTATTTCAAACAACTAGTATATATAACTAGTACATACATAAAAGAATACATACACATATACTTGGTACTTATAAATATTATGTACAACAATTAGTAGATAAAGCTAGTACACACAACTAGTACATTAAACTAGTACATTTAACTAGTACATATAACTAGTACATACAACAAGTACTTACAACTAGAAACCTGAACATAGAACTAGTACATAGATCAAGTACACATAACTAGTATATACAATTAGTACATACAACTAGTACATACAACTAGTAAATACAACTGGTATACAAACCTAGTTTTTAACACTAGCATATACAACTAGTATATGCAACAATTACCTAGTACATTCAACTAGTACCTACCTACTACCCACTACAATTAGAACATACCACTACCACATACCATCAGTACATACAACTAGTAACTCCAACTAGTAATCACATCTAGTGTTAGTACATACAACTAGTACATGCACCTAGTAACGAGTATATACAACTAGTTCATACAACTAGTATATACAATTAGTACTTACAAATAGTACATACAACTAGTACATATAATTAGTTCTTAGGAATATTTCATGAAACTAGAAGATATAACTATGATATACAGCTTGTACATAAAACTAGTATATAAATCTAGTTCTTATAACTAGTACATACAAGTAGAAATTAGTACATACAACTTGTACATAGAACTAGTACATAGAAATAGTTGATACAACTCGGACATACAACTACTACATAAAACTTTTAGATACAACTAGTTAATGGAACTAGTATATATAACTAGTACATACTACTAGTACATACAGCTAATAACTAGTACATATATACAACTAATACTTACAACTAGTATATAAAACTAGTACATACAATTAGTACATACAACTTTTAAACACAACTAGTAAATAGAACTAGAACATATAACTAGTACATTAAACTAGTACATACAACTAGTACATACAACTAGTTCATATAACTAGTTCTTACGACTATTTCATACAACTAGTACATATAACTATGACATACAGCTAGTACGTATAACTAGTACAAACACATATATCTAGTACTCATAAATAGTATTTACAACTAGTTCATACAACTAGTACATACAACTAGTACATATAACTAGTACATACAACTTGTACATTTACCTATTACATATGACTAGTACATAAAACTAGTACATACAACTTGAACATTTACCTATTACAAACACATATAACTAATACATATAAATAGTACACACAACTAGAACATACTACTGGTGCAAACAACTATTTCAAACAGTTAGTACATACAACAAGTACATATGACTAGTACAAAAACTAGTAAACATAGCTATAAACTATTGCATAAAACTAGTACATACAACTAGTACATATAACTAGTACATACAACTAGTACATAACTAGTAGATACAACTAATGCATACAAGAAGTTCAAACAATTATATCGAACATAAAACTACTACCTAAAATTAGTGCATACAACTGATGCCTACAAGTAGTAAATATAACTAGTACTAGTACATACAACTAGTGCTTAGAACTTGTACATGCAACAAGTACATACAACTTGTGCATACAACCAGTACATACAAGTAGAACATACAATTAGTTCATACAACTAGAATATACCACTACTACTCTCAAGTAGTACATACAATTAGTGCCTACAATTAGTAAATATAACTGATATATACTATTACATAGAACTGGTAAAGTTCATTTAATTAGTAAATACAACAAGCACATACAAGTAGTACTTACAAGTAGTACACACATATAGTACCTATAACTAATACACACAACTACTACATATTACTAGTTCATACAACAAGAACATAAACCTAGTACATACAACTAGTACATACAACTAGTATACAAGTAGTACATTTAACTAGCACATACAACTAATCCATACAGCTAGAACATACAATTAGTATGTACTACTAGTTCATACAACTTTTAGAAAAAACTAGTACATTTGACTAGAACATACAGATATAACTAGTACATCTAAATAGTAGATACAACTAGTACATAGAACTAGTAAATACAATTAGTACACAAGTAGTACATTTAACGACTACATACAACTACACCATACAACTAGTACATACAACTAGTACATACAACTAGTACTACAATTAGTACATAGAAGTAGTATATACAACTAGTTCATTCAACTAGTACATACAACTATTACATAAAACTAGTATATACAAGTAGTACTTACAACTAGTTCACACAACTCGTACATATATACAACTAGAAGCTATGACTAGAACATACACCTATATGTAGTACATATAAATAGTGCATACAACTAGTTCATACAACTAGTATATATATATATATAGTTGTATGTACTAGTTGTGTGTAGTAGTTTTATGTTCGATATAATTGTATGAACTAGTTGCATGTACCAGTTGCATGTACTAGTTGTATGGACTAGTTGTATGTACTAGTTACTAATTCTTTGTACTGGTTGTATAAATTAGTTATATATACTAGGTGAAGATATTAATTGTGTGTAAGGGTTGCATGCACTAGTTGTATGAACTAGTTATAAGTACTAGTTGTATGTACTAGTTGTATGAACTAGTTATAAGTACTAGTTGTATGTACTAGTTGTATGTACTATTTCTATGGACCATTTATGTGTGTGTGTACTAGGTATATGTACTAGTTATTTGTACTAGTGGTATGTAATTGGTGTGTTTAAAAGTTGTATGTACTAGTTGTATGTACTAGTTGTATGTACTAGTTGTATGTTCTAGTTGTATAAACTAGTAACTAGTTGTATGTACTAGTTGTGGGTACTAGATTTATGTGCTAGTTGCATGTACTATTTCTATGGACCACTTATTTGTGTATGTTCTAGTTAGATGTACTAGTTGAATGTACTAGTTATATGTACTAGTTGTATTTACTAGCTGTATGCAATAGTTGTAGGTTCTACTACTAGTTATAGGAGGTCTTAAGTAGGAACTAATTGTATATACTAGTTGTTTAAACTCGTTGTAAGTACTAGTTGTATGTACTAGGTGTGTGTATAAGTTGTATGTATTAGCTGTATGTATTAGTTGTAGGTACTAGTTTTTTGTACTAGGTGTAGGTTCTATTACTAGTTATACTAGGTACTAGGAAGGGAGGTTCTAGTTGTATATACTAGATACTAGTTGTATGTACTAGTTGTATGTACTAGTTATATGTACGCTAGTAATATGTGTATTTACTGCTTTATGTAGTAGTTCTTTGTACTATTTATATTCACTACTTGTATGTACAGGTAACTAGGTCTATGTACTAGTTGTGTGTACTAGTTGTACTTGCTAGTTACTAGTTGTATTCTCTAGTTGTATATGTTCCAATTGTATGTAGTAGTTGTATGAACTAGTTGGAGGTGCTAATTGTAGGTACTAGTTGTATATACTAGTGCTACTTATGTTTAAAAGTTGAAGGTACTAGTTGTATGTACTAGTTGTACGTATCAATTGTGTGTACCAGTTTTATGTACTAGTTTTATGTACTAGTTGCAGTACTAGTTGCATGTAGTATTTGAATGTACAAATTGTACGTACTAGTTGTATGTATTAGTTTTATACACTAGTGGTATGCACTCATTACCAGTTTTATGTACTAGTTGAATGTACTATAATAGTTATATTTACAAGTTGGAGGTTCTAGGTGTATGTCCTCAATTGTTTGTAGTAGTTGCATTTTCTAATTGTATGTTCTACTTGTAAATACTAGTTCTTTGTACTAGTTGTATATTCTAGTTGTATGTACTAGTTATGTACTAGTTGTATGTAAAAAATTGTATATACTAGTTGTATGTACTTGCTGTAAGAACTAGTTGTATGTAGTAGTTGTATGTACTAGTTGAATGTAGTAAATGTATTCACTAGTTGTATGTACTAGTTGCATGTACTATTACTAGTTATATTTACTAGTTGTATGTACCAGTTGTATGTACTGATTGTATGAACTGGTTTTATAAACTATTTGTAAGATATCTTTGTAGGTATATACTAGTTCTTTGTGTTAGTTGTATGTACTAATTGTGTTTACTAGTTATTTGTACTTGTTGTATTTACTTGTTAGGAGTTGTATGTACTAGTTGTGTGTATATACTTGTTGCATGTACTAGTTGTATGTACTACTACTAGTTATATTTATTAGTTGTATTTAATAGTTATATATACTAGTTGTATGAACTAGTACTAGTTATATTTACTAGTTGTAGGTACTAGTTGTATGCACAAGTTGTATTTACTAGTTGTAAGAACCAGTTACTACATGTATTTTAGGGGTTATATTTCTAGTCTTATGTACTAGTTATATGTTGTAGTTTATTTGTACTAGTTGTGAGAACTAGTTGTATGCACTAGTTGTATGTACAAGTTGCACATACAAGCACATATAATTAGTTCAAACAATTAGATGATACAACTATTACATACCATCAGTACATACAACTAGTAACTCAATTAGTGAATACAACTAGTGTTAGTACATACAACTAGTATATGCAAGTAGTAACTAGTACATACAACTAGTACATGCAACTAGTATATACAAATAGTACAAACAACGAGTACATACAACTAGGACATACAAGGAGTACATACAACTAGAACTTTCAACTAGTACAAAAAAGTAGTACATACAACTAGTAAACACAACTAGTTCATACCACTAGTACATACAACTTGTACAAACAACTAGTACATATTACTAGTACATATAACTATTACATACAACTAGTACATACAACTACTACTTACAACTTGTACATACAGCTGGTACATACAATTAGGTGAAGCAATTAGAAGACACAACTACTACATACATCTAATGCACACAATTAGTATCTCCAACTAGTAAATTTAACTAGTGTTAGAACATACAACTAGTGCTTACAACTAGTACATACAAAGAGTATATACAACTAGTACTACAATTAATACATACAACTAGAACATCCAACTAGTACATGGAACTAATACAAATAACTATTACATACAACTGGTACATACAACTAGTACTTAATACTAGTACATTCAACTAGTACATATAACTAGAACACAAAATTAGTACATACAACTAGTAAATAGTACTTACAACTAGTGCACACAACTAGTACACAAAACTTGTAAATACAACTAGTACCTAGAACCAGTTCAAAAAATTAGTACATACAACTAGTACATACAACAAGTATCTAGTACAAACAACTAGCACCTACGTAGAACCTGGTATAGCTAGTATAAGAACCTACAACTAGTACATACAACTAGTACATAAAACTAGTACATACAACTTGAACATTTACCTATTACAAACACATATAACTAATACCTAAAAATAGTACAAACAACTAGAACATACTACTAGTGCACACATCTATTTCAAACAGTTAGTACATACAACAAGTACATAAAACTAGTACATAAAACTAGTACATATAACTATAAACTAGTACATACAACTAGTACATACAACTAAAACATATAACTACTACACACAACTAGTTCATACAACTAGTACATACAACTAATGCACACAATTAGTACGTACATATAGGACATACAACTAGTACATAGAACTAGTACATGGAATGAGTATATAAAACTAGTATATAGAACTAGTTCGAGTTTGAAAACTCGTTGGGCTGCCGCCCCCCGAATTAACTCGAACTACTTGACCGCATCGTTGGTATTTAATATATATATTCGTAATAATAACAATTGAGAACGCTTAAATAACGATGGAAAAGTTTCGTTAACTAAAGCTTCCTGAACGCCGCCAGTTGCAAAAACGATGTATTGACTATAAATTAAGTGGAACAATAGTTACGTATGAACTCGGCTTATAAAATAAGTGTTATAATAGTTGCATATGAACCCGTATTATATATATATCTTTCCACAACATGAAGCCGTATGTAATCAGCAAATGAAAACCATATAAGGGGCTGCCACAGCTAAAAACTAGTCCGTACAACTAGTTCCTATAACTAGTCTATATAACTAGTACATACAAATAGTACATACAACTAGTACATACAACTAGTACATAACTAGTAGATACAACTAGTGCATACAAGAAGTTCAAACAATTATATCGAACATAAAACTACTACATACAATTAGTGCCTACAACTAGTACCTACAAGTAGTAAATATAACTAGTACTAGTACATACAACTAGTGTATACAACTAGTACATGCAACAAGTACATACAACTTGTGCATACAACCAGTATATACAACTAGAACATACAATTAGTTCATACAACTAGAACATACAACTACTACTCCCAAGTAGTACATACAATTAGTGCCTACAATTAGTAAATATAACTAATATATACTATTATATAGAACTGGTAAAGTACATACAATTATTAAATACAACTAGCACATACAATTAGTACTTACAAGTAGGACACAATACTAGTACCTATAACTAATACACACAACTACTACATATAACTAGTTCATACAACTTTTAGAAACAACTAGTACATTTGACTAGAACACACAGATATAAGTAGTACATCTAAATAGTACCTACAACTAGTACATACAACTAGTACACTAAACTAAGACTACAACTAGTACATAGAACTATTACATGCAACTAGTACTTACATGTAGTACATACAACTAGTACATACAACAAATACTTACAAGTAGTACACACAACTAGTATCTAGAACTAGTACACACAACTTCTACATATAACTAGTACACACACAAATAACTACTACATATAAATAGTACTTACAACTAGTACATAAAACCAGTTAATACAATTAGTACACAGGTAGTAAATTTAACGAGTACATACAACTACTCCATACAACTAGTACATACAACTAGTACATACAACTTGTACTACAAATAGTACATACAACTAGTGCTACAACTAGCACATAGAAGTAGTCCATACAATTTGTTCATTCAACTAATACCTACAACTAATACATAAAACTAGTATATACAAGTAGTACTTACAACTAGTTCACACTACTCGTACATACAACTAGTACCTATGACTAGAACATACACCTATAAGTAGTACATAAAAATAGTGCATACAACTAGTTCATACAACTAGTATATATATATAGTTGTATGTACTAGTTGTGTGTAGTAGTTTTATGTTCGATATAATTATATGAACTAGTTGCATGTACTAGTTGTGTGTACTAGTTGCATGGACTAGTTATATGTACTAGCGGTAAGTACTAGTTGTATGTACTAATTGTATGTATTAGTTGTATGTACTAGTCGAAAGTACTAGTTACTAGTTGTCTGTACTAGTGGTGTGGACTAGTTATATGAAAAATCTAAGATACCATTTTCCTACATGCTATATGCCTATTCTGTAAAAAGAGCCTATAGGGGAACTAAACCTAAAGAGAGCTTTAGATGAAGATACAGTAGTCTTTTCTTCCTTCTTTTCCCTTCTTTCATCTTCTTCTCCACTGGGCAGACAGCCGTTTCTGGGAATTCCACCCTTCATCAGTGATCCTGGGAGTCTTTGTCTTTTTCTTTATCTTGATCTTCTGTGAATCCTTGGCTCACTATGCTAAATCTAGGGGCCTTATATACACTATTTTGGCGCCAAAAGTTAAATAAGGTGTTAACTAAGACACATGATGAAATTTAATTTTATGAAAGGAATGTAGGTCCATTTAACTTTTATGAATTAATTATAAATCCATTAGTAATCCTGCTTGTACAGGTAAAACAGACTCAGCATAACTATAGATACAAGTAGGACATATTACGTAAGTCTACCCTTAGGTCTTCTAGTAGTAACATTTCTTGGGAGGTAGGGTAACACAATATGGGGTAACACAAGACAGTCCTTAAGCATACTAGCTACTTTTTGCTTATACTTGATTCTAACTAGAGGCTGCTGGGATAGGAAGGTTTTAAAGGTTGATTTTAGCTTAAAGTATTTGTAACCCTGCTTAATAAGCCTACTGCATAACTGCAAACTTTTAACCTGAAAACTGGAGAAGTCATTACATATTCTAGAATACCTAATTAGTTGTGAAATAAAGACACCATAGGCTGGGGTATTAGGAATATTACTATCTAAATGGGGAAATTTACTATATCAAAGTTAAATTCCTCTCGCTTATCATATACTTTAGTGATAAATTGATTGTTAGTAATGGTTATATCTAAGTCTAAAGAGGGGGATTTTTTAGGGCTGGTATTTGTCTTTTTAAGAATAAGTTCTTTGGGGTAAATATCACTAATTGACAGTTCAAAATCCTTGTTGTTAATACATAAAAGGTCATCAATATACCTATAAGTATTGGAAAATTTAATAGCTAGGGTGATGTTATCCTTAAGTAGTCCTTTCATAAACTCATACTCATAGGCAAACAGAAAAAGATTAGCAACTACAGGGGCACAGTCAGTACCCATAGGGATACCTACACATTGCTTAAATACAGAACCGTCTACACATACATAAATGTTGTCAATAAGGTAATTAAAGAGCTCTACTAAATGAACAGCTGTGACTGCTTTATTGGAGACATTGTTAGACCAAAAGGCTTTATCCTGACAGACTTCTATATATTGGGACTTTCTACAGGTATAGGCACTATAAATTAGGTTAGTAATCTTATCTTTAAGTAGGTTATGGGGGATCGCTGTATATAATGTAGAAAAATCAAAACTAGCTAGCTGGGCTTTTCTAGTGGGTATAGACCTAAGACTACCTAAGACTTCTAGTGAGTTTTCTACTATCCAAAAGGCATTAACACCAGTATTCCTATATAAACCTAGGCAGTATTCTCTAAAATGTTTGAGAATTAGTCTGAGTGCCGAATTTAGAAATCTAGAAAGGGGTTTGGTAGTACATTTGTGAGAGGCGGCTATGAATCTGTAGCTGTAAGGGTTCTTATGTAGCTTAGGCATCCAGTAAAAAGAGGGAAGGTTACACCAGTCAGGTTTAGGTTCTAAGTTCTCTAGTTTTAAGAAATCCATGTGTTTCCTAATTAACTGTTGGGGTTCTACTGTACATTTAGCATAAGTGGAGGTACTGCCTAGTTCTTCATTAATATTTTGTCTATAGTAGGACTTACATATAAAAATTATATTATTAGAGGCCTTATCGGCAGGGGCTATAACATACTTATCATGTAGGTCTGCTAAGAATTTCTTAATTTTAGGGCAAGTAAGGGTCTTCTTGGCTACTGAGGATTTGGTATACTATTTAGACAGCTTAGAGATCCTATCATTAATTTTCTTAAGTACAGCATTTTCCCACTCACTAAATACAGAAGTAGATACATTTTCTCTACGGGCCCAGGTAATCTTATATTTTCTAAGACCTTCCTTACACATTTTTAAAGCAGTTACCCAATTAAAGTTATTAGGTTCTCTAAATTTTGGTCCTTTCTTAAGAAGTTTTCTAAGTTTTGGGTTACTAACAATACGTAGATCACCTGTTAAAACATGGCCTAGGGGCTTGTAAATGAAGGGGGACTTGTGACACTAACATGGTTCTGGTTTTCTAAAAACATCTGACTTAGAGGTTTGTGAAAAGTTAAAGATTTGAGGTCCTATTGGTTGGGTATACTTATATACTACACATGGGGCTCTTTGTTTTGTATAAAGGGTGGGACAGTTTCTAACACTAACTTTTGGTTTAAGATACCTGAGAGGCCTATTTTTTCTACACCTTTATTATGAAACACGATTTTAAGAAACCCTTCTGGACTTGTTGTTTTCGTTGGGTGTTTGGGAAGGCTGGCTGAAGCCCGTGCTTTAATAACGTCTTTAATCATTAGCATAAGTCTAAGCGGAAAAGGTGTTTCTGGGGTATCGATGAGACATTGTACCGAGTTTAACAAACCATGAAGGTGTCGAGCTTGTAATGCAAAAGTATGGCGTTTAAGTTTGGCTAGAAAGCCCACGTTCTTGTAAAGTGGTAGTCGTTCTTTGAGCCATTCAGGGTCGTAGGCAGCGTTATTACTACTGCCTTTCGATTCTAGATTGGAGCGCCGATGCCGTCTTTTATGAGATAAGCGATTAAAAAGGTTCCATACGATGATTTCTTTTTTAAGTTTTGAAATATTGCCAACGCCTTTAATGTTATCGTTAAGTCCATATGGGTAAATAGAGCAGAGTTCCTTATACCAGAACGCTTCTCTCAGTAGTCTGAGGCTAGTAGAATTAGGTGTCTCAGGTATCTGTTCTATGGGCATGATCAAGGCATCATCAAAACTATGGTTATCAGAATTAAAGTAATTGTAAAGATACAGTGGCTTAAAACCTTTGGTACTAGTCCTATGGTTGTTCATTCTACTCCTAAGCATCTTAGAGGTTTCTCCTACACACTGCACATCACATTGTTAACAAGTAATAAGATACACAACATTCCTACTCTGGCATCCTAGGGGACCACAAGGGCTACGGACTTGATAGGTCCTGCCAGTAACTGAACTCTTAAAAGTAGGGCCAGTAACTAAAGAGGGACATGTTTTACACTGCTTATTGCTACACTTCTTAACTAGTACTAGTTGTATGTACTAGTTGTATGTACTAGTTGTATTTACTAGTTCTTTGTACTAGTTGTATGTACTAGTTACTAGTTGTATGTACTAGTTGTATGTACTAGTTTTATGTTCTAGTTGTATAAACTACTTTAATGTTCTAGTTGAATTACTAGTTGTAATTACTGTTAGTAGTATGTTCTAGTTGTATGTACTATGAATATGTACTAGTTATATGTGTATGTACTCCTTATATGTACTAGCTGTATGAACTAGTTGTATGTACTAGTTATATGACCCAGTTTTATGTACTAGTGGGATGTACTAGTTTTATGTACTCGGTCTATGTACTAGTTCGATGTACTAGTTCTATGTACTAGTTGTGTGTACTACTTGTATGTGCTAGTTGTCTGTACCTATTAAATGTCCTAGTGTTTGGTTCTAGTTGTTTGTACTACTTGTGTCTACCCGTTGTATGTACTTGTTGTATGAACTAGTTGTATGTACTAGTTATATGTACTAGTTATATGTGTATGTACTAATTATATGTACTAGTTTAATGTACTAGTTATATGTTCTAGTTCTATTTACTAGTTGTGTTTAAAAGTTGTATGTACTAATTGTATGTACTAGTTTTATGTACTAGTTGTAAGTATTAGTTGTATATATGTACTAGTTATTAGCTGTAGGTACTACTAGTATGTACTAGTTATATATACTAGTTCCATTAACTAGTTGTATCTAAAAGTTTTATGTAGTAGTTGTATGTCCGAGTTGCATGAACTATTTCGATGTATTAGTTCTATGTACAAGTTGTATGTACTAATTTCTACTTGTATGTACTAGTTATAAGAACTAGATTTATATACTAGTTTTATGTACTCGTTCTATGAACTAGTTTTATGTACTAGTTGTATGTACTATATGTATGTACTAATTGTCCCTATTAGTTGTATGTACTAATTGTATGTATGAGTTGTATGTACTAGTTCTATGTGCTAGTTGTATGTACTAATTGTATGTACTAGTTTATAGTTATATGTATTAGTTGTTTGTACTAGTTATAAGTTCTTTTTGTATGTACTAACTGTTTGAAATATTTGTATGCCCTAGTAGTACATTCTAGTTGTGTGTACTCTTTTTGTTCACTAGTTATATGGAAATGTCCTGGTTATATGAACTAGTTGTTTGTACTCTTTATATGTAATAGTTATATGTGTGTGTACTATGTAAAGTTGTCTGTACTACTTTTATGGACTATTTGTATGTACTAGCTGTATGAACTAGTTGTAAATACTATTTATAAGTACTAGATATATGTTTATATACTAGTTACATGTACAAGCTGTATATCATAGTTATATCTTCTAGTTTTATGAAATATTCCTAAGAACTAATTATATGTACTAGTTGTATGTACTATTTGTAAGTACTAATTGTATATACTAGTTGTATGTACTAGTTGTATATACTCGTTACTAGGTGCATGTACTAGTTGTATGTACTAACACTAGTTGTGATTACTAGTTGGAGTTACTAGTTGTATGTACTGATGGTATGTGGTAGTGGTATGTTCTAATTGTAGTGGGTAGTAGGTAGGTACTAGTTGAATGTACTAGGTAATTGTTGCATATACTAGTTGTATATGCTAGTTTTAAAAACTAGGTTTGTATACCAGTTGTATTTACTAGTTGTATGTACTAGTTGTATGTACTAATTGTATATACTAGTTATGTGTACTTGATCTATGTACTAGTTCTATGTTCAGGTTTCTAGTTGTAAGTACTTGTTCTATGTACTAGTTATATGTACTAGTTAAATGTACTAGTTTAATGTACTAGTTGTGTGTACTAGCTTTATCTACTAATTGTTGTGCATAATATTTATGAGTACCAAGTATGTATTCTTTTATGTATGTACTAGTTATATATACTAGTTGTTTGAAATAGTCATATGTACTACTTATATATACTAGTTACATGTACTAATTTAATGAACTAGTTGTATGTACAAGTTGTATCTACCAGTTGTACGTACTAGTTGTATGTACCAGTTGTATGTAATAGTTACTAGTTGTATGTACTAGGGGTGTGAACTAATTTTATGTACTCGTTCTATGTAATATTTGTAGAACTAGTTGTATGTATTAGTTGTATGTACTAGTTACTAGTTGTATGTACTAGTTGTGTGTACTAGTTGAATGTTTATGTTCTTGTCATACGTTCTAGTTGTAAGGACAAGTTTTATGTACCAGTTGTAAGTACTAGTTCTATGAAATAGTCGTTTGTAAAAGTTGTACGTACTAGTCATATGTACTAGTTGTTTGTACTAATTGTATGTACTAGTTTTATGAACTAGTTGTGTATATTAGTTGAGTGTACTGGTTGTGTGTAAAATTGTATGTACTACTTATATGAACTCGCTGTTTGTACTAGTTGTATGTACTAGCTGTATGTACTGGTTTTTTAAACTAGTTGTGTATACTAGCTGTGTGTACTAGTTGTATGTACTAGTTGTATGTACTAGTTGTATATGCTAGTTACTAGTTGTTTGTACAAGTGGTGTGGGATAGTTATATTTACTAGTTGAATGTACTTGTTTTGTGTACAAGTTGCATGTAATAGTTGTATATATTAGTTACTAGTTGTATGTACTAGTTGTATGTCCTAGTTGTGCGTAGAAGATGTCGGTTCTAGTGCTGGTTATACTAGGTCCTAGGTGGGTGCTAGTTTTATGCACTAGATAATAGTTGTATGTACTACTTGTATGTACAAGTTACTAGTTGTATGTACTAGGTGTGTTAAAAAGTTGTATGAACTAGTTGTATGTACAAGTTGTATGTATTAGTTGTATGTACTCGTTGTAAGTACTAGTTATATGCACTAGTTATATGTGTATGTACCGGTTATATGTAGTGGTTGCGGGTACCAGTTATATGTACTAGTTGTAGGTACTAGTTGTATGTACTAGTTGTATGTACATGTTGTTTGAACTAGGTGTGTGTAAACGTCATCTCTACTTGTTGCATGTACTAGCTGTATATACTGGTCGTATGTTCTAGTAGTATGTTCTAGTTGATTGTACAAGTTGCATGTTCTAGGGGTATGGACTAGTTTTAGGTACTCGTTCTATGTAATAGTTCTATGTACTACTTGTAGTACTAGTTGTATATATTAGTTGTATGGACTATTTGCATGTGCTAATTTCATGTACTAGTTGTATATACTAGTTGTGTCTACTAGTTGTATTTACTAGTTCTTTGTACTAGTTGTATGTATATACTAGTTTCTAGTTGTATGTTCTAGTTGAATGTACTAGTTATATGTACTAGTTGTATGAAGTAGTTTTATGTTCTAGTTAAATTACTAGTTGTATTTATTGTTGTATGTGTTAGTAGTATGTTCTAGTTGTATGTACTATTTATCTGTACTTTTTATATGTGTTTTTACTGCTTATATGTATATACTAGTTGTATGCACTAGTTATATGTACTAGTGGTATGTAATAGTTACTAGTTGTATGAACTATGACCTAGTTGTATATGCTAGTGGTGTGTACAAGTTGTATGTACATGTTACTAGTTGAAGGTAAGTTATATACACAAGTTGTATGTACTGGCAATAGTTACATTTACGAGTTGCAGGTCCTAGTTGTAAGTACTTGTTGTATGTAGTAGTTGTATGCTCTAATTGTATGAACCGGTTGTATATATGTCCTATTTCTATGTACTAGTTGTATGTACTGGTTTCCAGTTGAATGTACTAGTTGTATGCACTAGTTGAACAAACTAGCATTAGTTATATCTACGAGTTGGAGGTACTAGCTGTATGTACTTGTTGTATATAGTAGTTGTAAGTACTAACTGTATGTACTAGTTGTATATATGTATTATTTCTATGTACTAGTTGTATGTACTAGTTTCCAGTTGAATGTACTAGTTGTATGTACTAGTTTCCAGTTGAATGTGCTAGTTGTATGAACTAGTTATAGGTTCTAATTGTATGCACTAGTATTATGTACTATTTGCATGTACTAGTTGTATGCACTAGTTGTATGTACTAGCACTAGTTAAATTTTCCAGTTGTAGGACTAGTTGTATGTACTAATTGTATGTATTAGTTGTATGTTCTAATTGAATGAACTTATCGAATGTATTGGTTGTATGTACTAGTTTTATACTTGTTGTATGAACTAGGTGTATGAACTACTTGTTTGAACTAGTTATATGTACTAGTTGTATGTACTAGTTGTATGTTTATGTTCTTGTCATATCTTCTAGTTATAAGGACAAGTTTTAGTTGTATGTACTAGTTTTTTATACTAACTGTGTATACTAGCTGTGTGTACTAGTTGTATGTACTAGTTGTATGTACTAGTTGTATATGCTAGTTACTAGTGGTTTGTACAAGGGGAGGAAGGTTTTTAAGTCCATTTTGTTTGTTCAATGTTCTACCCAAAGGAAGAGAAAGCTAGAAAACGAAAGCTACCCGAGCATCCGCCATTTTTTAACAGATATATAAATGTATACATTTACAAAACTACAAACAGGAAGCCATACGTTAACATAATTTCTGAAAACAATATAGGGGCCCTTGCGGTGTCCCAATTAGAGACAACTAGAACATACAACTAGCACATACAAATAGTACATACAACTAGTATATACTTACAGTTAGTGCATATAAATAGTACATACAACTAGTACATATAACTAGTACATTCAACAATTTCACACAACTAGTAAATTCAACTAGTGAATAGAACTAGTTACTAGTACATACAACTAGTACATACAACTAGTGCATACAACTAGTCCATATAACTAGTACATATAGCTAGCGCATACAATGAGTACATATAACTAGTACATACATCAATTTCACACAACTAGTACATAAAACTAATATATACATGGTACTAGTACATACAACTAGTACATATATCTAGGTACTAGTACATACAACTAGTACATATAACTAATACATACAACAATTTCACACAACTAGCACATAAAACTAGTACATATTATTACATACAACTAGTACATACAACTAGTACATACAATTAGTAAATACAGATTGTCACTAATACATACACCTGGTACATACAACTATTTCATACAACGGTTTCATATTAACCAGTACATGCAACTACTTACTAGTACTTACAACTAGTACGTACAATTAGGACATACAACTACTACATACAACAAGTATATACAATTAGTCCCTACAACTAGTAAATACAGATTGTTCCTAGTTCTTACACCTAGTATATACATCTGGTACATACAATTATTACATACAACCGGAACATACAACTAGTACATTAATCTAGTAACTACAACTACTAAATATAACTAGTATACAAAATTACACACAACTATAACATACCAGTAGTACCTATAACTACTTACAACTAGTACATACATCTAGTATAAAAAACTAGTACATAGAACTAGTTACTGCTACATACAACTAGTACATACAACTAGTAACCACAACTAGTAAATATAAGTAATACATACAACAATTACACACAATTAGTACATACAATTAGTTCATATAAATAGTACATAAAACAAGTAACTGCAACAAGTAAATACATCTAGTTACTAGTACATACGAAAAATACACACAACTAGTACATACAACTAGTATTAGAGAAAAATAAAAATTTTCTACAAAAATGGTGAGGATGGCACAAAAAGCACATAAACAAGAAAGGGATGTTACAGAGTGAAGCGTTGGCTATATATGCATGAATCATACAACACCCTTGCTTGGAGGATTCATGCATAGCTAATGCTTCACTGTGTAACATCCCTTTCTTGTTTATGTGCTTTTTGTGCCATCGCTACATCTTCACTATTTGTGTAGAAATTTTTTATTTTTCTCTAGTTTCTGTTCTTTTTATGGAGCATAAGCTAGGAATTCGATTGTATTTAAACCCATTTTGATTTCGGAATCTTCGACTGAATGTGACGTCAGTAAAATGGAGATTTATTGAGGTCTTGATTCTGGGGCCATGAAAACTGTCATACTCAATAATAGCGCTATCGCTCTCGCTTCTGCAAAAGAATACAGCTCGGAAAATTTGCAATCGTTTCGTTTAACAATTAGTCCAAAAGCTTGTATAGTTTCTTAGTTATGGCTGACGAAGAAGAAAATGAATGAGAATAAGAAGAAGAATATGAAGAAGACGAAAATGGGAATTTATAAAGTTTATTATTTCACCAGCGGGAAATATTCGCCTGCCTTTAAGGTCTATTTAGAGTATGTATATTGTATATTTGGTTATACATAACCTTGTTTTGTCGATTTTCGGCCTATTTCGGGATTTTGCTCCTATATCGATGTATGGGGAAAAGGAAAAAACCACGTCATCCCTACATAGGGAGTTCTACCGTACTCCCTAATATTCTGAGGGTTACTAGTACATACAACTAGTACATACAATTAGTACATACACTAATCCATAGAGCTAGTACATACAATTAGTACATAGGACTTATACATACAACTATATACTACTTACAACTATTACATACATCTAGATACTAGTACATCCAACTTGTACATACAACTATTATATGAAACTAGTAACTACTACTAGTAAATATAACTAGTACATACAAACATTGCACACAACTAGTACATACAAGTAGTACATATAACTACAGTCAACTAGCGAATACATAAAACTAGTAAAAACAATTAGTACATAAAACTAGTCCATATAATACATAAAAAAATTTAAATACAGCTAGTACTTACAACTAGTATATAAATACAGATTGCCACTCCTTCATACACCTAGTACATACAGCTAATACATACAACTAGTACATACAACTAGTATATACTACTAGTACATAAAATGTGTACATTCAATTATACCTACATCTAGTTCATACAATTAGTACATATAACTATGGCATCCACTACTTACTAGAACACATATACAACAAGTACATACATCTAGTTACTAGTACATACGAAAAATACACACAACTAGTACATACAAGTAGTACATATAACTACATACAACTAGTTCAAACAACTAGTACCTACAACTAGTATATTCTGATAGTTACTAGTACATACAACTAGTACATACAATTAGTACATACAACTAGTACATACAATTAGTACATACACTAGTCCATACAGCTAGTACATACACTTAGTACCTATAACTAGTACATACAACTACTTACTAGAACATATATACAACTAGTACATAGAACCAGTACATACAAATAGTATATACAGCTCGTATATAAAACTAGGACATAGAACTATTTTATACAACTAGTACATACAACTAGTTACTAGTACACACAACTAGCACATACAAAAAGTACATACAACTAATATATATAACTAGTACATACAGCTATTACATACAACAAGTACATATAACTAGTACATTCAACTACTTACAAGTACAAAAAACTAGGACATACAATTATGACATGCAACTAGTACATATAACAATTACATACAACAATTAAACACAACAAGAACATACAACTAGTACACATAACTAGTACAGGCAACCATTTACTAGTACACACAACTAGTATATATATACAATTAGTACATACAGCTAGTACATACAACTAGTACATACAATTACTACACACATTTAGTTATTAGTACATTCAACTACTACATAAAACTAGTAGCTACAAATTTAACTAGTATACAAAAAATCCACACAACTTGTACATACAAGTAGTATATATAACTACATACAACTAGTACACGCAGCTAGTACATACAACTAGTTACCAGTACATACAACTAGTAAATACAACTATTACATACAACTATTGCATATAAATAGTACATACAGTTATTTCATACAACTAGTACATACAACTAGGACCTATAACTAGTACATACAGCTAGTACATACAATTATTATATAAAACCAGTAAATACATCAATTTCCTGCAACTAGTACTAAACACTAATACAGAGAACTAGTTCATACAACTAGTACATGCAACAAATTACTAGTACATATATACAACTAAAACATACAACTAGTACATACAACTAGAAGATATAACTAGTATATACAGCTAGTACAGACAACTAGTACTTAAAACTATTAAATACATCAATTTCCTGCAACTAGTACTTAAAGCTAATAGAGAGAACTAGTTCATACAACTAGTACATACAACTAGTTACTCGTACATATATACAACTAATACATACAACTAGTACATACAACTAGTACATATAACTAGTACATACAGCTAGTACATACAACTAGTACATATAACTAATACATACAACCACTTCACACAACTAGCACATAAAACTAGTACATATTATTACATACAACTAGTACATACAACTAGTACATACAATTAGTAAATACAGATTGTTACTAGTACATACATCTGGTACATAAAACTATTTCATACAACTGTTACAAATAACCAGTACATGCAACTACCTACTATTACTTTCAACTAGTACGTACAATTAGGACATACAACTACTACATACAACAAGTATATACAACTAGTCCCTACAACTAGTAATTACAGATTGTTCCTAGTTCTTACACCTAGTATATACATCTGGTATACACAATTATTACATACAGCCAGAACATACAACTAGTACATTAATCTAGTAACTACAACTACTAAATATAACTAGTATACAAAATTACACACAACTATAACATACCAGTAGTCCCTATAACTACTTACAACTAGTACATACATCTAGTATAAAAACTAGTACATAGAACTAGTACATACAACCAGTACATACAACTACTTACTAGTATATACAATTAGTGCAGACAACTTGTACATATAACTAGTTAATGCTACATACAACTAGTACATACAACTAGTAACTACAACTAGTAAATATAAGTAATACATACAACAATTACACACAATTAGTACATACAATTAGTTCATATAACTAGTACATAAAACTAGTAACTACAACAAGTAAATACATCTAGTTACTAGAACATACGAAAAATACACACAACTAGTACATACAAGTAATACATATAACTATATACAACTATTTCAAACAACTAGTACATTCAACTAGTATATTCTGATAGTTACTAGTACATACAACTAGTTCATACAATTAGTACATACACTAGTCCATAGAACTAGTACATGCAATTAGTACATATAACTTATACATACAACTATATACTAATTACAACTAATACATACATCTAGATACTAGTAAATAAAACTTGTACATACAACTAGTATATACAACTAATTAATACATCTAGATACTAGTACATCCAACTTGTACATCCAACTAGTATATGAACTAGTAACTACAACTAGTAAATATAACTAGTACATACAAACTTTGCACACAACTAGTACATACAAGTAGTACATATAACTACATTCAACTAGTTCAAACAGCGAATACATATAACTAGTAAAAACAATTAGTACATAAAACTAGTCCATATAACTACATACAAATTTTAAATACAGCTAGTACTTACAACTAGTATATAAATTTAGATTGGCACTCCTTCATACACCTAGTACATACAGCTAATACATACAACTAGTGCATACAACTAGTAATTACAACTAACTACTAGTACATACTACTAGTACAAAAAATTTGTACATTCAACTATTACATACATCTAGTTCATACAACTAGTACATATAACTAGTGCATCCACTACTTACTAGAACACATATACAAACAAGTACATACAACTAGCACATACAAGTACACTAGTATTATGATCTAGTTGTATGTACTGGTTGCATGTCCTAGTTGTATATATGTACTAGTTATATGTACTAGTTGTATACACTAGTTGTCTGATCTAGTTGTATGTACTGGTTTTATGTACTAGTGTTATGTGCTAGTTAAATTTGCTAGAAGTAGATAATAGATGTATGATCTAGTTGTATGGACTGGTTGTATGTACATATAGTTTGTACTAGTTGTGTGGGCTAGTTGTAAGTACTAGTTGAATGAACTAGTTTTATTTGTATCTTTTAGGTTTATGTATTAGTTGAATCTACTAGTTGAATTTACTACTTGTAAGTACAAGTTGTAAGTACAGCTTGTATGTACAAGTAGTATGAACTAGTTGTAGGTACAAGTTGTATGAACTAGTTGTATCTCCTAGTTGTAAGTACAGGTTGTATGAACAAGTTGTATGTACTAGTTGTATGTACAAAGTGTATGTAGTAGTTATAATAACTCTATATAGATACCAGTTGTATGTACCAGATGTATGAACTAGTTGTATGTACTGAATATATGTATCGATTTTCGATTATTGATTATTTATTTTTGATTGTTGATCATGAATTATGGATTATAGATTATTTTTTAGTCATTTTTGATTATTTTATATTTTTTATAGAAAAGTGATAATTGATTACTGAAGTTTGATTATTCAATATTGATTATTGATTATGTATGATTGATTGTTGATAATGCATTATGGGTTATTGGTTATTTTAATTGTTATTGGTTATCGTTTATTGTTTATTGATTATGAATTATGGATTATGGATTACGTATGTTTTATTATTGTTTATGGATTATTCATTAACGATTATACATTAGTGATTATGGATTATCGATTATTTATTAATGATTATTGATTACTGAATATTGATTATTGATTATTGATTGTTGATTATGTATGATTGATATTTGATAATGGAATACGGGTTATTGGTTATTAGCTATTGGTTATTTGTTATTGAATATTCTTTAATGATTTTGGATTATGGATTAGTGATTATTGATTATTAAACATTTATTAATGATTATTGATTATCGATTGTTGATCATGGATTTAAGATAATTGATTATTCATTATTGATTGTTGATGATTTATTATTGATTATTGATTATTCATTATTCATTAGTCACTATTGTTTATTGATTATGAATGATTGATTATTGATAATGGTATATGGGTGAGGGTTTTTGGTTATTGGTTATTGTTTATTGCTTATTGATTTTGGATAATAGATTATCGATAATAGATTTTCGATTATGGAATGTGGATTATCAATTATCGATTATCGATCATCTCTTATCGATTATTGATTAGATAATGGGTAATTGATTATCGATAATTGATTATTCATTATTCATTTTTCATTATTGATTATTGATTATGTATGATTGATTATTTATAATAAATTATGGGTTATGGGTTATTGGTTATGGGTTATTGTTTATTGTTTATTAATTATGTATTATGGATTATGGATTATTGATTATTGAATATATATTATTGATTAAGGATTATGGATTATGGATTATGGATTATTGATTTTAGATTTTGGATTACGGATTATCAATTATCGAGTATGGATTATTGAATATGGATTATGGATTATTTATTATCGATTATCCATTTTTGATTATTAATTATCGATTATTATTAATTGATTATTCATTATCGATTATTGATTATGTATGATTGATAATTGATAATGGATTATGGATTATTGGATATTGGTTATTGGTTATTGGTTATTGGTTATCGATTAGGGTTTTTGGATTATGGATTATGAATTATCGATTATGGTTTATCGATTATCTAAGAGTGATTATTAATTCCTGAATATTGATTATTGATTATTGATTAGGTATGATTGATTATTGATAGTGGATTATTGGTTATTGGTTTATGGTTATTGCTTCTGGTTTATTGTTTATTGATAATGGAATATGGATTATTGATTATTGATTATTGATAATATATTGTTGATTATTGATATTGGATTATGGATTATTACTTATTGAATATCGATTATCGATTATCGATTATTCATAATTGATTATTGATAATGGATTATGGGTTATTGATTTTAGATTATTGGTTATTGGTTATGGTTTATCGTTTATTCATTATGGATTATGGATTATTGAATATGGAATATGGATTAGGGATTATCGAAAAACGATTATCGTTTATCCACTATGGTTTGTCGATTATTCAGTATCGATTATTGATCATCGGTTATCGATAATCGATTATCGATTATTGATTTTTGATTATTGATTATTGTCTATCGATTAATGATTATCGATAATTGTTTATAGATTATGGATAATCGATTATTGATTGTGGATTATTAATTATGGATAATCGATTATCGATTATTGATTATGGATTATACATAATTGATTATAGATTATGGATTATGAATTATCAATTATCGATTATTGATTATAGATTATGGATTATGGATTATGGGTTATTGATTATTGATTATTGTTACTTATTATTGTTAATTAATTATGTATGACTTATTATTGATAATGCATTATAGGTTATTGGTTATTGATTATTGTTTATTGTTTATTGGTTATTGTTTATTGATTATGGTGTATGGATTATCGATTATAGATTAGTGATTATTGATTACTGAATATTGATTATTCATTATTCATTATTGATTATTGATTATGTATGATTGATTATTGATAATGGATTATGGGTTATTCATTATTTTTATTGGTTATTCCTCATTGTGTATTGATTATGGATTATGGTTTATCGCTTATAGATTATCGATTATGGATTTTCGATTGTCGATTAGCAATTATTGATAACTGAATATTGATTATTGATTATTCATAACTGATTATTGATAATGTATGTTTGATTATTTGTAATGGATTATGGGATTATGGTTAATTTGTATGGGTTATTGGTTATTGGTTATTGTTTATAAATTATTGATTAGTGATAATCGATTATTGTTTATTGCTTATGGATTATGGATTATCGCTTATAGATTATAGAATATGGAATTTCGATTGTCGATTAAGGATTATTGATTATTATTTTTATCGATTGTTTATTATTGAATATGGATTGTGGATTATCGATTATTCAAGATTCATTATGGATTATTGATTATTCATTATTCATTAGTCACTATTGTTTATGGATTATGTATGATTGATTATTGATAATAAATTATGATTTATGGGTTATTGGTTATTGGTTATTGGTCATTGTTTATTGATTATGGCTTATGGATTATGGATAATTGATTTTAGATTATGGATTACGGATTAACGATTTTGGATTATTGATTATGGATTATAATCGATTATCGATTTTTGATTATTGGTTAAGCACTATTGATAATTGATTATTCATTATCGATTATTGATTATGCACGATTGATTATTGATAATAAATTATGGATTATTGGATATTGGTTATTGATTATTGGTTATTGTTTATTGATTATGGATTATGGATTATGGATTATAAATTATCAATTATAGCTTATCGATTATCGAAAAGTTATTGTTGATTCTTGAATATTTATTATTGATAATTGCTTATTCATTATTCATAATTCATTATTCATTAATGATTATTGATTATGTATGACTGATTATTGATAATGGATTTTGAGTTATTGGTTATTATTTAATGTTATTGTTTATTGTTTCTTGATTATGGATTATGGATTATCGATTATAGATAATCGATTATGGGTTACTGATTATTGCTTATTGATTAATGATTATCGATTATTGATTATTGATTGTAGATTATTGATTATATATTATGTTAATTGATTATGGATTAATGATTATTGATTATTATTTATTATGTATGAATCATTATTGATAATGGATTATGAGTTATTAGTTATTGGTTATTGGTTAATGTTTATTGTTTATTGATTATGGATTATGGATTGTAGAATATTGATTATGGATTATCCATTATTGATTAGTGATTATTGTTAACTGTATGTTGATTATTGATTGTTGATTATTAATTATTGATTATGTATAATTAATTATTCATAATGGATTATGGTTTATAGTTTATTGATTATTGCTTCTGGTTTATTGTTTATTGATTATGAATTATGGATAATTGATTAAGGATTAAGGATTTTGGATTATTGATTATTGATTATCAATTATTGATTATGAATTTTGGATTATGAATTATGGATAACCGATTAACCATTATCCATTATCGTTGACTATTATTATTTATTGATGATGGATAATCGATTATCGATAAATTAGGTATAACCGATTATCGATTATTGATTATTATTGGTTATTGATTATTGATTATTGATTATTGATTATTGATTATTGATTATGGATTATTGATTATTGATAATGGATTATGTGTTAGTGGTAATTTGTTATCGGTTATTCTTCATTGTATATTGATTTTGGATTATGGATTATCCCTTATATATTATTAATTATGGATTTTCGATTGTTGATTAGTGATTATTGATAACTGAATATTGATTATTGATTATTCATTACTGATTATTGATTATGTATGATTGATAATTGATAATGCATTATGGCTTATTGGTTTTTGGTTATTGGTTTTTGGTTATTGGTTATAATTTATAGTTTATTGATTATGGTTTATGGATTATGGATTATTGATTTTTGAAAATTTATTATTAATTATTGATTATCAATTATGGATTATCAATTATTGATAATCAATTATTGATTACCAATTATTGATAATCAATTATTGATTATAGATTATGGATTAATGGTTATCTATTAGTGATTATTGATAACTTATGATTGTTAATTATGTATGACTTATTATTGATATGCATTATAGGTTAATGGTAATTGGTTATTGGTTATTGTTTATTGGTTTTGTTAATTGATTATGGCTTATGGATTATTGATTATAGATCAGGGATTATTGATTAGAAAATATTGATTACTGATTATGTATGATTGATAATTGATAATGGATTATGGGTTATTGTTTATTTGTTATTGGTTATTCTTCATTGTATATTGATTACGGATTATGGATTATCGCTTATAGATAATTGATTGTGGATTTTCAATTGTCGATTAGTGATTATAGATTACTAAATATTGAATATTCATTATTGATTATTGATTATGTATGATTGATAATTGATAATGCTTTATGGCTTATTGGTTTTTGGTTATTGGTTATTGGTTATTGTTTATAGTTTATTGATTATGGTTTATGGATTATTGATTATTGATTATTGAAAATTTATTATTAATTATTGATTATAGATTATGCATTATGGATAATGGAATATGAATTATTGATTATCCATTAACGTTTATCGATAATCGATTATGGATAATTGATTATTGATTATTGAATTTAGATTATGCATTACGAATTATCGATTAACAATTATAAATTATCAATTATTGATTATTGATTATGGATTATCAATTATCGATTAATCACTATTGAATATCGAATATTGATAATTGATCATTCAATAGTGATTATTGCTTATGTGTGATTGATAAATGAAAATGGTTTATGGGTTATTGGTTATTGGTTATTGGGTTTTATTTATTCTTTATTGAATATTGATTATCGATTATCGTTTTTCGATTATCGATTATCGATTAACGATTAAAGATTATCGATTAACGATTAAAGATTATCGATTATAGATTATGGATTATTGATTATTAATTATTGATTATTGAATTTTTAAAATTTATTATTGATAATGGATTATGAGTTATTGGTTATTGGTTATTGAATATGGGTTATTGTTTATTGATTATGGATTAAGGAATATGGGTTATGGATAATCGATTATCGATTTACGATTAACGATTATTGATTATAGATTATGGATTATTTATTATTGATTATTCATTAGTCACTATTGTTTATTGATTATGTATGATTGATATTTGATAATGGTATATGGGTTAATGGTTTTTTGTTATTAGTTATTGTTCATTGTTTATTGATTTTGGATTATGGATTATGCATTATAGATTTTCGATTATGGTATGTGGATTATCGATTATCGATTATCGATTATTGTTTTAATAATGGATATTTGATTATTGATAATTGATTATTGATTATTCACTATTCATTATTGATAATAAATTATGGGTTATGGGTTATCAGTTATTGGTAATTGGTTATTGTTTATTGATTATGGCTTATGATTACTGGTTATTGAATATAGACTATTGATTATGGATTATAGATTATGGATTATGGATTATGGATTTTGGATTATTGATTTTAGATTATGGATTACAGATTATCAATTATCGATTATGGATTATCGATTATGGATTATTATTGATTATTGACTTTTGATTATTGGTTAAGGACTATTGATAATTGATTATTCATTATCGATTATTGATTATGCACGATTGATTATTGATAATAGATTATGGATTATGGGATATTGGTTATTGGTTATTGGTAATTGTTGAAATATTATGGATTATGGATTATGGATTATCAATTTTCAATTATAGTTTATCGATTATCGAAGAGTGATTATTAATTCCTTATATCAATTATTGATTATTGCTTATTGATTATTGCCTATCGATTAATGAATATTGATTATTGATTATTGATTATGGATATTTGATTATCGATTGTTGATTATTTATTATTGATAATCGATTATCGATAATCGATTAGGGATTATAGTTAATTGATTTTAGATTATGGATTATCAATAATCGACTATTGATTATGGATTATTCATAATTCATATTTGAATATTCATTAATGATATTTGATTATGTATAATTGATTATTATAATGGATTTGGGGTTATTTCTTATTTGTCATTGGTTATTGATTATTGATTATTGATTATGGATTATGGATTATCGATTGTAGATTATCGATTATTGGTTATGAATTATCAATTATGGATAATTGTTTATCGATTATTGATTATTGATTATTCATCATTGATTATTCATTAATAATTATTAATTATGTACGACTGATTATTGACAATGGATTTTGGGTTATTGGTTATTAGTTATTGGTTATAGTTAATTGTTAAATGATAATGGATTATAGATTATGGATTATAGATTATCGATTTTGGGTTATTGATTATCGATTATCGATTATCGATTATTGATTATGGATTATGAATAATCGATTATTGATTGTTGATTATTAATTATGGATAATTGATTATTGATTATTGATTATGGATTATAAATAATTTATTATAGATAATGGATTATCAATTATTGATAATTCTAATCTATTATTGATTATAGATTTTAGATTATGGGTTATCGATTATTGATTATTGATTACTTATTATTGTTAATTAATTATGTATGATTTATTAGTTAAATGGATTATAGGTTATAGGTTATTGCTAATTGGTTATTGGTTATTGGTTATTGTTTATTGTTTAGGGTTTATTGTGTATTGGTTTTTGTTTATTGATTATGGATTATGGATTATGGATTATAAATTATAAATTATGGATTATGGATTTTTGATTTGTGATAATTGATTCCTAAATATTGATTATTTATAATTCATTATTGATTATTGATTATTTATGATTGATATTTGATAATGAATTATGGGTTATTGGTTATTGGTTATTGGTTATTAGCTATTGCCTATTGTTTATTTATTATGAGTTTTGTATTATTGATTATTGATTATTGAAAATTTATTAGTGATAATTGATAATAGATTACATATTATCGAATTTAGGCTATGATTATTTATTATCGATCATCGATTTTTGATTATCAATTTTTGATCATTGTTATTGATTATGGATTATAGAAAATCAATTAACGATTATCGATTATTGATTATGGATTATTGAATATTCATAATTGATTATTCATTAATGAATATTGATTATGTATAAATAATTTTTGATTATGGATTTTGTGTTATTTATTATAAGTCCTTGGTTATTGTTTATTGTTAATTGATTATGGATTATAGATTATCGATTATTGGTTACGGATTGTCAATTATGGATTATGGATTAGGGATTATTGTTTATTGATTATTGATTATTCTTAATTGATTACACAATAATGATTATTGATTATGTATGACTGATTATTGAAAATTGATTTTGAGTTATTGGTTTTTATTTATTGTTTTTGTTTATTTTTTCTTGATTATGGATTATGGATTATCGATTATAGATTATCGATTATGGGTTATTGATTATTACTTATCGATTAATGATTATCGATTATTGATTATTGATTATAGATTATGGATTATATATTTTCTTAATTGATAATGGATTAATGATTATTGATTATTGATTATTTATTATGTATGAATCATTACTGATAATGGATTATGAGTTATTAGTTATTGGGTATTGGTTATTGTTTATTGTTTATTGATTATGGATTATGGTTAATGGATTATAGAATATTGATTACGGATTATCCATTATCGATTAGTGATTATTGATAAATGTATGTTGTTTGTTGATTAATCATTCTTAAATATTGATTATGTGTGATTGATTATTGATAATGGATTATGGCTTATAAAGTTATTGATTATTGCTTCTGGTTTATTGTTTTTGGTTATGAATTATGGATTATTGAGTAAAGATTAAGGATTTTGGATTATGGATTACCGATTAACCATTATCCATTATCGTTGACAATCATTATTTATTAATCATTGATTAATGATGATTTATAGTAGATTATTGATTATTGATTATTGATTATTGATTATTGATTATTGATTATTGATTATTGATTATTGATTATTGATTATGGATTATTGATTATGGATTATTGATTATCGATTTTTCATTATTGGTTTTCGTTATCGATTATTGATGATTTATTATCGATTATTGATTATTGCTTATTCATTATTCATTATTGATTTTTGATTAAGTGTGATTGATTATTGATAATGGATTATGTGTTAGTTGTTATTTGTTATTGGTTATTCTTCATTGTATATTGATTATGGATTATGGATTATCGCTTATAGATTATCGATTATGGATTTTCAATTGTCGATTAGTGATTATAGATAACTGAATATTGATTTTTGTTTATTCATTACTGATTATTGATAATGTATAATTGATAATTGATAATGCATTGTGGCTTATTGGTTTTTGGTTATTGGTTATTGGTTATTGTTTATAGATTATTGATTATGGTTTATGGATATTGATTATTGATTATTGAAAATTTATTATTAATAATTGATTATCGATTATGGATTATCAATTAAGGATAATCAATTATTGATAATCAATTATTGATTATAGATAATGGATTAATGGTTATCGATTATTGATTATTGATTACTTTTGGTTGTTAATTATGTATGACTTAATATTGATAATGCATTATAGGTTAATGGTAATTGGTTATTGGTTATTGTTTATTGTTTATTGGTTTTTGTTTATTGATTGTGGCCTATGCATTATCGATTATAGACTATTGATAATGGATTATGGGTTATGAGTTATCAATTATCGATTAGTGATTATGATAATTGATTATGTAAAATTGATTATTGATAATGGATTATGGGTTATTGGTTATTAGTTATTGGTTACTGTTTACTGGGGTTTATTTATTGTTTATTGAATATTGATTATCCATTATCGATTTTCGATTATGGATTATCAATTATCGATTAGTCATTATTGAATACCAAATATTGCTTATTGATTATTCAATATTGATTATTGATTATTTGTGATTGATAATTTAAAATAGATTATGGGTTATTGGTTATTGGTTATTGGGTTTTATTTATTGTTTATTGAATATTGATTATCGATTATCGTTTTTCGATTATCGATTATCGATTAACGATTAAAGATTATCGATTATCGATTAATGATTATCAATTTTAGATTATGGATTATGGATTATTGATAATGGATTATGGGTTATAGGTTATTGGTTATTGGTTATTTGTAATTGTTTATTGTTTTTTGATCCTGGAATGTGGATAATTGATTATATATAATGTATTATTGATTAGTGGTTTTCGATTATGGATTTTCGATATCGTTTATGGATTATTGATTGTAGATTATGAAAAATCGATTAACAATTATTGATTTGAAAATAGATAATAGACTATCGATGATTGATTATTAATTATGTATGATTGATTATTTACATTACAGTATGGGTTATTGGTTATTGGTTTTTCTTTATTGTTTATTGATTATGGATTGTGGTTTATGGATTATCAATTTTGGATCTTTGATTTTTGATTATCGATTATCGATTTTGGATTATCAGTTATGGGTTATGGATTATCAATTATCGATTATGGATTATGGATTATTGATTATGTATTATGTATAATCGATTATTGATTATTGTTTATTGATTATTGATTATTGAATACTGAAAATTGATTTTTGATTATGGAATGTAAATTATCGATTATCGATTATTGATCATTGTTTATTGTTTATTGATTATTGATTTTGTATAATTGATTATTGAAAATGGATAATGGGTTATTGGGTATAGGTTATTGGTTATTGGTTATGGTCTATTTATTATTGAAAATGGATTATGGATTATTGATTATTGATTATTGATTATTTATTATGTTTGACTTATTAATGATAATGGATTATGGATTATCCTTTATTGATTAGCCATTATTGATTGTTGATTATTGATTTTGATTATGCATGATTGATAATATAATAATAATTATTGATAATGGATTATGGATTTTTGGTTATTGGCTATCGGTTATTTGTTTATGTTAATTGTTTATTGATTACGAAGTATGGATAATTGATTATTGATTATTTAAAATTTATTATGGATAATTGATTATAGATTATGAATTATCGAATATAGACTATCGATTATCGATTATATATTATCGATCATTAATTATTGATTATGGATTATTGGTCATTGATTATGGATTATGGATTATGGATTATGGATTATGGATTATGGATTATGGATTATGGATTATGGATTATGGATTATGGATTATCGATTATCGATTATCGATTATCGATTGATTATTGATTATTCATTAATGATTTTTCATTATTGATTATTGGTTATGTATGACAGGTTACTGATTATACATTTTGGTTATAAGTTATTAGTTATTAGTTGGTTTTTGTTTATTGATTATGGCTGATGGAATATCAATTATAGATCAGTGATTACTGAATATTGATTATTCATTATTCATTATTGGTTATTGATTATGTATGATTGATAATTGATAATGGATTATGGGTTATTAGTTATTTGTTATTGGTTATTCGTCATTGTATATTGACTACGGATTATGGTTTATTGCTTATAGATTATCAATTATGGATTTTCGATTTTCCATTAGTGATTATTGATTACGGAATATTGATTATTCATTATTCATTATTGAATATTGATTATGTATGATTGATAATTGATAATGCTTTATGGGTTATTGGTTTTTGGTTATTGGTATTCGTTATTGTTAATAGTTTATTGATTTTGGTTTATGAATTATTGATTATTGATTATTGATTATTGAAACTTTATAATTAATTATGGATTATAGATTATGCATTATGGATAATGGAATATCGATTATTGATTAACCATTAACGTTGATCGATAATCGATTAATGATTATTGATTATTGATTATTGATTTTAGACTATGCATTACAGATAATCGATTACCAATTTTCCATTATCAATTATTGATTATTGATTATGGTTAATCGATTATCGATTATTGATTATGGATTATGCATAATCGATTATCAATTATTGAATATGGATTATGGATAATCGATTATCAATTGTTGAATATATATTATTGATTATTGAATATTGATTAGAAATTTTCGATTATCGATTATCGATTATTGATTATGGATTATTCATAACTGATTATTCAATATTGATTATTGATTATGCATGACTCTTTTTTCATAATGGATTTTGGGTTTTGGTTATTAGTTATTGGTTATTGTTTATTGTTTATTGATTATGGTTTATGGATTATCGATTATAGATTTTTGATAATGGATTATGGGTTATGAATTATCGATTATCGATTAGCGATTAATGATAATTGATTATGTATAATTGATTATTGATAATGGAATATGGGTTATTGGATATTGGTTATTGGTTATTGTTTATTGTTTTTCATTGTATATTGAATATTGATTATCGATTTTCGATTTTCGATTATGGATTGTCAATTATCGATTAGTAATGATTGAATACCGAATATTGATTATTGATTATTCAATATTGATTATTGATTATATGTGATTGAAAATTGAAAATGGATTATGGGTTATTGGTTATTGTTTATTGTTTTTTATTGTATATTGAATATTGATTATCGATTTTCGATTTTCGATTATGGATTGTCAATTATCGATTAGTAATTATTGAATACCGAATATTGATTATTGATTATTCAATATTGATTATATGTGATTGAAAATTTAAAATGGATTATGGGTTATTGGTTATTGGTTATTGTTTATTGTTTTTTGATCCTGGAATATGGATATTTGATTATAGATAATGTATTATTGATTAGTGGTTTTCCATTATGGATTTTCGATTATCGTTTATGGATTAAGGATCATTGATTGCAGATTATGAATAATCGATTATCGATTATCGAATATGGATTAATGATTATTGGTAATGGATTATTCATTAATGACGATTCATTATTGATTATTGGTTATGTATGACAGGTTAATGATTTTGCCTTTTGGCTATAAGTTATTAGTTATTAGTTATTGTTTATTGTTTATTGATTATGGATTATGATAAGTGTGTACTAGTTATATACTAGAAACTAGTATATAACTAGTACACACAACTACTACGTATTACCAGTATATATAAATAGTATATACATCGAAGTACATACTAATTGTATGTACTTTGTGTACATAAAACTACAAGTACCAGTTGTGTGTACTTGTTGTATTTACTAGGTTTATGTACTAGTTGTACAGAGAAGTTGTATGTACTAGTTATATGTACTAGTAACTTTCAGTATATACTAGTGGTATGTATTAGTTGTTTAAATTAGTTGTATGTAGTTTTATGTACTAATTGTATGTACTAGTTGTATGTACTAATTGTTTGAACTAGTTGTATGTAGTTATATGTACTACTTGTATGTATTAGTTGTGTGTATTTTTCGTATGTACAGTTATATTTACTAGTTTGAGTTACTTGTTTTATGTACTAGTTGTATATACTAGTAACTAGATGTTTGTGCTTGTTGTATTTATTAGTTGAATGTACTGGTTGTATGTACTAGTTTTATGTACTAGTTTTATGGACTTGCTTTATATGTGTTTTAGGAAGTTGTGTGCACTAGTTTTATGGACTGGTTGTATATACTAGTAGTTAGTTGTATTTACTAGTGGAATGTACTAGTTGTATGTATTAGTTGTATGTACTAGGTGTATGAAAGAGTAGCACTCTGTATTCACTAGTTGTAAGTACTAGCTTAATGGACAATTTGTATGTAGTTATATGGACTAGTTGTATGTACTGGTTTTGTGTAATTGTTGTATCCTTTTGTTATATGTACTAGTTGTATATTCTAGCTGTATGTACCATTTATATGTACTAGTTGTATGTACTAGTTGTATGTACTAGTTGTACATACTAGTAACTAGTTGTATGTATTAGTTGTATGTACTAGTTCTATGTACTAGTTCTATGTACTAGTTTTATGCATAAGCTGTATGTCCTAATTTTTTTACTAGTTTTATGTACTCGTTGTTTGAACTAGTTGAATGTAGTTATATGTACTACTTGTATGTACTATTTGGGTGAAATTTTTGTATGTACTAGTTATATTTACTAGCTGAAGTTACTAGGTTTATGTACTCGTTGTATGTACAAGTTGTATGTACTAGTATCTAGATGTATGTATTAGTTGTATGTACTAGTTGTATGTACTAGTTGTATGTACTAGTTGTATATATGTTCTAGTAAGTAGTTGTATGTACTATTTATATGTACTAATTGTATGTACTAGCTGTATGGACTAGTGTATCTACTATTTGTATGGACTAGTTGTGTGTACTCATTGTTTGAACTAGTTGTATGTAGTTATATGTACTACTTGTATGTACTAGTTGTGTGTATTTTTCGTATGTACTAGTAACTAGATGTATGTACTTGTTGTATGTACTTGTTGAATGTTGTAGTTGTATGTACGAGTTGTATGTACTTGTTGTAAATGTGTTCTAGTAAGTAGTTGGATGCACTAGTTATATGTACTAGTTTTATGAACTAGATGTATGTACTAGTTGAACGTACAAATTTTATGTCCTGCTTCAGAATCTGGAACTGCACTAGCCAAGGGATTGGGACAGATGTCGCTTGTCAATAATTACCAAACGTTTTGACCCAATCTCGGGTCTTCATCAGTGGTAGTGAGATTACAGGGCAAGGTGACTTATATATCGGTAGGGTGAGGGGCAGGTGAGATGACTGTGGGCGGGAAAATAATGGGCGGGAAACTGGGAGTGTGGGAGGTCACGTGAGGTAAATTTTATACAATAAGATAAAACAAACAGTGCAGTAAGTAAGGAATAAATAGGTAAATGAGAGAATGGATGGGTCAAGGGGTGGGTGGGGCTTGACTAGTCTGTGGATCGAAGCTGGCGGACGAGGAGGTCATAAACTGGGGGGAGGTTGCCTTCATCTCTATTCATTGTGTTCAATTCAGATCGGATGTGCCACGATTCCAGCAGGCATCTCTGGTGATATTGCTGCTGAACATCCATCACTGTGGCACCCTCCCAGTCAATGTCGTGCGAATCCTCTGCAGCATGCTCTGCCACTGCCGACTGTGCCAGGTGTCCACTCACTAGAGCCCGTTTGTGTTCCTTCAGCCGTTGGGCCAGTGTTCTGCCAGTCTGGCCTACATACACTCTGGGGCAACCGTTGCAGGGGATCCTGTAGATCACCCCTGCCTTCTGTTGGAAAGGGACCCGGTCCTTCAAATTGACCAGTGCCTGTCTCAGAGTCCGGTGTGGTCTGAAGCAGGTACGGATCTTCAGCGGGGAGAGGATGCGCCGAATGGATTCTGACAGATGCTTAAAGTAAGGGATGACCACCACGGCTTTGGGAGTGTCCAGTTCATGAGGGGGAGTGGAGTGGGGTGTCGGGTGCCAGTTCTTCTTCACCAGTGCAGTGGGGTAACCATTGCTGTTGAGGGCTTCAGTGACCCGTCTCTTCTCAACATCTCTGTCTGGGGCACTCTCGCAGATACGATCTGCCCGGGTGAGTAGTGTCCGAGCCACTGCCACTTTATGTCCTAGGAGTATGTACTAGTAGTTAGTTGTATTTACTAGTTGTATGTACTAGTTGTATGTATTAGTTGTATGTACTAGGTGTATGAAGGTGTAACAATCTGTATTTACTAGTTGTAAGTACTAGCTGTATTTAAAATTTGTATGTAGTTATATGTACTACTTGTATATACTAGTTGTATGCAATTTTTGTATGTACTAGTTATATTTACTAGTTTGAGTTACTTGTTTTATGTACTAGTTTTATATACTAGTAACTAGATGTATGTGCTTGTTGTATTTATTAGTTGAATGTACTGGCTGTAGGTACTAGTTGTATGTAATATTAACAAACTATATTTACTAAGTTAATGTACTAGTTGTATGTAGTAGCGGTAAGTACTAGTAATTAGTTGCAGGTACTGGTTATTTGTAATAATTCTATGAACTAGTTGTATGTACTAGTGTATGCATTAGGAATAATCTGTATTTACTAATTCTGTGTACTAGTTGTAGGTACTAGTTGTATGTATATAATTTTAATAATACTAGTTGTATATACTAGTTGTGTGACATTGTTTTATGTACTAGTTATACGTACTAGTTGTATGTACTAGCTGTATGTACTAGTTATATGTGCTAGTTGTATGTCCTAGTTGTATGTATTAGTTGTAAATATGTACTAGTAACTAGTTGTATGTACTAGTTGTATGTACTAGTTCTCTGTATTAGTTTTAAGTACTAGTTGCAGGAAATTGATGTATTTACTAGTGTTATGTACCAGTTGTATGTACTAGTTTTATGAAATAGCTGTATGAACTTGTTATATGTACTAGTTGTATATAATAGTTGTATGTACGAGTTGTATGTACTGGTAACTAGTTGTATGTACTAGCTGCGTGTACTAGTTGTAGGTAGTTATATGTACTACTTGTATGTACTAGTTGTGTGGATTTTTTGTATACTAGTTAAATTTACTAATTGTAGCTACTAGTTTTATGTAGTAGTTGAATGTACTAATAACTAAATGTGTGTAGTAATTGTATGTACTAGTTGTATGTTCTAGTTGTATTTACTAGTTTTATGTACTAGCTGTATGTACTAATTGTATATGCTAGTTGTATGTACTAGTAAATAGTTGCCTGTACTAGTTATATGTACTAGTCGTATGTACTAGTTGTGTGTAATTGTTTTATGTAATTGTTATATGTACTAGTTGTATGTCATAATTGTATATTTTAATTGTATGTACTAGTAAGTAGTTGCATGAAAAATCTAAGATACCATTTTCCTACATGCTATATGCCTATTCTGTAAAAAGAGCTTATGGGGGAACTAAACCTAAAGAGAGCTTTAGATGAAGATCCAGGAGTCTTTTCTTCCTTCTTTTCCCTTCTTTCATCTTCTTCTCCACTGGGTAAGACAGCCGTTTCTGGGAATTCCACGCTTCATCAGTGATCCTGGGAGTCTTTGTCTTTTTCTTTATCTTGATCTTCTGTGAATCCTTGGCTCTCTATGCTAAATCTAGGGGTCTTATATACACTATTTTGGCGCCAAAAGTTAAATAAAGTTTTAACTAAGACACATGATGAAATTTAATTTTATAAAAGGAATATAGGTCCAATTCATTTTATGAATTAATTATAAATCTATTAGTAATCTTGCGTATAGGTAAAACAGACTCAGCATAACTATAGACACAAGTAGGACATATTACATAAGTCTACCCTTAGGTCTTCTAGTAGTAACATTTCTTTGGAGGTGGGGTAACACAATATGGGGTAACACATGTACATGTTATATGTACTTGTTGTATGTACTGGTTTTGTGTAATTGTTGTATCCACTTGTTATATGTACTAGTTGTATGTTCTAGCTGTATGTACCTGTTATATGTACTACTTGTATGTACTAGTTGTATGTACTAGTTGTACATACTAGTAACTAGTTGTATGTATTAGTTGTATGTACTCGTTCTATGTACTAGTTCTATGTACTAGTTTTATGTATAAGCTGTATGTCCTAATTTTTTTACTAGTTTTATGTACTCGTTGTTTGAACTAGTTGAATGTAGTTATATGTACTACTTGTATGTACTAGTTGGGTGTAATTTTTGTATGTACTAGTTATATTTACTAGTTGTAGTTACTAGTTTTATGTTCTCGTTGTATGTACAAGTTGTATGTACTAGTATCTAGATGTATGTATTAGTTGTATGTACTAGTTGTATGTAATAATTGTATGTACCAGATGTATATACTAGGTGTAAGAACTAGTAACAATCTGTATTTAAAAGTTGTATGTACTAGTTGTAAGTAATTATATGTACTAGTTGTATTTACTATTTGTGTGAACTTGTGGTATATACTAGTTATATGTTCTTGCTGTCTGTACTAGTTGTATGTACTAGTTGTATGTAATAATTGTATGTACCAGATGTATATACTAGGTGTAAGAACCAGTAACAATCTGTACTTACTAGTTGTAGGGACTAGTTGCATTTACTTGTTGTATGTAGTAGTTGTATTTCCGTACTAGTTGTAAGAACTAGTAAGTAGTTGCATGTACTGGTTATATGTAACAGTTGTATGAACTATATAGTTGTATGTACCAGGTGTATGTATTAGTAACAATCTGTATTTACTAATTGTATATACTAGTTGTATGTAATAATGTGTACTAGTTTTATGTGCTGGTTGTATGAAATTGTTGTATCCACTTGTTATATGTACTAGTTGTATGAACTAGTTGGATGTACTATTTACTAGATGTATGTACTAGTTGTATATGTACTAGTACTATGTGTATAATAGTTTTATGTACTAGTTGTGTGAAATTGATGTATGTACTAGTTATATGTACTCATTGTATGTACTAGCTATATGTACTAGTTATATGGACTAGTTGTATGTACTAGCTGTATGTACTAGTTTTATATACTAGTTGTATGTACTAGTTATGTACGAGTTGTAAGTACTAGTTGTATGTACTAGTTGTATGTACTTGTTGTATATGTGTTCTAGTAAGTAGTTTTATGCACTAATTTTATATACTAGTTGTATGTACTAGATGTATGTACTAGTTGGATGTTCTATTGTATGTAGTAGTTGAATGAACTAGTAAAAAGTTGCATGTTCTAGTTATATGGACTAGTTTTTTGAACTAGTTGTATATACTTGTTGTATATATGAACTAGTTATATGTACTAGTTGTGTGTACTGGCTGTATATAGTAGGTGTATCTACTAGTAACTCTCTGTATGAACTAATTGTATTTACTAGTTGTATTTACTAGTTGTGTGTAGAAAAAATAGGGGAACTTTAAGATCTAAAGCCGATCTTAAAGCATCGATGTCATCATCATTTAACTCTGGGTATTACCCCTGCCCACTCATGTCCCCTGAGGAGCGCAATGAGCTAATGGGCGGAACCGAAGTTCGCTTGATGGGAACCGTAGTCTCCCCCTAGCCACTCAAAAAGATGCTCGAGCCATAGACAGCTGTTTCGTCCTTATTAGGACTCATCAGTATGGCATGCGATGGAAGTTAGAGTGGATAGTCTGCTAATAAGAACTCCCAGAAGCTAAAAAGCTTGTGGTTTCCTTATCAGAAGATATCCGATACAGCCTAAGGTGTGGCTGACCACTATTATGTTTTTTTCCATACTAGTGGTCAGCCACACTTATGGCTGTATCCCATATCTGCTGATAAGGAAACCACAAGCTTTTTAGATTCTGGGAGTACTTATTAGCAGACTAGCCACTCTAATTTCCACCGAATGCCATACTGATGAGTCCTAATAAGGACGAAACAGCTGTCTATGGCTTGAGCATCTTTTTGAGTGGCTAGCGGGAGACTCCGGTTCCCATCAAGTGAATTTCGGTTCGGTCCATTAGCTCATTGCGCTCCTCAGGGGACATGAGTGGGCAGGGGTAATACCCAGAGTTAAATGATGATGACAGAGTTGTGTGTAATTGTTGTATGTGCTGGTCATATATGTGTACTAGTTGTGCGTGATAATTTTACGTACTAGTTCTATGTAGTTGCATGTATGTACTGGTAACAATCTGTATTTAAATATTGTTTGGACTTGTTGTATGTACTAGTTGTTTGTAATTATATGTACTAGTTGTATGTACTAATTGTGTGAAATTGTTATATGTACTAGTTATATGTACTAGTTGTAGGTACTAGCTGTATGTACTAGTTATATGTACTAGTTGGATGTACTAGCTGTATGTACTAGTTGGATTATACTAGTAACTAGTTGTATGTACAAATTTTATGTACTAGTTCCATGTATTAGTTTTATGTACTAGTTGTAGGTACTAGTTGTATGTACTAGTTGTAGGTACTAGTTGGATGTACTACTTGAATGTATTAGGTGTATATTTGTACTAGTAACTAGTTCTCTGTATTAGTTTTAAGTACTAGTTGCAGGAAATTGATGTATTTACAAGTTTTATATACTAGTTGTATGTACTAGCTATATATACTAGTTATAGGTCCTAGTTGTATGTACTAGTTGTATGAAATAGCTGTATATATTAGTTATATGTCCTAGTTGTATGTACTAGTTGTATGTACTAGTTGTATGAAAAAGCTGTATGTACTAGTTATATGCACTAGTTGTATATAATAGTTGTATGTACTAGTTGTATGTACTTGTAACTAGTTGTAGGTACTAGCTGTGTGTACTAGTTGTATGTAGTTATATATACTACTTGTATGTACTAGTTGTGTGGATTTTTTGTATACTAGTTAAATTTTACTAGTTGTAGCTACTAGTTTTATGGAGTAGTTGAATATACTAATAACTAAATGTGTGTAGTAATTGTATGTACTAGTTGTATGTTCTAGTTGTATTTACTAGTTGTATGTACTAGTTGTATGTACTAATTGTATATACTAGTTGTATGTACTAGTAAATAGTTGCCTGTGCTAGTTATATGTACTTGTTGTATGTAAAAGCTGTATGTACTAGTTATATATATTAGTTGTATGTACTTTTTGTATGTACTAATTGTATGTGCTAGTTGTATTAACTAGTTCTATGTCCTAGTTTTATATACGAGCTTTATGTACTATTTGTATGTACTAGTAATGTGTCCTAGTTGTAGTACTAGTTGTATGTAATATATAGTGGCATGTACTGGTTGTACGCACTAGTTGTAAGTACCAGTTGGATGTACTTGTACTATTTACTAGTTTTATGTACTAGTTGATATAGTTGTTGTATGTTGATATATATATTTACTAGTTGTGTGTACTAATTGTATGTATATACTAGTTGTATATACTAGGTATATGTACTAGTTGCATGTACTTATCTGTACTAGTTTTATGTACTAGTTGTACGCAGAAGTTGTATGTACTAGTTATATGTACTAGTATATACTAGTTGTATGTATTAGTTCTTTGAATTAGTTGTATGTAGTTGTATTTACTACTTGTATGTACTAATTGTGTGTATTTTTTGTAAGTACTAGTTATATTAACTAGTTTGAGTTACTTGTTTTATGTACTAGTTGTATGTGCTTGTTGTATTTATTAGTTGAATGTACTGGTTGTATGTACTAGTTGTATGTACTAGTTTTAGGTACTAGTTTTATGTACTTGCTTTATATGTGTTGTAGGAAGTTGTGTGCACTAGTTTTATGGACTAGTTGTATGTACTAGATGTATATACTAGTTGGACATACTAGTAACTAGTTGTATGTATTCATTGTATGTACTATATAGTTCTATATACTAGTTCTATGTACTAGTTCTATGCATAAGCTGTATGTACCTAATTTTTTTAAACTAGTTTTATGTACTAGTTGTTTGAACTAGTTGAATGTAGTTATATGTATTACTTGTATGTGTTAGTTGGGTGTAATTTTTGTATGTACTAGTTATATTTACTAGTTGTAGTTAGTAGTTTTATGTACTTGTTGTATGTACAAGTTGTATGTATCAAGATGTATGTATTAGTTGTATATGTTAGAAGTATGTACAAGATTTATGAACTAGTATCTAGATGTATGTATTAGTTATATGAACTAGTTTTATGTACTAGTTGTATTTCTAGTATGTAGTTGTATGTACTAGTTATATTTACTAATTGTGTGTACTAGATGTATGGACTAGTGTATGTACTAATTGTATGTTCTAGTTGTATGTACTAGTAACTATGAGAATATACTAGTGGTATGTAATAGGAACTAGATGTATGTACTTGTTGTGTGTGCTACTTGTATGTACTTGTTGTATATATGTTCTAGTAAGTAGTTGGATGCACTAGTTATATGTACTAGTTTTATGAGCTAGATGTATGTACTAATTGAATGTACAAACTTTATGTACTAGTAGTATGTACTAGTTGTATGTACCAGTTGTACATACTAGTTGTACATACTAGTAACTAGTTGCATATATTAGTTGTATGTACTAGTTCTATGTACTAGTTTTTTGTATAAGCTGTATGTACTAGTTATATTACTAGTTGTGGTTACTAGGTTTATGTACTAGTTATATGAACTAATTGTATGTACTAATTGTGTGTAATTGTTGTATGTATTACTTATATTTACTAGTTGTAGTTACTAGTTGTATGTAGTAGTAACTAATTGTATGTACTACTTGTATGTACATGTTGTATGTACTAGTAGTATGGACTAGTTGTATGTACAAGTTGTCTGTACTAATTGTATATACTAGTTACTAGTTTTATGTTCTGGTTGTATGTAGTAGTTCTATGTAGTAGTTTTTTATACTAGATGTATGTACTAGTTGTATGTAGTTATAGGTACTACTGGTATGTTCTAGTTGTGTGTATTTTTAGGGGCTGCCTGTGTCTATTGTGTTCATAACGCAATTTATGTATGGCTTCATGTTACGTATATATATATATATATAATACGAGTTCATACACAACTATTATAACACATTTTATATGTCAATATATGTATGATACGAGTTCATATGAAACTATTATAAAACTTAATTTATACGTCAATACATCCTTTTGCAAATGGCGGCGTTCAGGAAGATTTAGTTAATGAAGCTTTTCTATCATTATTTATAATTTCAGGACGCTTAAAGGTTCTCAATCGTTAGGATTAAGAATGATATATCAAAGCCAAACGATGCGGCCAAGTAGATTGAGTAAATTCAGGGGGTGGCAGTCCCACGAGGTTTTAAACTCGAACTACTTGTTTGTATACTAGTTATATTCACTAGTTGTAGTTACTAGATTAATGTACTAGTTGTATGCTCTGGTTGTAGGTACTAGTAACTGGATGTATGTTCTGGTGGTATGTACTAGTTGTATGTACTAGTTGTATGTAGTTATATGTAATTGTTGTATGCATATACTAGTTGTTAGTAATTATTTTAAGTACTAGATATATGTAGCAGTTGTATGTAGTAACTGTATGTGCTAGTTGTAAGTACTAGTAAGTACTTGCATATACTAGTTATATGTACTAGTTGTAAGTAATTATATGTACTAGTTGTATTTACTATTTGTGTGAAATTGTGGTATGTACTAGTTATATGAAAAATCTAAGATACCATTTTCCTACATGCTATATGCCTATTCTGTAAAAAGAGCCTATAGGGGAACTAAACCTAAAGAGAGCTTTAGATGAAGATACAGTAGTCTTTTCTTCCTTCTTTTCCCTTCTTTCATCTTCTTCTCCACTGGGTCAGACAGCCGTTTCTGGGAATTCCACCCTTCATCAGTGATCCTGGGAGTCTTTGTCTTTTTCTTTATCTTGATCTTCTGTGAATCCTTGGCTATATGTACTTGTTGTATATACTAGTTGTCTGTACCAGATGTATATACTAGGTGTAAGAACTAGTAACAATCTGTATTTACTAGTTTTAGGGACTAGTTGTATGTACTTGTAGTATGTATTAGTTGTATGTCCTAAGTGTATGTACTAGTTGTAAGTACTAGTAAGTAGTTGCATGTATTGGTTGTGTGTAACAGTTGTATGAACTAGTTGTATGGACCAGGTGTATGTACTAGTAACAATCTGTAGTAACAATCTGTATGTACTAATTGTATATACCAGTTGAATGTACTAGTTTTAAGTAATTATATGTACTAGTTGAAACACTAGTTGTGTGAAATTGTTGAACGTACTAGTTGTTTGAACTAATTGTATGTAATTATATGTACTACTTGTATGTACTAGTTGTGTGAAATTTTTGTATGAACTAGTTATATTTACTAGTTGTAGTTACTAATTGTATGTACTAGTTGTATGTACTAGTAACTAGATATATGCACTAGTTGTATGTAGTAGTTTGATGTACTAGTTGGATGTACTAGTAACTAGTTGCATATACTAGTTGTATGTAGTTTTATGTAAATAGTTTTATGTATATACTAGTTGTGTGTAATTGTTCTATGTACTAGTTATATGTAGTAGTTGTATGTAGTTATCATATGTACTAGTTATATGTATTAGTTGTATGTACTAATTGTATGTACTAGGTGTATGTACTATTTACAAACTATATTTACTAAGTTTATGTACTAGTTGTATGTAGTAGTGGTAAGTACAAGTTATTAGTTGCATGTACTGGTTATTTGTAATAATTGTATGAAATAGTTGTAGGTACTAGTTGTATGTATGTTATTATATGTACTAGTTGTATACTAGTTGTGTGACATTGTTTTATATATGTACTAGTTATACGTACAAGTTATATGTACTAGTTGTATCTACTAGTTGTATGTATTAGTTGTATATATCTACTAGTAACTACTTGTATGTACTAGTTGTATGTACTAGTTCTCTGTTAGTTTTAAGTACTAGTTGCAGGAAATTGATGTATTTACTAGTTTTATGTACTAGTTGTATTTAGTTATATATACGTACTGGTTGTGTGTACTACTTGTGTGGAATTGTTGTATGTAAGAGATATATGTACTAGTTGTTTGTACTAGTAACTTTCAGTATATACTAGTTCTATGTATTAGTTGTTTGAATTAGTTGTATGTAGTTGTATGTACTACTTGTATGTACTAGTTTTGTGTATTTTTGTAAGTCCTAGTTATATTTACTAGTTTGAGTTACTTGTTTTATGTACTAGGTGTATATACTAGTGACTAGATGTATGTGCTTGTTGTTTTATTAGTTGAATGTATCAGTTGTATGTACTAGTTGTATGTACTAGTTATATGTACTAATTGTATGTATATACTAGCTGTATGTACAAGTTATATGATCTAGTTGTATGTACTAGTTGTGTGTACTAGTTGTATGTCCTAGTTGTATGTTCTAGTTGTGTCTAATTGGCACGCCGCAAGGGCCCTTATATTGTTTTCAGAAATTATATTAACGTATGGCTTCCTGTTTGTAGTTTTGTAAATATATACATATAGATCTGTTAAAAAATTGCAGACTTTCGGGTAGCTTTCGTTTTCTAGTTTAAAATGAGCTTTCTCTTCATTAGTGTAGAACATTGAACGAACAAAATCGACTTAAAAACCATCCTTACTAAAACAATGTAACATAAAGCTTGCGCAAAAATTGACAGCCTACAAGAATCGATCTGAAATCAGTTTACCGAATATCCATGAGAACCAGCCAAGTATTTCGAGTTTACTCAGGGTCGGCTAGGGCCCCACGAGTTTTTTAAACTCGAACTCCTTGTTTTTGCATCTACTAATTGTATGTTTTTGTAGTTACTAATTGTATGTACTAATGGTATGTACTAGTTGTAAGTACTAATAAGTAGTTGCATGTACTAGTTATATGTAATAGTTGTATGAACTAGTTGTAGGTACTAGTAACAATCTGTATTTACTAATTTTATATACCAGTTGAATGTACTAGTTTTAAGTAATTATATGTACTAGTTGTGTTGAAATTGTTGAATGTACTAGTTGTTTGATCTAGTTGTATGTAGTTATATGTACTACTTGTATGTACTAGTTGTGTGTATTTTTCGTATGTACTAGTAACTAGATGTATGTACTTGTTGTATGTACTTATTGAATGTTCTAGTTGTATGTGCTAGTTGTATATGTGTTCTAGTAAGTAGTTGGATGCACTAGTTACATGTACTAGTTTTATGAACTAGATGTATGTACTAGTTGAATGTACAAACTTTATGTACTAGTGTATGTACTAGTAGTCAGTTGTATTTTCTAGTTGTATGTCCTAGTTGTATGTTCTAGTTGTGTCTAATTGGCACGCCGCAAGGGCCCTTATATTGTTTTCAGAAATTATATTAACGTATGGCTTCCTGTTTGTAGTTTTGTAAATATGTACATATAGATCTGTTAAAAAATTGCAGACGTTCAGGTAGCTTTCGTTTTCTAGTTTAAAATGAGCTTTCTCTTCCTTAGCGTAGAACATTGAACGAACAAAATGGACTTAAAAACCATCCTTACTAAAACAATGTAACATAAAGCTTGCGCAAAAATTGACAGCCTACAAGAGTCGATCTGAAATCAGTTTACCGAATATCCATGAGAACCAGCCAAGTATTTCGAGTTTACTCAGGGTCGGCTAGGGCCCCACGAGTTTTTTAAACTCGAACTCCTTGTTTTTGCATCTACTAATTGTATGTTTTTGTAGTTACTAATTGTATGTACTAGTTGTATGTACTAGTAACTAGATATATGCACTAGTTGTATGCAGTAGTTGTATGTACTAATGGTATGTACTAGTTGAAAGTACTAATAAGTAGTTGCATGTACTAGTTATATGTAATAGTTGTATGAACTAGTTGTAGGTACTAGTAACAATCTGTATTTACTAATTTTATATACCAGTTGAATGTACTAGTTTTAAGTAATTATATGTACTAGTTGTGTTGAAATTGTTGAATGTACTAGTTGTTTGGACTAGTTGTATGTAGTTATATGTACTACTTGTATGTACTAGTTGTGTGTATTTTTCGTATGTACTAGTAACTAGATGTATGTACTTGTTGTATGTACTTATTGAATGTTCTAGTTGTATGTGCTAGTTGTATATGTGTTCTAGTAAGTAGTTGGATGCACTAGTTACATGTACTAGTTATATGAACTAGATGTATGTACTAGTTGAATGTACAAACTTTATGTACTAGTGTATGTACTAGTAGTTAGTTGTATTTTCTAGTTGTATGTACTAGTTGTATGTATTAGTTGTATGTACTAGGTGTATGAAGGATTAACAATCTGTATTTACTATTTGTAAGTACCAGCTGTATGGACAATTTGTATGTAGTTATATGGACTAGTTGTTTGTACTAGTTGTGTGTAATTGTTGTATCTACTTGTTATATGTACTAGTTGTATGTTCTAGCTGTATGTATCAGTTATATGTACTAGTTGTATGTACTAGTTGTACATACTAATTGTATATACTAGTAACTAATTGTATGTACTGGTTGTATGTACTAGTTCTATGTACTAGTTTTTATACTAGATGTATGTACTAGTTGTATGTAGTTATAGGTAATACTGGTATGTTCTAGTTGTGTGTATATTTTATACTAGTTATATTTACTAGTGGTAGGTACTAGATTAATGTTATAGTTGTATGTTCGGATTGTATGTACTAGTAACTGAATATATGTTCTGGTTGTATGTACTAGTTAAATGTAGTAGTTGTATGTAGTAACTGTATGTGCTAGTTGTAAGTACTAGTAAGTACTTGCATGTACTAGTTATATGTACTAGTTGTATGTACTAGTTGTATGTACTAGTTGTAAGTAATTATATGTACTAGTTGTATTTATTATTTGTGTGAAATTGTGATATGTACTAGTTATATGTACTTGTTGTATGTACTAGTTGTATGTACTAGTTGTATGTAATAATTTTATGTACTAGATGTATATACTAGGTGTAAGAGCTAGTAACAATGTGTAGTTACTAGTTGTAGGGACTAGTTGTACTTGTTGTATGTAGTAGTTGTATGTCCTAATTGTACGTACTAGTTGTAAGAACTAGTAAGTAGTTGCATGTACTGGTTATATGTAACAGTTGTATAAACTAGTTTGTATGTACCAGGTGTATATACTAGTAACAATCTGTATTTACTAATTGTATGTACTAGTTGTATGTACTAGTTTTATGTACTAGTTGTATGTAACAATATGTACTAGTTTTATGCGCTAGTTGTCTCTAATTCGAGCGCCGCAAGGGCCACTATATTGTTTTCAGAAATTATGTTAACATATGGCTTCCTTTTCGTAGTTTTGTAAATATATACGTATATATCTGAAAAAAATGGCGGACGTTCGGGTAGCTTTCATTTTCTAACTTAAAATCAGCTTTCTCTTCCTTAGCGTAGAACATTGAACGAACGAAATGGATTTCAAAACCATCCTTACTAACACAATGTAACATAAAGCTTGCGCAAAAATTGACGGCCAACAAGAGTCGATCTGAAATCAGTTTACCGGATATCCATGAGATCCAGCCAAGTATGTTCTAGTTGTATGTACTAGTAAGTAGTTGCATTGACTAGTTATAGCTGTATGTACTAGTTATATATATTAGTTGTATGCACTTTTTGTATGTACTTGTTCTATGTCCTAGTTTTAGTACTAGTTGTATGTAATATATAGTTTCATGTACTGGTTGTATGTACTAGTTGTAAGTACCAGTTGTATGTGCTTGTTGTATTTACTAGTTTTATGTACTAGTTGTATTTATTTATATATACGTACTGGTTGTGTGTACTAGTTTTGTGCAATTGTTGTATGTACTCGTTTTATGTACTAGTTGTATGTAGTAGTTGTATGTTGTTATATATATTTACTATTTGGGTGTACTAATTGTATGTATATACTAGTTGTATATACTAGTTATATGTACTAGTTTTTTATGTGCTAGTTGTATGTTCTAGTAGGTCGTTGCATGTAATAGTTGTATGTATTAGTTCTAAGTACTAGTTTTATGTACTAGTTGTAGGCAGAAGTGTTATGTACTAGTTATATGTACTAGTAACTTTCAGTATATACTAGTTGTATGTATTGGTTGTTTGAATTAGTTTTATGTAGTTGTATGTACTACTTGTATGTACTAGTTGTGTGTATTTTTTATAAGTACTAGTTATATTTACTAGTTTAAGTTACTAGTTTTATGTACTACTTGTATATACTAGTAACTAGATGTATGTGCTTGTTGTATTTATTAGTTGAATGTACTGGTTGTATGTACTAGTTGTATGTACTGGTTTTATGTACTAGTTTTATGTACTTGCTGTATATGTGTTGTAGGAAGTTGTGTGCACTAGTTTTATGTACTAGTTGTATGTACTAGATGTATGCACTAGTTGTATGAATTAATGTTAAATAATAGTTGTATGTACTAGTAGTTAGTTGTATTTTCTAGTTGTATGTACTAGTTGTATGTATTAATTGTATGTACTAGGTGTATGAAGTAGTAACAATCTGTATTTACTAGTTGTAAGTACTAGCTGTATGGACAATTTGTATGTAGTTATATGGACTAGTTGTATGTACTAGTTGTGTGTAATTGTTGTATCTACTTGTTATATGTACTAGTTGTATACTCGAGCTGTATGGACCAGTTATATGTACTAGTTGTATGTACTAGTTGTATATACTAGTAACTAGTTGTATGTATTAGTTGTATGTACTAGTTCTATGTACTAGTTGTATGTACTAGTTTTATGTATTAGTTGTATGTCCTAAGTTTTAGGGGCTGCCCCAGTCAGCCCCCTCTATTATTTTCATAACACGATTTATGTATGGCTTCATGTTACGGATGTATATATATAATAGGACTTCATACACAACTATTATAACACATTTTATACGTCGATAGATGTGTAATACGAGTTCATACGCAACTATTGTATCACTTAATTTATATGTCAATACATCGCTTTTGCAAATGGCGGCGTTCAGGAAGCTTTAGTTAACGAAGCTTTTCTGTCACTATTTATAATTTTTAGGACTCTTAAGTGTCCTCCATCGTTAGGATTAAAAGTAATATGTCAAAGGCCAACGATGCGGCCAAGTAGTTCGAGTAAATTTGGGGGTGGCAGCCCCACGAGTTTTTAAACTAAAACTACTTGTTTTTACTAGTTGTATGTACTAGTTGTACGTACTAGTAACATTCTGTATTTACTAGCTGTAAGTACTAGCTGTATGGACAATTTGTATGTAGTTATATGGACTAGTTGTATGTACTAGTTGTGTGTAATTGTTGTATCTACTTTTTATATGTACTAGTTGTATGCTCTAGCTGTATGTACCAGTTATATGTACTAGTTGTGTTTACTAGTTGTACATACTAGTTGTACATACTAGTAACTAGTTGTATGTTTTAGTTGTATGTACTAGTTGTATGTACTAGTTTTTTGTATAAGCTGTATGTACTAGTTGTTGTTACTAGTTTTATATACTAGTAGTTTGAACTAGTTGTATGTAGTTATATGTATTAGTTGTATGTTCCAGTTGTGTGTAATTTTTGTGTTTACTAGTTATATTTACTAGTTGTAGTTACTAGTTTTATGTACTAGTTGTATGTACTAGTTGTGTGTAATTGTTCTATGTACTAGTTATATGAACTAATGGTATGTACTAATTGTGTGTAATTGTTGTATGTATTACTTATATTTACTAGTTGTAGTTACTAGTTGTATGTACTGGTAGTATGTAATAATATGTACTAGTTTTATGTGCTAGTTGTGTGAAATTGTTGTATGTATTAGTTATATGTACTAGTTGTATGAAATAATTGTATGTGCCAGATGTATATACTAGGTGTAAGAACTAGTAACAATCTGTATTTACTAGTTGTAGGGACTAGTTGTATGTACTAGTACTATGTATATATTAGTTTTATGTACATTTGAGGCAAGAAAATAATGGCGGATGGCGGATTTGGTGGTTGGCGGATTACATAGATACTTCTAGTATGTAAATGAATTCGTTTAATACGAACTCAGGCGGATTGGGGGTTGTGCATATTAAGCGGGGGCGGATTATCCGGTTTACACTATACTAGATTGTACTAGTAGCGTGTAATTGTTGTACATACTAGTTTTATGTACTAGTTGTATGTACTAGTAGCTTGTTGCATATACTAGTTGTATATACTAGTAGCTAGTTGCATGTACTAGTTGTATGTACTAATTGTATGTACATGTTGTATATGTGTTGTAGTAAGTAGTTTTATGCACTAATTTTATGTGCTAGTTGTATGTACTAGATGTATGAACTTGTTGGATGTTCTAATTGTATGTAGTAGTTGAATGAACTAGTAAAAAGTTGCATGTTCTATTTATATGTACTAGTTGTATGTACTAGTTGTATATACTTGTTGTATGAACTAGTTATATGTACTAATTGTGTGTACTGGCTGTATATACTAGGTGTATCTACTAGTAACTCTCTGTATTTACTAGTTGAATGTACTAGTTGTATGTACTAGTACATAGTTGTATGTACTAATTGTATGTACTGGTTGTATTTACTAGTTGTGGGTAGAAATAATAGGGGAACTTTAAGATCTAAAGCCGATCTTAAAGCATCGATGTCATCATCATTTAACTCTGGGTATTACCCCTGCCCACTCATGTCCCCTGAGGAGCTCAATGAGCTAATCGGCAGAACCGAAGTTCGCTTGATGGGAAACAGAGTCTCCCCCTAGCCACTCAAAAAGATGGTTGAGACATAGACAGCTGTTATGTCTTTATTAGGACTCATCAGTTTGGCATACGATGGAAGTTAGAGTGGGTATTCTGCTAATAATTACTCCCAGAAGTTAAAAAGCTTGTGGTTTCCTTATCAGCAGATATGGGATACAGCCAAAAGTGTGGCTGACCAATAGTATGGAAAAATAGGGAACTTTAAGATCTAAAGCCGATCTTAAAGCATTCATGTCATCATCATTTAACTCTGGGTATTACCCCTGCCCATTCATGTCCCCTGAGGAGCGCAATCTTTTTTCCATACTAGTGGTCAGCCCACTTTGGCTTTATCCCATATCTGCTGATAAGGAAACCACAAGCTTTTAGCCTCTGGGAGTACTTATTAGCAGACTAGCCACTCTAACTTCCATCGTATGCCAAACTGATGAGTCTTAATAAGGACGAAACAGCTGTCTATGGCTCGAGCATCTTTTTGAGTGGCTAGCGGGAGACTCTGGTTCCCATCAAGCGAACTTCGGTTCCGCCCATTAGCTCATTGCGCTCCTCAGGGGACATGAATGGACAGGGGTAATACCCAGAGTTAAATGATGATGACATAGTTGTGTGTAATTGTTTTATGTACTAGTTATATGTACTAGTTGTGTGTAATGATTTTACTTACTAGTTCTATGTACTAGTGAGTAGTTGCATGTACTAGTTGTATGTACTAGGTGTAAGTACTAGTAACAATCTTTATTTACTAGTTCTATGTACTAGTTCTATGTACTAGCTGTATGTACTAGTTATATGTACTAGCAACTATTATACGTAATACTTGTACGAACTAGTTGTATGTACTAGATGTATGTACTGGTAACAATCTTTATTTAAATATTGTATGTACTTGTTGTTTGTAATTATATGTACTAGTTGTATGTACTAGTTGTGTGTAATTGTTATATGTACTAGTTATATGTACTAGTTGGATGTACTAGCTGTATGTACTAGTTGGATTATACTAGTTGTATGTACAAATTTTATGTACTAGTTCTATGTATTAATTTTATGTACTAATTCTATGTATTAATTTTATGTACTAGTTTTGTGAAATTGATGTATGTAATAGTTATATGTAGTAGTAGTGTGGACTATTTGTATTTACTAGTTGTATGTACTAGTAATTAGTTATATGTACTAGTTGTACGTACTAGTTTGATGTACTAGTTGGATGTACTAGTAACTAGTTGCATATACTAGTTGTATGTATTTTTATGTAAATAATTTTATGTTTATACTAGTTGTGTGTAATTGTTCTATGTACTAGTTATATGTACTAGTTGTATGTACTAGTTGTACATACTAGTAACTAGTTGTATGTATTAGTTGTATGTACTAGTTCTATGTACTAGTTCTATGTACTAGTTTTATGCATAAGCTGTATATCCTAATTTTCTTTAATACTTTTATGTACTAGTTGTTTGAACTAGTTGAATGTAGTTTTATGTACTACTTGTATGTACTAGTTGGGTGTAATTTTTGTAGGTACTAGTTATATTTACTAGTTGTAGTTACTGGTTTTATGTACTAGTCGTATGTACAAGTTGTATGTACTAGTTCTAGATGTATGTATTAGTAGTATATATTAGAAGTATGTACAAGTTTTATGTACTAGCATCTAGATGTATGCATTAGTTGTATGTACTAGTTGTATCTACTAGTTTTATGGACTAGTTCTATGTACTAGTTGTATAGATGTGCTAGTAAGTAGTTGTATGTACTAGTTATATACTAATTGTATGTACTAGCTGTTTTGATTAGTGTATGTACTAATTTTATGTACTACTTGTATGTACTAGTAACTATCAGAATATACTAGTTATATGTACTAGTTTTTTGAACTAGTTGTAGTTATGTGGACTACTTGTATGTAATCGTTGTGTGTATTTTTTGTATGTACTAGTAACTAGATTTATGTACTTGTTGGATATACTTGTTGAATGTTCTAGTTGTGTGTGCTAGTTGTATGTACTTGTTGTACATTTGTTCTAGTAAGTAGTGGATGCACTAGTTGTATGTACTAGTTTTATCAACTAGATGTATGTACTAGTTGAATGTACAAATTTTATGTACTAGTAGTGTGTACTAGTAGTTAGTTGTATTTACTAGTTGTATGTACTAGTTGTATTTACTAGTTGTAAGTACTAGCTGTATTTAAAATTTGTATGTAGTTATATGGACTTGTTGTATGTAGTAGTTGTGTGTAATTGTTGTATCTACTTGTTATATGTACTGGTTGTATGTTCTAGCTGTATGTACCAGTTTTATGTACTAGTTGTAAATACTAGTTGTACATACAAGTAACTAGTTGTATGTATTTGTTGAATGTACCTATTCTATGTACTAGTTTTTGGTATAAGCTGATTATACTAGTTGTTTTACTAGTTTTATATACTAGTAGTTTGAACTAGTTGTATGTAGTTATATATATTACTTGTATGTACCAGTTGTCTGTAATTTTTGTGTGTACTAGTTATATTTACTAGTTGTAGTTACTCGTTTTATGTAATAGTTATATGAACTAATTGTATGTACTAATTGTGTGTAATTGTTGTATGTATTACTTATATTTACTAGTTGTAGTTACTAGTTGTAGTTACTAGTTGTATGTACTAGTTGTATGTAGTAGTAACTAGTTGTATGTAATACTTGTATGTACTTGTTGTATGTACTAGTAGTATGGACTAGTTGTATGTACTAGTTGTGTGTAATTGTTCTATGTACTAGTTATATGGAGAAGTTGCCTGTACTAATCGTATTTACTAGTAATTAGTTGTATGTATTGGTTGCATGTACTAGTTGTATGTACTGGTTGTATGTACTAGTTCTATGTACTAGTTTTTTATACTAGATTTATGTACTAGTTGTATGTAGTTATAGGTACTACTGGTATGTGCTGGTTGTATGTACTATTAACTGGATGTATGTTCTTGTTGTATGTACTAGTTGTATGTCCTAGTTGTATGTAGTTATATGTAATAGTTGCATGCATATACTAGTTGTTTGTAATTATTTTATGTAGTAGTTATATGTAGTAGTTGTATGTAGTAACTGTATGTGTTAGTTGTAAGTACTAGTAAGTACTTGCGTGTACTAGTTATATGTACTAGTTGTATGTACTAGTTGTATGTACTAGTTGTATGTACTAGTAACAATCTGTATTTACTAATTGTATTTACAAGTTGTATGTACTAGTTGTAAGTAATTATATGTACTAGTTGTTTTTACTATTTGTGTGAAATTGTGGTATGTACTAGTTATATGTTCTAGTTGTATGTAATATTTGTATATATCAAATGTATATACTAGGCGTAAGAACTAGTAACAATCTGTATTTACTAGTTGTAGGGACTAGTTGTATGTACTAATATGTACTAGTTTTATGTGCTAGTTGTGTGAAATTGTTGTATGTATTAGTTATATGAACTAGTTGTATGTACTTGTTGTATGTACTAGGTGTATGTACTAGTTGTATTTCCTAATAACTAGATATATGCACTAGTTGTATGTAGTAGTTGTATGTACTAATGGTATGAACTAGTTGTAAGTACTAATCAGTAGTTGCATGTACTAGATATATGTAATAGTTGTATGAACTAGTTGTAGGTACTAGGTGTAGGTACTAGTAACAATCTGTATTTACTAATTATATATACCAGTTGAATGTACTTGTTTAAAGTAATTATATGTACTACTTGTATGTACTAGTTGTGTGAAATTGTTGAATATACTAATTGTTTGAACTGGTTGTATGTAATTATATGGACTACTTGTATGTACTAGTTGTGTGAAATTTTGTATGTACTAGGTATATGTACTAGTTGTATTTACTAGTTGTATGTAGTAGTTGTTTGAACTAGTTGTATGTAATTATATGTACAACTTGTTTGTACTAGTTGTATGAAATTTGTGTATGAATTAGTTATATTTACTAGATGTAGTTACAAGTTGTATGTACTTGTTGTATGTACTAGTTGTATGTACTTGTAACTAAATTTTTTAACTAGTTGTATGAACTAGTTGTATGTACTAGTTGTATGTACTTTTATATAGTTGTATGTACCAGTTATATGTACTAGTTGTATGAACTAGCTGTATGTACTAGTTGTATGTACTAGTTGAAAGTACTAGGTGTGTGAAATTTTTGTATCTACCAAGTATATTTACTAGTTGCAGTTACCAGTTGTGTGTACTAGTTCTATAGTGTAGTAATTAGTTGTATGTACTTCTTGTATGGACTATCTGTATGTACTATTTGTATGTACTATTTATATATATAGGTTATATGTACTAGGACTATGTCCTAGTTGTAGTACTAGTTGTAAGTACTACATAGTTGTATGTACTGGTAGTATATACCAAATTTTATGTACCAGTTGTGTCTCCTTGTTGTATTTACTAGTTGTATATACTATCTTTGTAAAGGTTCATCTTTCGACTTTTAGAGCTTCTAGAGACGCAGTTTTTTCCAATTCTTCTGTCTGCCAAACGTTTCGACCCTGGGTGTCTTCTTCAGGGACTGGTGGTGGTCTTCAAGGTGTCTTCATTTATAGGCATTTTTTCCCGCCATTTTCGATTACCTCATCAGTGATGTCATCGGTTACGTCATTTCCGGAGGAAGGAGAGGTGGAAGGAGTATTCATAAAAAAGGGTTTCCAACCACTTTTTAGTACAAATCCTTGATCTAAGTTCATTCTTACCTGACATTGTTGGATCTTCAGGGCTTCCTTTATTCTTCTTCTGTACCAGTTCTCTTCCCTCTCCACCACTCTGGCTTGGCTCCACTAAACGTTAACTTTTTATTCCATATGTGAAAGGCCTCAGTGAAATGATCTCCTGAAAATGCCAGAAGATGAACATTAAAACCATCTTCACAAAGCAGAGATCACTGAGGAGTATCCTCTCTAGGCCTAAACAACCCCAGCCTACCATGGATATTAAAGGTGTCGTTTACTAGATCCCCTGTTCTTGTTGCCCTGCTGTGTACACTGGAGAAACTGGAAGAACGCTAAAAGTCAGGATGGCGGAGCACAAACGTGCCGTCAGGATGGGGGATGTGAACAATGGCTTAGCTGTTCACTCCCTAAAAACCGGCCATCCAATTGAGTGGAGCCAAGCCAGAGTGGTGGAGAGGGAAGAGAACTGGTACAGAAGAAGAACTAAGGAAGTACTGAAGATTCAACAATGTCAGGTAAGAATGAACTTAGATCAAGGATTTGTACAAAGAAGTGGTTGGAAACCCTTTTTTATGAAAACTCCCCTCAACTCTCCTTCCTCCGGAAATGAGGTAACCGATGACATCACTGATGAGGTAATCGAAAATGGCGGGAAAAAATGCCTATAAATGAAGACACTTTGCAGACCACCACCAGTTACTGAAGAAGACCCCCAGGGTCGAAACGTTTGGGAGACAGAAGAATTGGAAAAAACTGCGTCTCTAGACGCTCTAAAAGTCGAAAGATGAACCTTTACAAAGATAAGTTCGACGCAGTTAGAAGAAATCCTTATTCCATTATTGTATGTACTAGTTGTATATAGTTAAATATATGTACTTATTGTGTGTACTAGTGTGTGCAATTGATGTATGAACTAGTTATATGTAATAGTTTTATGTACTAGTTGTATGTACTTATATGTACAGTGTAACTGGGAAAATCCGCCACAATTCGTTCAAACACTTTTTTGGCAGAATATTGAATTTGGCGGATTAGCCAAATATCGTCATTATGCAATTCTAATTATAACCAGCTAAATAAAACGATGAACGACATTTGCTTTTGTGTTTCCGTCGAATTCATCCTCTTACAGTCACATATCGGGCAATTTTCAAGTCAGTTTTGGAACGCTTAGAGGCAATCTCTAAGATTTATTTCGTGCGATTAAAATGTTGATGAAAGCGGCGGATTACAAAGGTGGAAAACGCCTATAAATGTACAGTTATATAGTGCGAGAAAAAATGGCGGATGGCGGATTTGGTGGTTGGCAGATTACATATATACTTCTAGTATATAAATGAATTCGTTTAATACAAACTCAGGCAGATTGGGGCGTTGTGCGTATTAAGCGGGGGCATATTATCCGGGTTACACTGTACTAGTAGCGTGTGATTGTTGTACGTACTAGTTTTATGTACTAGTTGTATGTACTAGTAGCTTGTTGCATGTACTAGTTGTATATACTAGTAGCTAGTTGCATGTACTAGTTGTTTGATCAAGTTGTATGTAGTTATATGTACTACTTGTATGTACTAGTTGTGTGTATTTTTTGTATGTACTAGTTGTATTCAATAGTTGTATGTACTAGTTGTATGTACTAGGTGTATGTACTAGTTGTATGTACTTCTTGTATATGTGTTCTAGTATGTAGTTTTATGCACTAATTTTATGTGCTAGTTGTATGTACTAGATGTATGTACTAGTTGGATGTTCTAATTGTATGTAGTAGTTGAATGAACTAGTAAAAGTTGCATGTTCTATTTATATGTACTAGTTGTATGTCCTAGTTGTATATACTTGTTGTATGAACTAGATATATATACTAGTTGTGTGTACCGGCTGGATATCCTAGGTGTATCTACTAGTAACTCTCTGCATTTACTAGTTGAATGTACTAGTTGTATGTACTAGTACATAGTTGTATGTACTAATTGTATTTCCCAGTTGTATTTACTAGTTGTGTGAAATTGTTGTATGTACTAGTTATATGTACTAGTTGTGTGTAATAATTTTACGTACTAGTTCTATATACTAGTGAGTATTTGCATGTACTAGTTGTATGTACTAGGTGTAAGTACTAGTAACAATCTGTATTTACTAGTTCTATGTACTAGTTTTATGTACTAGTTATATGTACTAGCAACTATTATAGAATGTACTGGTAAGAATCTTTATTTAAATAGTTGTTTAGTTGTATGTACTAGTTGTTTGTAATTAATGTACTAGTTGTATGTACTAGTTGTGTGAAATTGTTATATGTACTAGTTATATGTACTAGTTGGATGTACTATCTGTATGTACTAGTTGTATGTTCTTGTTGTATATGTGTTCTAGTAAGTAGTTTTATGCCCTAATTTTATATGCTAGAATATGTACTAGATGTATGTACTAGTTGGATGTTCTAATTGTATGTAGTAGTTGAATGAACTAGTAAAAAGTTGCATGTTCTATATATATGTACTAGTTGTATGTACTAGTTGTATATACTTGTTGGATAAACTAGTTATATGTACTAGTTGTGTGTACTGGCTGTATATACAAGGTGTATCTACTAGTAACTCTCTGTATTTACTAGTTGAATGTACTAGTTGTATGTACTAATTGTATGTATATAATTATATGTACTAGTTTTATATACTAGTTGTGTGAAATTGTTTTATGTACTAGTTATAAGTACTAGTTGTAGGTACTAGCTGTATATACTAGTTATATGTACTAGTTGTATTTACTAGTTGTATGTATTAGTTGTATATATGTACTAGTAACTAGTTGTATGTACTAGTTGTATGAACTAGTTCTCTCTATTAGTTTTAAGTACTAGTTGCAAGAAATTGATGTATTTACTAGTTTTATGTTCTAGTTGTATGTACTAGCTTTATACACTAGTTATAGGTCCTAGTTGTATGTACTAGTTGTATGAAATAGCTGTATTTACTAGTTATATGCACTAGTTGTATATAATAGTTGTATGTACTAGTTGTATGTACTGGTAACTAGTTGTATGTACTAGCTGCGTGTACTAGTTGTATGTAGTTATATATACTACTTGTATGTACTAGTTGTGTGGATTTTTTGTATACTAGCTAAATTTACTAGTTGTAGCTACTAGTTTTATGTAGTAGTTGAATGTACTAATAACTAAATATGTGTAGTAATTGTATGTACTAGTTGTATGTTCTAGTTGTATTTACTAGTTGTATGTACTATCTGTATATACTAGTTATATGTACTAGTAAATAGTTGCCTGTACTAGTTATATGTACTAGTTGTATGTACTTGTTGTGTGTAATTGTTGTATATAATTGTTATATGTACTAGTTGTATGTCTTAATTGTATGTTCTAGTTGTATGTACTAGTAAGTAGTTGCATGTACTAGTTATATGTACTTGTTTCATGTAATAGCTGTATGTTATATATATAAGTTGTATGTACTTTTTGTATGTACTAGTTGTATGTACTAGTAACTAGTTGTATGTACTAGTAACTAGTTGTATGTACTAGTTGTATGAAATAGTTCTATGTCCTAGTTTTATATAAGAGCTGTATGTACTCTCTGTATGTACTAGTTCTATGTCCTAGTAGCAGAATTAGTTGTATGTAATATACAGTTGTATGTAGTGGTTGTATGTACTAGTTGTAAGTACCACTTTTATGTACTTGTTGTATTTACTAGTTTTATGTACTAGTTGTATTTAGTTATATATACGCCCTGGTTGTGTGTACTAGTTGTGTGCAATTGTTGTATGTACTAGTTATATGTACTAGTTGAATGTAGTAGTTGTATATTGTTATATATATTTACTAGTTGTGTGTAGTAAGTGTAGATATATATTAGTTATATGTACTAGTTCTATGTACTTATCTGTAATAGTTTTTTGTGCTAGTTCCATGTTCTAGTAGGTAGTTGCATGTAATAGTTGTACGTACTAGTTGTACACACTAGTTGTATGGACTAGTTGTATGTACGAGTGGTATTTACTAGTTGTATGTACCAGTTGTATGTACTAGTTGTATATATGTTCTAGTAAGTAGTTGTATGTACTAATTATATGTACTAATTGTATGTACAAGCTGTATGGACTAGTGTATGTACTAATTGTATGTACTTGTTGTATGTACTAGTAACTATCAGAATATACTAGTTGCATATACTAGTTGTTTGAACTGGTTGTATGTAGTTATATGTACTACTTTAATGTACTAGTTGTGTGTATTTTTCGTATGTACTAGTAACTAGATGTATGTACTTGTTGTATGAACTTGTTGAATGTTCTAGTTGTATGTGCTAGTTGTATGTACTTGTTGTATATGTGTTCTAGTAAGTAGTTGGATGCACTAGTTATATGTTCTAGATTTATGAACTAGATGTATGTACTAGTTGAATGTACAAATTTTATGTACTAGTAGTATGGACTAGTAGTTAGTTGTATTTACTAGTTGTATGTACTAGTTGTATGTATTAGTTGTATGTACTAGGTGTATGAAGGAGTAGCAATCTGTATTTACTAATTTTAAGAACTAGCTCTATTTAAAATTTGTATGTAGTTATATGGACTAGTTTTGTGTACTAATTGTTTTTACTAGTTTTATGTATTCGTTGTTTGAACTAGTTGAATGTAGTTATAGGTACTACTTGTATGTACTACTTGTGTGCAATTTTTGTATGTACTAGTTATATTTACTAGTTGTAGTTACTAGTTTCATATACTAGTTGTATGTTCAAGTTTTATGTACTAGTATCTAGATGTAGGTATTAATTGTATGTAGTATATAGTTGTATGTACTAGTTGTATGTACTAGTTGTATATATGTTCTAGTAAATAGTTGTATGTACTAGTTATATGTACTAATTCTATGTACCAGCTGTATGGACTAGTGTATGTACAAATTGTATGTACTAGTTGTATGTACTAGTTGTTTGAACTAGTTGTATATAGTTATATGTACTACTTGTATATACTAGTTGTGTGTATTTTTCGTATGTACTAGTAACTAGATGTATGTACTTGTTGTATGTACTAGTTGAATGTTTTAGTTGTATGTGCTAGTTGTATGTACTTGTTGGATGTACTAGTTGTGTGTACTAGGTGTACATACTAGTAACTGGTTGTATGTACTAGTTCTGTGTACTATTTTTAGGGGCTGCCTGTGGCAACCCCCTCTATAGTTTTCATAACGCAATTTATGTATGGCTTCATGTTACGGATATATATATATAAATATATATATAATACGAGTTCATACGCAACTATTATAACACATTTTATAGGTCGAATTATGTATAATACGAGTTCATACGCAACTATTGTAACACTTAATTTATACGTCAATACATCGTTTTTGCAAATGGCGGCGTTCAGGAAGCTTTAGTTAACGAAGCTTTTCTGTCGTTATTTATAATTTTCAGGACACTTAAGCGTCCTCTATCGTTAGGATTAAGAATAGTATATCAAAGCCCAACGATGCGGCCAAGTAGTTGGAATAAATTCGGGGGGCGGCAGCCCCATGAGTTTTTAAACTCGAAATACTTGTTTTGTATAAGCTGTATGTACTAGTTGTTTTTATTAGTTTTATATACTAGTAGTTTGAACTAGTTGTATGTTGTTATATGTATTACTTGTATGTACCAGTTGTGTGTAATTTTGTATTTACTAGTTATAATTACTTGTTGTAGTTACTAGTTACATATACTAGTTAAATATATCAACTAATTGTATGTACTAATTGTGTGTAATTGTTGTATGTAATACTTATATCTACTAGTTGTAGTTACTAGTTGTATATACTAGTTGAATGTAGTAGTAACTAGTTGTATGTACTACTTGTATGTACTAGTTTAATATACTAATTGTACGAACTTGTTGTATAGGTGGTCTAGTATGTAGTTTTTTGCATTAGTTATATGAACTAGTTGTGTGTCCTAGATGTATGTACTAGTTGTATGTACTAATTGTATGTAGTAGTGGTATCTACTAGTAATTAGTTGCATGTACTAGTTATATGAACTAGTTGTATGTACTAGTTGTAGTTACTAATTGTATGTACTAGTTGTATGTACTAGTAACTAGATATATGCAATAGTTGTATGTAGTAGTTGTATGTACTAATGGTATGTACTAGTTGTAAGTACTAATAAGTAGTTGCATGAAAAATCTAAGATACCATTTTCCTACATGCTATATGCCTATTCTGTAAAAAGAGCCTATAGGGGAACTAAACCTAAAGAGAGCTTTAGATGAAGATACAGTAGTCTTATCTTCCTTCTTTTCCCTTCTTTCATCTTCTTCTCCACTGGGTAAGACAGCCGTTTCTGGGAATTCCACCCTTCATCAGTGATCCTGGGAGTCTTTGTCTTTTTCTTTATCTTGATCTTCTGTGAATCCTTGGCTCACTATGCTAAATCTAGGGGCCTTATATACACTATTTTGGCGCCAAAAGTTAAATAAGGTGTTAACTAAGACACATGATGAAATTTAATTTTATGAAAGGAATGTAGGTCCAATTAACTTTTATGAATTAATTATAAATCTATTAGTAATCTTGCTTGTACAGGTAAAACAGACTCAGCATAACTATAGACACAAGTAGGACATATTACGTAAGTCTACCCTTAGGTCTTCTAGTAGTAACATTTCTTTGGAGGTGGGGTAACACAATATGGGGTAACACAAGACAGTCCTTAAGCATACTAGCTACTTTTTGTTTATACTTGATTCTAACTAGAGGCTGCCGGGATAGGAAGGTTTTAAAGGTTGATTTTAGCTTAAATTATTTGTAACCCTGCTTAATAAGCCTACTGCATAACTGCAAACTTTTAGCCTGAAAACTGGAGAAGTCACTACATATTCTAGAATACCTAATTAGTTGTGAAATAAAGACACCATAGGCTGGGGTATTAGGAATATTACTATCTAAATGGGGGAAATTTACTATATCAAAGTTAAAGTCCTCTCGCTTATCATAAACTTTAGTGATAAATTGATTGTTAGTAATGGTTATATCTAAGTCTAAAAAGGGGGATTTTTTAGGGCTGGTATTTGTCTTTTTAAGAATAAGTTCTTTGGGGTAAATATCACTAATTGACAGTTCAAAATCCTTGTTGTTAATACATAAAAGGTCATCAATATACCTATAAGTATTGGAAAATTTAATAGCTAGGGTGATGTTATCCTTAAGTAGTCCTTTCATAAACTCATACTCATAGGCAAACAGAAAAAGATTAGCAACTACAGGGGCACAGTCAGTACCCATAGGGATACCTACACATTGCTTAAATACAGAACCGTCTACACATACATAAATGTTGTCAATAAGGTAATTAAAGAGCTCTACTAAATGAACAGCTGTGACTGCTTTATTGGAGACATTGTTAGACCAAAAGGCTTTATCCTGACAGACTTCTATATATTGGGACTTTCTACAGGTATAGGCACTATGAATTAGGTTAGTAATCTTATCTTTTAGTAGATTATGGGGGATCGCTGTATATAATGTAGAAAAATCAAAACTAGCTAGCTGGGCTTTTCTAGTGGGTATAGACCTAAGACTATCTAAGACTTCTAGTGAGTGCATGTACTAGTTATATGTATATAGTTGTATGAACTAGTTGTAGTTACTAGGTGTAGGTACTAGTAACAATCTGTATTTACTAATTGCATATACCAGTTGAATGTACCAGTTTTAAGTAATTATATGTACTAGTTGTATGTACTAGTTGTGTGAAATTGTTGAATGTACTAGTTGTATGTAATTATATGTACTACTTGTATATACTAGTTTTGTGAAATTTGTGTATGAACTAGTTATATTTACTAGATGTAGTTACAGGTTGTATGTACTAATTGTATGTACTAGTTGTTTGTACTTGTAACTAGATTTTTTAAGTAGTTGTATGTATTATTTGTATGTACTAGTTATATATACGGGTTATATGATCAAGTGCTATGTCCTAGTTGTAGTAGTAGTTGTAAGGATTACATAGTTGTGTGTACTGGTTGTGTATACCAAATTTTATGTACCAGTTGTCTCTACTTGTTGTATTTACCAGTTGTATGTACTTATATGTACAGTGTAACTGGGAAAATCCGCCACAATTCGTTCAAGCACTTTTTTGGCAGAATATTGAGTTTGGCGGATTAGCCAAATATCGTCATTATGCAATTCTAATTATAACCAGCTAAATAAAACGATGAACGATATTTGCTTTTGCGTTTCCGTCGAATTCTTCCACTCACAGTCATATATCGGGCAATTTTCAAGTCAGTTTTGGAACGCTTAGAGGTAATCTCTAAGATTTATTTCGTGCGATTAAAATGTTGATGAAAGCGGCAGATTACAAAGGTGGAAAACGCCTATAAATGTACAATTGAGGCGAGAAAATAATGGTGGATGGCGGATTTGGCGGTTGGAGAATTACAAAAATACTTCTAGTATGTAAATGAACTTGTTTAATACGAACTCAGACCGATTGGGGGTTGTGCTTATTAAGCGGAGGCGGATTATCCGGGTTACACTGTACTAGATTAATGTACTAGTAGCGTGTATTTTTTGTATGTACTAGTTGTATGTACTGGTTGTATGTACTAGTTTGATGTACTAGTTGGATGTACTAGTAACTATTGCATATACTAGTTGTATGTAGTTTAATGTAAATACTTTTATGTATATACTAGTTGTGTGTAATTGTTCTATGTACTAGTTATATGTAGTAGTTGTATGTAGTTATCATATGTACTAGTTATATATATGAGTTGTATGTACTAGTTGTATGTACTAGGTGTATGTACTATTAAGAAACTATATTTACTCAGTTTGTGTACTAGTTGTATGTAGTAGTGGTAAGTACTAGTAAATAGTTGTATGTACTGGTTATTTGTAATAATTGTATGAACTAGTTGTATGTACTAGTGTATGCATTAGTAATAATCTGTATTTACAAATTCTGTGTACTAGTTGTAGGTACTAGTTGTATGTATATAATTATATGTACTAGTTGTATATACTAGTTATGTGACATTGTTTTATGTACTAGTTATACGTACTACGCATGTGTAACATGTCTACGAATTTCCGATTTTTGTAAATCGTCTATTAGCGCATTCAGAGGTGTCACATTCCAGGCGGAAGTGTCTCTAGCATGTGACCTGCGCGTGAAGCAGAGCACCAGCCACTGAAACATCACGAGTCATCACTAGTCGTTATCGATGTTAAATTATCAATTGTGAAAACTTATGAGCAATTGCGGAGGAAGGCCAACGACAGAGGAAGGCCAATAAAGGCCTACGTGACCGAAACGTTCTATTTTTCTTTTGATTATACTACGTTAATATTCAAAAGAAGAATAGAACGCTTTTCTTTTGATTGTACTACGTTAATAATCAAAAAAAGAATAGAACGTTTCGGTCACGTAAGCCTTAATTCCTCAGCTATTATTAATAGCTAAAGAATTAAGGCTTACATGACCGAAACGTTCTATTTTCTTTTGATTATACTTCGTTAATTGCTCATACATTTTCGCCATTGATAATTACGTAGATATTGGTAGACATGCAATATGCTTACTGTTTCCACTTACCTCTTACAACAACAAAAAACTTCGATCAAAGAAACTGTATCGCTACCGAGAAGCCTTACTTGACATATCAACTTCGGAAGTCTAATGTTTGTATAACGTGTTACCAAATATTTGGGTGCATATGCAACGTCATATAACGTCATTGTATGATGGCTGAGCTATACCACTAATTTCGGCTGATAATCACGTGACAATACCATTACTCGAAGGAGAAGAGACAAATGGAAAACGAAGCGATTATTAGACAGTGGAGAATTGTATATCTAACCATTTTTTGACGTCAATCTCTTCAGTAAGTAACAGCCTAAAAGTTGTATGTATATTCCTGGAATATTCCCTTGTTTAACTGAGATATGAAGTACTAGAGGCGCCCGATAAAGGTACGAAAATCCGTTTTCGATTATAATTCAAAAAGAGGAGTATACATACCATCGTTAGATATCATTATCCTTCATAGATTGGTGTCACCATTTATTCTATATTCGTATTTTCCACTGTCTAATAAAACATTTTTGGCGATTTGGCACCTCTCACTTACGGCCGCTTACCTTCTCCTTTAAGCCTGCAATCGTGACGCTCTTGTAGCCAAATTATTAAGAAAGAATAGCGCTTCAAATATATATAATTTGTTTAGTGATACGATGTTTCTAAAGTAAAATAGAGTAGATTAAAAAAGAGTGTTAGTTAACGACTTTTTTGAAAATTTCCGGAAATATGGACATGTTCCACTAGCGTAGTTGTAGGTACTAGCTGTGTGTACTAGTTATATGTACTAGTTGTATGTACTAGGTGTATGTATTAGTTGTATATATGTACTAGTAACTAGTTGTATGTACTAGTTGTATGTACTAGTTCTCTGTATTGGTTTTAAGTACTAGTTGCAGGAAATTGATGTATTTACTAGTTTTATGTACTAGTTGTATGTACTAGCTGTATATACTAGTTATAGGTCCTAGTTGTATGTACTAGTTGTATGAAATAGCTGTATGTACTAGTTATATGCACTAGTTGTATATAATAGTTGTATGTACTAGTTGTATGTACTGGTAACTAGTTTTATGTAGTTATATATACTACTTGTATGTACTAGTTGTGTGGATTTTTTGTAAACTAGTTAAATTTACTAGTTGTAGCTACTAGTTTTATGTAGTAGTTGAATGTACTAATAACTAAATGTGTGTAGTAATTGTATGCACTAGTTGTATGTTCTAGTTGTATTTACTAGTTGTATGTACTATCTGTATGTACTAGTTGTATGTACTAATTGTATATACTAGTTGTATGTACTAGTAAATAGTTGCCTGTACTAGTTATATATACTAGTTGTATGTACTTGTTGTGTGTAATTGTTGTATATAATTGTTATATGTACTAGTTGAATGTGTTAATTGTATGTTCTAGTTGTATGTACTAGTAAGTAGTTGTATGTACTAGTTATATGTACTTGTTGTATGTAATCGCTGTATGTACTAGTTATAGATATTAGTTGTAGTACTAGTTGTATGTAATATATAGTTGCATGTACTGGTTGTATGTACCAGTTGTAGTACCAGTTTTATGTACTTGAAATATGTACTAGTTGAATGTAGTAGTTGTATGTTGTTATATATACGTATTGGTTGTGTGTACTAGTTATATGTACTAGTTGAATGTAGTAGTTGTATGTTGTTATATATGTTTACTAGTTGTGTGTACTAATTGTATGTATATACTAGTTGTATATACTACTTATCTTCACTAGTTGTATGTACTTATCTGTACTAGTTTTATGTGCTAGTTGTATTTTTTAGTAGGTAGTTGCATGTTATAGGTGTATGTACTTGTTGTATGGACTAGTTGTATGTACGAGTTGTATGTACTAGTTCTATGTACTAGTTCTTTGTACTAGTTGTATATATGTTCTAGTAAGTAGTTGTATGTACTAGTTATATGTACTAATTGTATGTACTGTGTGTATTTTTCATATGTACTAGTAACTAGATGTGTGTACTTGTTGTATGTACTTGTTGAATGTTCTAGTATTATGTGCTAGTTGTATGTACTTGTTGTATATGTATTCTAGTAAGTTGTGGATGCACTACAGTGGACTCTCCATCCAAGGGATGGGCTGGGATGATAGCATTTGTCCTTTGTATGGAAATGTCCTTAACTCAGAAAGTATTAGAAAACCATATTATAAGCAAATTAACACACTGCTATCCATTAATGAAAGTGCTACAATCACAAAAGCACCAATCTACAGTAAACAAAATAAGTAAGTTATTTTTACATCATATTTATCAAGCTGTTTGGACACCTTTTGAAGGGCAGGTACTTCAACTGCAGTGCGAACCATTAAATCCAAAGGACAGATTCGCTGTGGTTGTTTGCCTGGACGGCGAGATAGTCGGAAGAGTTCGAATTCCTGCTAATCTTGCTCTAATGTTTTCTCCATTTCTAGCAAGGGAGTGTAACACCATCATAGCAACCATAACTGATGCTCGAGTCAGTCGTGGAGCGGGTTTGGGTCTGGAGGTTCCTTGCTGCTACACACTAACTGGACCAAAATGTTTCGTGCATGCAGGGTGCAAAGGAACTTCTGACCCATTTAAACTAGCCTGCTTGTTGTTTGAGACGTTTCTGGTACTTTTATTGATTTACTGGTTCTTTGTGTCCGTTCATAGAGAGAATTTAGTATGTATGTTCGCAATCGGGAACTTTAAAGCGTCTGTTGGACGGTATTTAGAGCGTCCGCATTTGGGAGATTAAAACGTATTAACAACATGCGTGGGAGAAACCGTGACTGCATGGAAGACGTTGTAAAGCGACTGATCGTTACTGGGAGAGTCCGTTAATGGAGAGTCCACTGTAGTTATATATACTAGTTTTATGAACTAGATGTATGTACTAGTTGAATGTACAAATTTTATGTACAAGTAGTATGTACTAGTAGTTAGTTGTATTTACTAGTTGTATGTACTAGTTGTATGTATTAGTTGTATGTACTAGGTCTATGAAGGAGTAGCAATCTGTATTTACTAGTTGTAAGTACTAGTGTAGTTATATGGACTAGTTTTGTGTACTAATTGTTTTTACTGGTTTTATGTATTACTTGTTTGAACTAGTTGAATGTAGTTAAATGTACTACTTGTACGTACTAGTTGTGTGCAAGTTTTGCATGTATATACTAGTTATATTTACTAGTTGTAGTTACTAGTTTCATATAGTAGTTGTATGTTCAAGTTGCATGTACTAGTATCTAGATGTATGTATTAGTTGTATGTAGTATATAGTTGTATGTACTAGTTGTATGTACTAGTTGTATGTACTAGTTGTATATATGTTCTAGTAAGTAGTTGTATGAACTAGTTATATATACTAATTGTATGTACTAGTTGTACGTACTAGTAACTATCAGAATATACTAGTTGTATGTACAAGTTGTTTGAACTAGTTGTATGTAGTTATATGTACTACTTGTATGTACTAGTTGTGTGTATTTTTCATATGTACTAGTAACTAGATATATGTACTTGTTGTATGTACTAGTTGAATGTTCTGGTTGTATGTGCTAGTTGTATGTACTTGTTGAATGTAATAGTTCTACACCCTAGGTGTACATACTAGTAACTGGTTGTATCTTCTAGTTACTAGTCTACTAGTTTTTTGTATAAGCTGTATGTACTAGTTGTTTTTACTAGTTTTATATACTAGTAGTTTGAACTAGTTGTATGTAGTTATATGTATTATTTGTATGTACCAGTTGTGTGTAATTTTTGTGTGTACTAGTTATATTTACTAGTTGTAGTTACTAGTTTTATGTACTAGTTATATGAACTAATTGTATGTACTAATTGTGTGTAATTGTTGTATGTATTACTTATATTTACTAGTTGTAGTTACTAGTTGTAATTACTAGTTGTATGTACTAGTTGTATGTAGTAGTAACTAGTTGTATGTACTACTTGTATGTACTTGTTGTATGTACTAGTAGTATGGACTAGTTGTGTGTACTAGTTGTATGTACAAGTTGTGTGTAATTGTTCTATGTACTAATTATATGTAGAAGTTGCCTGTACTAATTGTATATACTAGTAACTAGTTGTATGTACTGGTTGTATGTACTAGTTCTTTGTACTAGTTTTTTATACTAGGTTTATGTACTAGTTGTTTGTAGTTATAGGTACTACTGGTATGTTCTAGTTGTATGTACCATTAACTGGAGGTAGGCTCTTGTTGTATGTACTAGTTGTATGTAGTTATATGTAATAGTTGTATACATATACTAGTTGTTTGTAATTATTTTATATACTAGTTATTTGTAGTAATTGGATGGAGTAACTGTATGTACTAGTTGTAAGTACTAGTAAGTACTTGCATGTACTAGTTATGTGTAATAGTAGTATGGACTAGTTGTATGTACTAGTTGTATGTACAAGTTGTGTGTAATTGTTCTATGTACTAATTATATGTAGAAGTTGCCTGTACTAATTGTATATACTAGTAACTAGTTGTATGTACTGGTTGTATGTACTAGTTCTTTGTACTAGTTTTTTATACTAGGTTTATGTACTAGTTGTTTGTAGTTATAGGTACTACTGGTATGTTCTAGTTGTATGTACCATTAACTGGAGGTAGGTTCTTGTTGTATGTACTAGTTGTATGTACTAGTTGTATGTAGTTATATGTAATAGTTGTATACATATACTAGTTGTTTGTAATTATTTTATATACTAGTTATTTGTAGTAATTGGATGGAGTAACTGTATGTACTAGTTGTAAGTAGTAGTAAGTACTTGCATGTACTAGTTATATGTAATAGTTGTATGTACTAGTTGTATGTACTAGTTGTAAGTAATTATATATACTGGTTGTATTTACTATTTGTGTGAAATTGTGGTATGTACTAGTTATATGTACTTGTTGGATGTACTAGTTGTATGTATTAATTGTATGTACCAGATGTATATACTAGGTGTAAGAACTAGTAACAATCTGTTTTTACTAGTTGTAGGGACTAGTTGTATGTTCTAGCTGTATGTACCAGGGCATACACTGAGGTGCAGAAGAAGCCTCGTTGTGAGGTCTGACAGTCTGAAGTGTATATGTAGCCCTGAAGAGTGATCAGAGCACACATATGTAATGCTATTCCACACAGACTAAGCGCACAAAGCAAGATGACTACAGATACGCCCCCTTGTACAGCTGCTGGCTTTTTTGTGCCCGTGTAACGAGGGATTTTTCGTACCGGACGTGGGCAGAAAATGGCTGTCGCAACCTTTTCGCCAGGAAGTTGCGGGAAACACACAAACACAGGTCCAGCGAGGAAGCATTCCCAGCGTGAAACGATATCTCAACGATCTGAGCCGATGTGCAGCCACTGCTGGCAATAAGCTCCTTATGCGCTTGTG